>OZ005742.1:124684826-125241128 GCA_963930735.1 Dioctria linearis | reverse complement strand
AGTTTGATCTGGTCTTGGAGGCTACAATTTGACCTTGAGGTGCCCCTCCTGTGTCTGGGTACTGGGGGTTGGCTGAGAGCTTTAGTGGCAATATCTAATACTATGACTAGGACTGCCTGAGGTGTCTTGGACTGGGCTATGTTACCTGTACCAAGGCTTGGGTAGAATGTGCATTAAGTAATGATGTGAAATACCCTAACCGAATTTATATCGGGGCTGTATACTTGTCAGCTTGAGTTTGGTTTTAGCTGTTTACTTTAGTATGAGTGCCTGTGGTATGTTGGGCTGGGCTACTTGGAGGCTGAGGAAACGTTATCTAAGGCGTGGGTGGATGTGTGCAGCTGTGTATTTATGTAGATAATAAATGTGAAATTTCCTTAAAAAATTAGTGTAATAAGTATTAATAGTAATTCATATTTTTTGTTCATGTCATTATAGTATTAGTACTAGGGGTAAAATTTTCATCAGAAATCCTCTACGCGAGATATGAGCGATCTTACCTTCTCAGGTGTAATTAATATTAGTAGCTGAAAAACAAAAACAACAACAACTGTAATCGAAGTTGTGGATTAAAGATTTGATGATCTTAATCTGTAGGTGTCTTTTATAAACATTGCGCAATTTGATGATATATCTAAAAATAGATCAGGCAAAGCTGATTGGAGCGAATGTTGGTAGATATGTTCACTTAGATAAGTAATGGAAATTAGTAAATGCCTAATTTTGCTTCTTCAGGTGGAATGCTTCTAATTTGATTCCTTGCATAAACAAATTCGCACAGTCCAGTAAAGTAAACAAATTCGCGCTCCAATAATGTAAACAAATTCGCACAGCAGCCGAGTAAAGTAAACAAATTGAGCGATTTATGTTTTTTATTGTAAGATTCCCAATTACTTTAGCTGAAAACAACAACTGATATTAATCTGTAGGATATGATGTCTTGGATGAGTAGTGGAAGTTATAATTGAAAATTTCTTTTGCTGAAAAAAACAACAACAACAACTATAACGTCAGTTGTGGTCTGTAGGTGTCTTTTATATAATCATGTTAATGATATTCGATGTGTAAAAATAAATAACGGCTGCTTGGGATGGTACGACACATGAAATCATTAGAAGTAATGGAAATTAAAGCATTAGAAAAGGTGGCCAGGCGGCTGGTAATTTGGTATCTTGAGTAAACAAATACGTCCGAGTAAAGCAGACAAATTGAGCGATTAATGTGTTTTTGTATCTAGAAGTTTGTATTGACGAATTGTTTTTTATTTTCAATAAAATTTCTCAATCAATCACGCTGTTATGAGATTTGATTGACCCCGATATCATAGTTCACATGAAGCTGATCAGAATATGATAATTTTATCTTCATACTATTGGGGTGATCACATTATTTTCTTAAGGCACTTTCACATCAAAAACAAGAACAGAAAAATGTAAACCGAAAAACTCAATTTATTCCACTTTAAAATAAGATTTTTGTTCCAATGATTAATAATTCGATTCTTGTGTTTGATGTGAAAGTGCCTTTAGAGTAAGCATTACTAGAAGGTATATAAGATATAGTTTTATAACTGTTTTGATCACCACGTTATATAACTCGACAACATTCAGTAATTCAGATTAATAAATAATACTTCCATATCCTACTAGAATTATATCATTCCAAATACCCACTCTCAACATCGAGGTCTTCACTATTGAACTTGAAGCATTATCAACTTTTTTCCGACCTTCCTGATACTCGTACAACACCATTTCGAGGAGATAAATACCAAATACCATCCATCAAAACTTTTAACTTAATACATAACTTACAGTACCTACTCTAAACCCCCTACTACGATCTTCACTATGGACTTGGAGAATTATCAATTATTTCTTCCTTCATACTCCACCATTCAGGCGATACTTTAGAGGAGACTAATATCAAGCGAGATTAGGATTTTACTGCTTATTCATAGCTCCCGTACAACTTCCACTACTCACCTCAGACAACATATCATACGACATTAATATCATAACACAGCATTTTCTATCAAAGCTTTTAATTTAACCCACTCTCAACTTAATGGTAAGTAAACAATGTATCTGCCTCAATACTATACATGTGAACTAGTTTTTAGATACTGGAGTCAATCAAATCTCATAACAGCATACCTGCTTGATTTATAAAAAACTCTGCTACCTTCATATGCTCACCACATGAAATTATGTACATGAAATCAACACGTTCTTATCTAGCCACCGAGTCAACTGAAAGAAAACATTCTTGCTGGAGGCTAAAAGTATAAACCTTAAGATTTAAAGGTAAACAAATAACACCCTCCTCTTCCACGCTCTTCACTGAAGCTTTCATATTCTACTAGATTAATATTATGTCAAAAACCATCCATCAAAACTTTCAATTTAATCCACAACTTACAGCACCCACTCTCAACCTCCACCACGCTCTTCACTGTGGGCTTGAAGAATTATCAGTGTTTCCTCCTTTATTTGGATGATAGACAGATAAATATGAAGCGACCTTGCTGATAAGGTCTTTATTCCTTACTCACAGCTCCCAAACAACTTCCATTACTCATCTAAAACAAGATATCATACTACATTAATATCATAACACCACCTTCATTCATCAAAACATTTAATTAAACCAACTCTCAACCTAATGGTAGTTACCAAGGGACACCAAAAATTTTACGATATTTTATAATGGGTAAATGTATTATTTCCCAATTTTTATTAAGGTCACCTGAATTACTGAATGTTGTCGAGTTATATAACGTGGTGATCAAAACAGTTATAAAACTATATATTTTATATACCTTCTAGTAATGCTTACTCTAAAGGCACTTTCACATCAAAAACAAGAACAGAAAAATGTAAACCGAAAAACTCAATATATTCCACTTTAAAACAATATTTTTGTTCCAAATGATTAATAAAATCCAGAGAAATAGGATAAACTATGAATTTTACTGAGAAAATAGTTACATTTATTTCAGATTTTGAAGAAAAACACAACTCTTATGTTTTATCGGCCGAAAAACTTTTTCGGCGGAACAATTCGTCCGATAAATGATAAAAGTTGAGTTTTCTTAAAAATTCTAAGATACATATTTTATTTTATTAGTAAAATTATTAGTTTATCCTATTTCTCATGATTTTATTAATCATTGGAGCAAAAATTTTGTTTTTAAAGTGGAATAAATTGAGTTTTTCGGTTTACATTTTTTCGATTCTTGTGTTTGATGTGAAAGTGCCTTAAGAAAATAATGTGATCACCCCAATAGTATGAAGATAAAATTATCATATTCTGATCAGCTTAATGTGAACTATGATATCGGGGTCAATCAAATCTCATAACAGCGTGATTGATTGAGAAATTTTATTGAAAATAAAAAACAATTCGTCATAAAATGTAAAGACTTTTCAATACAAACTCCTAGATACAAAAACACATTAATCGCTCAATTTGTCTGCTTTACTCGGACGTATTTGTTTACTCAAGATATCAAATTACCAGCCGCCTGGGGCCGGATTCTGTAGCACGGAGAATTTCGGAATTTGGGGGATGAGAATTTCGTTTTCTTAGAATTCCTAATTCCCGAATTCTCCATTCCCAATTCACTAACATGGTTAGAGAATTAGGGAAAACGTAAGAAATGTGAAAAAGTAGAAGGGTTAGATTTTTTTTTGATATTTGAGGTACATCCGTCTATTACCTTCTACTGTCGAAATAAATAGAAAATTCTGTTTCGTAGGGGTAGTTTTTGAGGGATGTAGGAGGGCAGGTTTTCTCGAGTTTTTCCGGGATAACGAGAGAATGGAGAGTAGAAGGAGAATGTATGTGGTATCAAAAAAAATGGGAGCTCAGGGCAAACAAGATAGGTTTAGGAAATGTAGCGGGAAGAGTGCGGGGTAGAAATGGGGGCTGATTAACGGAAATTTAAAAAAAAATGAAGACAATATCAGGAGCTGTAATAATTCGCAGGGGTAAGCTCAGGATCTGTAAGCCCAATAAAAAAAATAAGAATTCTCTTTGGTAATTAGATATGCATGGGTATTATAGGCTATATTTTATTTCGATTAACGGTAATTTGCAGATTTGAGCAGCCTCGGCGGTAGTTTGTATTTGATCATTTTAACGTGATAGCTGAATTTTGACCGCCGAAGATCGATTTTTTTTGCACTACGGTCATATACACCCCAGTTTCCATATTTTGCGTATATTTCTTCCGTTCTTTGTTTCACATCCATTAGTACTCCGCTGTGAACATTTGTGTTATGGGAAGTAATTTTCCACAACTTACTAGTTCTTCGCAATGATGAGTTGAAAATATGTCAATTTTTGTACCACAAACGGCCATTTTTTCACCTTAAAATGGACTGATACACTTCTTTTACAGTTATCTCCAAAACCGTTTATCGGATTCAAAAATTAATTACATATTTAATTAGGGGAGAAACTTTAGATGCGATTTCATTCTAAACACAAGCTTTATCGTGCATAATTAAAAATTTTACAGCATCTCTTCTGTAGTGGAAGACGACCAAATTGATCATTTTCGCGTGATTTATAATTTTTAGCGGGTACCTTGAGAGACAAAATCCATGTTCCTCTGCAAGTATTGCATGGATTTCCATAATTATTTTTTTTGAATATAGCCAGGATATGCAGTGAATACATAGCTCAATTTGAAATTCCTAGATACCTAGATACCTTCATAAATCGTAACAAAAGCAGAAAATATAATTTTTCCACTTACTTTTCCACTAGCAAGACACCGGAGAATTAACAAGTGGAATGGAGAATTCGGGAATTCTCTAGTTACTTTTCGTCTTACTTTTCCACAAGCAAACACCGGAGAATTAACAAGTGGAATGGAGAATTTGGGAATTCCGTACTCACTTCTCAAATCTTCTCAGTTGAGAATTTTTTCGTCTTACTTTTCCACAAGCAAACACCGGATAATTTGAGAAGTGAAAGTCAGACGAAAAACTCGCGAATTCTGTACCACTTCTCAAATCCTCCCAGTTGAGAATTTTGCGTCTTACTTTTCCACAAGCAAACACCGGAGAATTAACAAGTGGGATGGAGAATTCGCGAATTTCGTACTCACCTCTCAAATTCTCTCTCAGTTGAGAATTTTTCGTCTTGCTTTCACTTCTCAAGTTCTCCGGTGTTTGCTTGTGGAAAAGTAAGACGAAAAATTCTTAACTGAGAGGATTTGAGAAGTGAGTACGGAATTCCCAAATTCTCCATTCCACTTGTTAATTCTCCGGTGTTTGCTTGTGGAAAAGTAAGACGAAAAGTAAGTAGAGAATTCCACTTGTTAATTCTCCGGTGTCTTGCTTGTGGAAAAGTAAGTGGAAAAATTGTATTTGCTGCTTTTGTTGCGTTTTGTGAAGGTATCAAGGTATCTAGGAATTTAAAATTGAGCTATGTATTCACTGCATATCCTGGCTATATTTAAAAAAAATAATTATGGAAATCCATGCAATACTTGCAGAGGAACATGGATTTTGTCTCTCAAGGTACCCGCTAAAAATTATAAATCACGCGAAAATGATCATTTTGGTCGTCTTCCACTACAGAAGAGATGCTGTAGAATGTTTAATTATACACGATAAAGCTTATGTGTAGGATGAAATCGCATCTAAATTTTCTCCCCTAATTAAATATGTAATTAATTTTTGAATCCGATAAACGGTTTTGGAGATAATTGTAAAAGAAGTGTATCAGTCCATTTTAAGGTGAAAAAATGTCCGTTTGTGCTACAAAAATTGACATATTTTCAACTCATCATTGCGAAGAACTAGTAAGTTGTGGAAATTTATTTCCCATGACAAAAATGTTCACAACGGAGTACTAATGGATGTGAAACAAAGAATGGAAGAAATATATGCAAAATATGGAAACTGTGGTGTATATGACCGTGGTGCAAAAAAATCGATCTTCGGCGGTCAAAATTCAGCTATCACGTTAAAATAATCAAATACAAACTACACCACCCGATTACCCTCTACTCCCTCTTTAATTTGGTACCAAACATGACGTAGTGTGGACAACCCCCTATGAGGGGTGGTACGACCCCCAACCCCCAAAACACCTTCCCTACAAAATTGTTCACCAATATTTTTGTACTCTAAACCAGTAATCTATCAGAAAAAACCCCAATAATCTACAGCACTCCCACATAGAGTTAGGCGCCCGTGAATATTGCGATAGCAAAATTTACCGCCGAGGCCGCTCAAATCTGCAAATTACCGTTAATCGAAATAAAATATAGCCTATAATACCCATGCATATCTAATTACCAAAGTGAATTCTTATTTTTTTTATTGGGCTTACAAATCCTGAGCTTACCCCTGCGAATTATTAGAGCTCCTGATATTGTCTTAATTTTTTTTAAATTTCCGTTAATCAGCCCCCATTTCTACCCCGCACTCTACCCGTCGCATTTCCTAAACCTATCTTGTTTGCCGTGAGCTCCCATTTTTTTTTGATACCACATACATTCTCCTTCTACTCTCCATTCTCTCGTTATCCTGGAAAAACTCGAGAAAGCCTACCCTCCTACATCCCTCAAAAACTACCCCAACAAAAAAGAAATTTAAATTTATTTCGACAGTGGAAGGTAAAAAAGGTCTAACCCTCTACAACAAAAAGTGATACCCTTAATTGTCCCAGGCGATTCACACTTTTTCACATTTCTTACGTTTTCCCTAATTCTCCAACCATGTCAGTGAATTGGGAATGGAGAATTAGGGAATTAAGAATTCTAAGAAAACGAAAATCTCATCTCGCAAATTCCCAAATTCTCCGTGCTACAGAATCCGGCCCCTGGCCACCTTTTCTAATGCTTTAATTTCCATTACTTCTAATGATTTCATGTGTCGTACCATCCCAAGCAGCCGTCATTTACTTTTACACATCGAATATCATTACATGATTATATAAAAGACACCTACAGACCACAACTGACGTTATAGTTGTTGTTGTTGTTTTTTCAGCAAAAGAAATTTTCAATTATAACTTCCACTACTCATCCAAGACATCATATCCTACAGATTAATATCAGTTGTTGTTTTCAGCTAAAGTAATTGGGAATCTTACATTAAAAAACATAAATCGCTCAATTTGTTTACTTTACTCGGCTGCTGTGCGAATTTGTTTACATTATTGGAGCGCGAATTTGTTTACTTTACTGGACTGTGCGAATTTGTTTATGCAAGGAATCAAATTAGAAGCATTCCACCTGAAGAGCAAAATTAGGCATTTACTAATTTCCATTACTTATCTAAGTGAACATATCTACCAACATTCGCTCCAATCAGCTTTGCCTGATCTATTTTTAGATATATCATCAAATTGCGCAATGTTTATAAAAGACACCTACAGATTAAGATCATAAAATCTTTAATCCACAACTTCGATTACAGTTGTCGTTGTTTTTGTTTTTCAGCTACTAATATTAATTACACCTGAGAAGGTAAGATCGCTCATATCTCGCGTAGAGGATTTCTGATGAAAATTTTACCCCTAGTACTAATACTATAATGACATGAACAAAAATATGAATTACTATTAATACTTATTACACTAATTTTTTAAGGGAATTTCACATTTATTATCTACATAAATACACAGCTGCACACATCCACCCACGCCTTAGATAACGTTTCCTCAGCCACCAAGTAGCCCAGCCCAACATACTACAGGCACTCATACTAAAGTAAACAGCTAAAACCAAACTCAAGCTGACAAGTATACTGCCCCGATATAAATTCGGTTAGGGTATTTCACATCATTACTTAATACATATTCTACCCAAGCCTTGGTACAGGTAACATAGCCCAGTCTAAGACACCTCATGCAGTCCTAGTCATAGTATTAGATATTGCCACTAAAGCTCTCAGCCAACCCCCAGTACCCAGACACAGGAGGGGGCACCTCAAGGTCAAATTGTAGCCTCCAAGACCAGATCAAACTTAACCAGCAACCTCCACCAATAAAGATTCCCACCACTTCACAAATATTTATAGCTACGATCTCTGAGATGAAAAATAAGCGAGCTCCAGAACCAAAATCAAAGACCTATGCTATTTTCCTATGCTGGAGAGTGCTAAGAGTGATCTCGTATCCCCAAATTGATCTCGTATCCCCAAAACTCGAGATGAAAAACTTAATTTCAACTTAGAGGCTACGAGTCCGAGATGAAAAATAAGCGAACTCCAGCAACAAAATCGAAATCCTATGCTATTTCCCTATGCTGGAGAGTGCTGAAAGTGATCTCGTATCCCTAAAGTGATCTCGTATCCCCAAAATTCGAGATGAAAAATAAGCGAACTCCAGCAACAAAATCGAAATCCTATGCTATTTCCCTATGCTGGAGAGTGCTGAAAGTGATCTCGTATCCCCAAAATTCGAGATGAAAAATAAGCGAACTCCAGCAACAAAATCGAAATCCTATGCTATTTCCCTATGCTGGAGAGTGCTGAAAGTGAACTCGTGTCCCCAACATCCAAGACTCATGCCGCTAGGGCGCAGTCAAGACCAAATGACACATCCCGGTAGTACCGATTAATCCCGCTAGGGCACAGTCGAGACTCAATGGTGAACCCAAGTCGCAATGGTGTATCCAAGGCACAAACGTACATTTAGTACGGGCTCAAACCACCTAGCGGCGGTGGGCCATCTGTGGCGAAATCCTGGAGGCTTAAAAACGTGAGCAAGAACTCCCATAGCTATACTACTATAGCTACATCTTTCCCAGGAAAAGTTGATCTCTTACCAATAAACAAGGAAAGATATATCTCGTTCACCAAGCACATGGAAGGCAGCCATATAAAATTCAGATTCATCGATTCCTTCCGTTTTATGGCAGAATCTTTAAATAAGCTATCATCATTGCTGCCAATGGATAAATTAAACACTACAAGATCAGTATGGCAGGGATTGGATGACGACACTATCAAACTTCTTACGCGCAAAGGTGTCTTCCCATATGATTTTATTGATGACTGGGATAAATTGGATTTCCAGAACTTGCCAACACAGGAAGCGTTCTACAATAAACTAACTGACAGTGCTATATCTCCTGAGGACTACAAGCATGCTGAAGAGGTCTGGCAAAAATTTGAAATACAAACACTTGGTGAATATTCAGATCTATACCTTAAGACTGATGTTCTCTTAACACCTAAATGATGTATAATGATGTGAATAACCTTTATGGATGGGCCATGTCACAGCATTTACCAACCGGAGGATTCAAATGGGTTGATGTTCCCAGTATTAACGTTTCCGAAATTCCTGATGATTCTCCAGCCGGATACATATTCGAAGTCGACTTGGATTATCCTCAACATCTACATGACAAGCATAAGGACTTACCGTTTTGCTCTGAGCATGCAGCACCACATGGAGCAAAATTAGAAAAGCTTTTGACAACATTACGTCCGAAAACTAAATATATTATACACTACCGAAATTTGAAGCAATGCTTATCACATGGACTCATCTTGAAAAAGGTTCACCGGGTTCTTCAATTCGACCAATCAGCTTGGCTTAAACCATATATTGACTTAAATACTACCAAACGGATGCAGGCTACAAGCGATCATTAGAAGGACAGATATAAAAAGATGAATAATGCAGCTTTTGGTAAGACCATGGAAAATGTGCGCAAGTATAGCGATATCAAGCTTTGCGTCAAGTGGGAAGGTCGCTATGGTGCAAAAGCTCGGATTGCGGCACCCAACTTCCACAGTGCAACGATATTTGATGAGAATTTAGTTGCTGTGGAATTAAGGCGACTCAAAATCTTATTCAATAAGCCTCTCTATATTGGAATGGCAGTTATGGAAATTTCAAAGATGTGCCTCTACGATTTCCATTACAGTTTTATGCAGCGTCAATTTGGAGATAAATGTAAAGTCATGTATACAGATACAGATTCTCTAATATATGAACTTGAAGAGAAAAATGCATATGAGTTCATAGCTGAAAATATAAACAAATTTGATATAAGTGATTACCCAAAAGATAACCAGTTCGATTTACCGCTCATGAATAAAAAGATTCCTGGTATAATGAAGGATGAGCTTAATGGGAAAATCATGAGCGAATTTGTAGGCTTGCGCTCGAAAATGTACAGTCTGCGTATGAACGATTGTAAAACTGTAAAGAAAGCAAAAGGAGTAAAGACTAATGTAGTCCAGAGGCATATCAATTTCGAAGACTACGTGGAATGTTTGAATAACAAGCGAGTATTAACTGCTAATCAGAGCTCTATACGATCGCATAACCATAATGTCTACACGATCAACCAAAAAAAGATTGCATTGAGTCCATATGATAACAAGCGGTATATTATGAGTGGGACAACGGATACTCTACCATGGGGACATTACTCTATTCAATCAGAACAGCAAGGAGCAGACGCAGAAAACATATAACCTAAGGCTAGTCTAAGATATGTATTGTAAATAAAAATTGTATTATAGCTAAAATACCATTTAATGAAATAGTTTGTTTTAATTGTAGGTATTATAGTATAAGATATACATTATTGTAAAATAAAGAAAGTGTTATTACAGTTATAGGGAAACCGATTAAAGGAATTGAATGATACACTAAGAATTAAATGTTAATATTTTTCAATTTATAATAAATAAATAATGATATTTTATATATGGTATTCTTTTTATTCAATTTCCCTACTAAGTCCACAGCTCCCGAATAATATTTGCCCACTACAGCGAGCTCCTAATCGGGAAGTTGAGCGTTTTACCTAGAATTTTAGGACGGCTTGAGAAAAAACATTTACACGTGGGCTCGACCTTGACCCCCGGCATCACCTTTGAAGCCGGAAGGGCGTCTGACCCTTGACCTTGATCCGGAAGTGTATTATATATAAGTGTATAATCAAGCACATCACAGGGGATTCCATATTGCTTTTCAAAACAGGTCTGATTATTGTTTAACAGCTTTTAAACAGGTCAGATAACAGCTAAACAGCTTTTCGAACAGGTCTGATAACAGCTTAACAGCTTTTCGAACAGGTCTGATAACAGCTTAACAGGTTTTCGAATAGGTCTGATAACAGCTTAACAGCTTTTAAACAGGTTAAATAACAGCTTAACAGCTTTTCAAACAGCTCTGATAACAGCTTAACAGCTGATCGACAGACGGAATCCTCATCATCAGCCAAATCGGAGTTCCCTGTGATGTGCTTGATTATACACTTATATATAATACACTTCCGGATGAATGTCAAGGGTCAGACGCCCTTCCGGTTTCAAAGATGATGCCACACAAACCTACATTTAGTACGGGCTCAAACCACCTAGCGGCGGTGGGGCCATCTGTGGCGAAATTCTGGAGGCTAAAAAAGTGAGCCAGAACTCCCATAGCTATACTACTAGCTATATCCTTAATAATGAAGTGGGCATCATATCCGGATAAATTATGAAAAATTACTGGAACTATGGAGCAATCTTGATACATGAGATTGCATGCATCATGCGCTGGTCCTCGATATTTTCCTGTTAAGTGGCAATGATCCCGAACTCGTTCCTCATCAGCTTCAATCCTTTTTTTCACATATATGGCAGCAAGTATTTTCCATATGTGAACGCCGTTCCTCTTTAGTCAGGGGTTGAATTGGCCTGATGTTCAGCTTTTCCTGTACAGCTATGGATGCCATTTTTTTGCAATTCTAATGCAAACCATTGTTGGCAATTCTTGCCTCGATATACTCTGTAATATGAGAGCTTAGCATCATGTTTGCAGTGGAAATAGAATCCTATGCTGTGAACTTCATGTTCCTGGATTCGCTGTGTATTTTGATCGTTTCCCTGAATCGGCTTCAATATTGACTCAAGATCAGCATATACACAAAACGGGACTGGATTCTTATGGATATAATTCTTAAATTCCAGCCATTTCTTTTCCTCTGATGGAAACATAATTCTGCAGTCATTTTGCTTCTCGCATTCAGGAGTGTGTGATGTTAATTTTTCTTCATAGTAAAAGTAGAGCAAACATCTGTCGCATATATACACTCTATAGTTACATTTTGAAGTTTGTTTCGATACAAGGCGCGAAAGATGTTTAATCCAGCAGAAATGATATCTACCGTTATCATCATCATCATCGCTATCCATATGATCTTCATCCTTTGTATTATCATAGTCATCCTTTGTATTATCATAGTCATCTTGTATCATAAGGAGATTTACATGTCGCTCCATTCTGTGTTTCGCAAGTCTAACTGGAACTGTGGTGAAGAAACGCTCTTTCTCTAGGATGAATACGTTTATTGATAAATCGTTGTGGTCTTCAAATTGCGTAATTTGCTTAAGTGTCATGGGAAATGTTATTCCAGTTAAATTAAGTACAGTTGAATAATGTGGGTATGATGAGGTCCTGGCGGAGTTAGTATTTGCTGCTGCAGGATATAGCGCTGATATTACAGCCCATGCGAAGCATGATTCATCATTATTTTGTACATTGATGCAAGCTTTCTTTGATACAATTTTCTTTGGTAGGGGTATATGCGAAGATCCTCGAAGCGGTTCAAACTTGTTGATGTGTATAGCTAGATGTATTATTGAGTGCAATGCCCAGCCACTGTCTTTTTCCTGGATTTCTTCCAGCTGAGTATGTATTGGATCCAAAATGTTTGATTTAAACCACTCCTCTAAATTATCATCTGCATTAACTAATTGGAGCAGTTCTCGCTTGGAAATATTTAATGTCTTTTATAGTTTCATTGTCACCAGTTTCTTTAACAAATTCACCGCAAAACGTTGTCAAGACTTTAATATTAAAATAATGTTTTAAGGTATTTTTAACACGACGCGTAAATAATTTGGCAGCGTCTTGCATAAATAGCTTCGGCTCGATATGTTTTAAATTTGATATAACACCTTGTCGAATTCTGTCTGCGAACGCTGTCTTTATTTCCTCCCACATTACAAAATCACTTCTTCTTACGCGAGTGATTCCTCCACCTCGACGGGGAGTTCTCAATAGTGCTCTCAATGCTTTAATTTGCTCGAGACAGCTTTCGAAATGTCGTTTCATAGCACTCTTATTGCACTTCCGAAATGCAACTTGAAATTTATGTATGTTTCTGTTGCACTTTTTAACAATATAGTCTTTATTCTCTGAATTTGTTAAACACTTCGACACATCCTTCCGCAAGTTTTTCATTATTGAAAAACTTTTATTTACTAGCGCGGTTGTCATTTTTATTTTTTATGTACTATCACGGAGACTCATTAAAACTGACTGATGCTCCCCAAGAGTTTGCTTGGGCTTTTATAGGAACGGTTTGTAAACATGAATGATCCTGCTGCTAAAATAATCATTGCGCAGGATGAATTCCAACGAATTTGCTTACAGGCTGAGATGATATCGAATTACACGATAAACAAAATACTCATAGCATATAAAACAAACAACTGATAATACCAAGCTCCAAGCAAGCAAGTATATGACCAAATCCACCTCAGGCATATGTATTAGAGAGAGACAGATGATGAGTTAAAGCGAGATAACTGCAAAAGTAAATTTTGACTTCCATAAGAAATAACATGAGATTTTTGATGTCGAACTCTCATCGCCTAACCAGAAAAGGATCACTTTGCGAAAAAGTTACTCTAGAAAGATTTCATATTGCAACACTGGTCATTCCATTATGCTAGATCACCAAAAATTAGGTTTTTACTTCACCCATACGATTTCCATATATCATACTATGTTAATATCATAGCAATGACTTCCTGCAAAGCTTTACATTGGTAGGATTTTACATTTTCTATAAGGTGTGGCTACGCATACCACTTTCGGACTACGCTAAAAAGCTACTCTAAAAAGATTTCAAGTGGCAACATTGACCATGTCATTACACCTGATCATAAAAAAAAATTGTTAATAAGGCTTTTACTGCACCCATACAACTACCACTACTCATCTAAGATATTCCTCAAATCAAGATATCATACTACCACCTTCTTTTCTTAAACCCTTAAATCCTTCTCAATATTACGGCAGCATTAGTCATGGATTCAACATTTTTTAAGAATTTCAGTTATATTTAAGCTTTGGATCATGAAGGCGTGAGAATACTTTGCTCCAATCAAATATAAACATATACCTTCAATCCATTGTACAACATACATCGATTCAATCCCTCATACCAAAACCCCGAACATACGTCCCAAGCCATGAAACAGAAGTCTGTGTGTGTGCATTGAGAGTCCGCTTTCTAAAATATTCTATATTGATACTTATAGAAAACTGCCAAACATAGAATTTATATATGGTACAGAGCCTAACTTACTATCCATACAGGAAAATAGTCTTCTAGTAATTTACAGCTTAGTTCCTTACCTTCCCAAAGGCTACACAATACCTTACTTAACAAAATAATAAAATAGTTTTGATTAAAATGTAACCTTACCATATTACGCCCACTAACTCCCAGCTGAATGTGTGTCTATTTGCAGCCGGAGCCCGAATCTGTAGGCAGCTACATTCGATATCATCAGCCCAAGGTACAGCGCCATATACAATGATTACTCAACAGAGAGTTCTTGAATGAGGAATCGTAGTCATTTCGTTAAGATAAATTTTTTTAAATAATTTTGTTAAGAAAGGTATAAACAATTTATTTTGGTTCGGCAGATAAGAAAATACGCTTAGGATTATCAAAACACCACATTTCGGTATGAATAGTAGTTAGATCAGTAAAGCGACCTCACCCCGCCGCTAATAGTCCCGTTGAACAACAAGCCTGATAATTCCAGCAACCATACTATACTCATAGCATATAAAGCAGACAACCAAGCTCCAAGCTGGCATGTAAATGATCAAGTCCACCTCAAACACGTTTGCTAGAGAGAGAAAGATGTTTTGAGAGAGCGAGATGGTTACAAAGTACGGTATTCACTAAAGCATGCTTACAAAAGTAGCCTAGACTTGAATTATTAGTAATATGAATTACATCAGAAAAGGTATGATCGCTAATATCAAAAAACGATAGCCCGTAGAGGATTTCTGATAAGACTTTTCAGTACACGCACACCCCTACACCCAAAATTTTCCGATATGACTTTAATTTCCATTCTTACCATCCCAAGCAGCCGTGATCTCTTTTTAGATATCGAATATCATGATTAATTCTGTTTATAAAAGATACATACAGACCACAACTTACGTTATAGTTGTTGCTGGTTTTTTATCAGCAAAAGAAATTTTCAATTATAACTTCCACCACTCATCTAAGACAACATAGTAGTTGTTTTTTCCAGCTAAAGAAATAGGGAATCTTCCATAAATCGTTCAATTTGTTTACTTTACTTGGGTCTGTACTAATTTTGTTTACATTATTCGACTGCGATTTTGTTTACATTATTCGAATTGTTTATGCAATGAATCAAATTAGAAGCATTGCACCTGAAGATCAAAAATTAGGCAACTTCTTATCTAAGCCAACATATCTACCTACGTTAGTTGTTGTTGTTGCTAATTTAATAACATGGTGGAATACGGAATATCGCTTGGTAGAAAACATTTTGGTACGACGTTGTGTGTGTGTGTGTGTGTGTGTGTGTGTGTGTGTGTGTGTGTGTGTGTGTGTGTGTGTGTGTGTGTGTGTGTGTGTGTGTGTGTGTGTGTGTGTGTGTGTGTGTGTGTGTGTGTGTGTGTGTGTGTGTGTATATATGTGTGTGTGTGTGTGTGTGTGTGTGTGTGTGTGTATGTGTGTGTGTGTGTGTGTGTGTGTGTGTGTGTGTGTGTATGTGTGTGTGTGTGTGTGTGTGTGTGTGTGTGTGTGTGTGTGTGTGTGTGTGTGTGTGTGTGCATGTGTGCGTGTTTTATGGGCGTGTGTGTTGTATGATGTGTGTATGTGTCCAGCCTCGCAAAAGTGTCCCGATGTCTCTGTCCCCACAACTCTAAGCGTATATAACAAGTTTAAAGAACATTCACACAACACCTCCATGACCTGATGGTAGAGCGCCTCGGATTTTACAAAACCAATCGTTCTCGGTTCGATTCCAGCAAAAGCCAGCATTATTTTATTAAAAATCAGC
Source organism: Dioctria linearis (assembly GCA_963930735.1). Taxonomy (NCBI): domain Eukaryota; kingdom Metazoa; phylum Arthropoda; class Insecta; order Diptera; family Asilidae; genus Dioctria; species Dioctria linearis. The sequence goes on along the minus strand of OZ005742.1, from coordinate 125,225,025 downwards.
TAAGACAGAGCTTGATCAGCTGACGGGGGATCAGCCAACCAGATGACGTCATCCCCTGGTCAGCCAGACAGTAGGAAAGGAATTCCCCCAGGCAGGCCCTTTGACGTCGACCACTAGACGGAATCCCCCCAGTGGCCCAGAGCCCGCTCCGGACCACCAAAATAGTTGGAATTTTCCGGACACTTTTTGTATGGAAAAAGTGTCGCAGAACCTGTATAGTGTAACTACTATTGCTGACCTTCCACTAACGCACTCTTATTTTACTCAAGACTACTTGAACGAGATCTTCGACCCACATTGGAGGTAATAAGGAACAAACAGCAGAAGAACCTTGTAAGGAGTCGTTGAAGGTACCACAGAAAAAATATGACCTTCCGACAAGATCTTCAACAATGTCAGAAGACCATTCACCACAAATAATCCATGTTTCGAGAAGACAAGGAAGAATCATCGAAACCTTACGACCTGTGCTCTATTTAGCTGCTACAAGTAGACAAGAACAGCGAAGACAGTATTATGATCAGCAAATCAACTCCATCAGTCAACAGTGGGCACAGATTGAAGACTGGGATAATAAAATATGAGAACTGACTGAGGACCCAATCAAGCAGGGTTATGATGCAGAACAATTCATGAAAATGCAAGAGGAAGTGGATAACTGCTTGATATTATTAGCAACTAAACGTGACAGCCTTAGTTCAACAACAACGCAGTCATCCCAGTTATCAAACGTCAATTCAAGTGCAATACTGAAACTGCCCAAGTTAACCCTCCCGAGATTCGATGGTGATTACCTAAAGTGGACCCAGTTTCACGACTTGTTCACTCAGATGGTGCACAATCAACCAATGCCAAATTGTCAGATGTTATGGTATCTCAAGGCCAACTTAGCTGGAGAAGCAGAAAGATTAATAAGGCACTTTACGGCCTCAGAAGAAAACTATACAGCTGCTTGGCAGACCTTAAAGGATCGTTATAATAATCGCAGACTGTTGGTAACAGCACTCATTAACAAGTTATTATCTCTGTCAGCACATGTGATCGATAATCCTTGAGCTGCTGCTTCAATAAAATTGCTAAATGATACTACACAAGAGTGTCTATTAGGATTGCAAAATTTAAGCGCTTCAACGGCAGATTGGGATCCACTCTTGCTTCATATCTTGACAAAGAAGCTCCACAGAAACACGTACACTTTATATGAGCAATCACTATCAAGGCCCAGAGAAATCCAGAGTATAAAGGTATATCTATCATTTCTGGAAACCAGATTTCAAGCACTCGCACTAAGTGTAAAATTGACGATTACCAAAGAAGACATGCCAGCTCCAAGGCACTAACATCAATAATATCATCCACTTCAAGTCGGGCATCATGCATGTCATGTAAAGGGAACCATCCTCATTTTGCGTGCTTCCAGTTTTTGAAATTGACGCCAGCCAGTCGACTGAGCTTTATTCGCAGCCAAAACTTGTGTGTTAATTGTCTCAAGCATAGTCACAGAAGCAGCCAGTGCATACTTCGAGGATTTACAAAATGCACCAAAAAACACAATACGCTTGTATATCTAGAACCACCAGGGAAGGCAGAAAAATCTGATGTCAAATCACCAAGAAGCTCATCTTCAGTAGATGTACTGTTACGTAAGGCTGATACACCAGGTTATCAACCAGGCATAGCAGCAACACTCACAAACCAAAAACCAAGAGGTTATGTTCTCCTGGGCACAGCCATTGTCAAACTCATATCTGAGAAGGGAGATGCAATAGAATGTAGAGCCATTCTTGATTCAGGCTCTCAAGTTAATATAATAACAGAAAGGGTTATTAAGAAACTAAACTTGACACCAAGTTCAGAAAGAATCACCATACTAGGTGTCGGAAATAAGAAAGGAAGAATCCAACATAAGGTTAATTTGCGGTTAGAATCCACAATGAACAAATATGCAACAAGAGTGGAAGCGTTTGTGCTGCCAAAAATAATCGCGCCACAACCAACGCAGTCATTTGACATCCCTGAGTGCGACATACCTAAAAATATCAGACTAGCCGACTCTAAATTCAACATAACCGACTCAACTGATTTGCTTTTGGGAGCAGAGTTTTATTACAACCTCCTGTCCGTTGGCCAAATCAATGCTACAAAATACTGTTCCTGGATGGGTATTGACAGGCAAGATAGATCAGATTGAAACATCTTCCGGTACATGTGGTATATGTTCAGAGGACGAACAAACAGATCAACTTATTCAAATATTTTGGAAACTTGAAGAAGTTGCTGCAGCAAAGGACAAATTCACTCAAAAAGAAAGGCGATGTGAAACTCACTTCACGCAAACTGTCCCTAGAGATAACAGCGGACGATTTATTGTTAATTTACTATTTCGTGAGGAATCAACAAAATTGGGCGAGTCCAGATGCATGGCATTGAAAAGATTTCTCGCTTTAGAAAGAAGATTGGCCAAAGATGCAGCCATAAGTTCTCAGTATGTGGAATTCATAACAGAGTATATTGATCTCGGACACATGAAGGAAATAAATGGCGATAGCATCCAATCGCCCAATTACTTCCTTCCGCACCATTGCGTTCTAAAACCCGATAGTAGCACCACTAAATTAAGAGTGGTGTTCGATGCATTGATGAAGACTTCATCTCCATTGTCTTTAAATCATATCTTGTGCGAAGGACCAACAGTTCAAAGTGAATTATTTTTACTACTGCTGCGGTTTCGGCTACAATGATTTGTATTCACTGCAGACATTCAAAATATGTATCGACAGATATTGCTGGACGAAGCCGACCGGAAATATCAGCTAATTTTCAAGAGATATGACCCAAAAGAATCATTAAAAATTTACCGACTATGGACAATCACATATGGTACTCGACCGGCACCTTATCTGGCAACAAAATGCCTTCAGAAATTGGCTCAAGAAAATACCGTTAGATATCCATATGGTGCCGAGATCCTGAAAAATGACTTTTATGTGGATGACTGCATTACAGGATCAGACAGTTTGCCGACAGTCATAATAATGCAGAAGGAACTTATAAAACTTCGACAAGGCGCAGGTTTTCGATTGAAAAAATGGTGTGCCAATCACACCCAATTATTGCAAGGCGTTCCACCAGAGGATCAAGAAATTGACCTTGACTTCGAAAACAGCACAGAAGAAAACATAAAGACGTTAGGACTAACATGGCTACCCAAGTCAGATCAATTCAGAATTAAAGCAGTCTCTAACCAAGGATCCAGGATCACTAAAAGAATTGTCACTTCTGACATCGCCAAACTTTTCGACCCGCCAGGTGTATTGGCACCAGTAGCAGTCACCGCTAAGATCATTACCAAACAACTTTCACAACTAAAAATTGACTGGGATGCAGCCTGACCAATGCAACTTCATACAAGATGGCTTAATTTAATTTCAGGACCACTCCGTCAACCTTAAATAACGTCACATTTCCCAGGCATGTATTTGCAAAGGAAGTTCCAAGGCATATGTATGTTCATGTGTTCTCAGATGCCTCAGAAAAGGCCTTTGGCGCTGCACTTTATATCCGATCCATCATTAAAGATGGCAGAATTATTGTGAGACCACTATGCGCTAAATCTCGCGTAGCACCACTACAAAAACAAACTGTTCCCCGTTTCGAACTATGTGGAGCTCCAGTAGCAGCCGAACTTGCAAATTGTGTAAGAAAGGAACTGAAGTGGGAAGAAGTACCAACCTATTTCTGGTTATATTCGGAAATAGTGTTATCATGTATAACTTCATCATCCACATCATATCAAGCATTTGTTGCAAATCGGGTTGGTGCAATTCAAGAATTAACTATAGCGGCACAATGGCATCATGTGAGATCAAAGGATAATCCAGCCGATGTACTCTCCAGAGGGCTGAAGCCAGACAAATTAGAAACATGTCATCTTTGTTTCTATGGGCCAAAATTCCTGCACGGCAGGGAAACCGTATGGCCTACGGCTTATCAAACCAAGATTGAGTGTCAGTTAGAAAGGAAGCGTACAGCCTTGCCCGCAATAAGATATATCTAGTGTGATATACAAAATCAATCATGGGGGATCATTTCGGAAGCTTCAACGCATCACTGCTTATATCATTTGATTTGTAAGGAATGCCAAAATTCCAATCATATTAGGGCCAAACCATTGCTTCATCACTTGTCGAGAATTAAATGAAGCCTTATACATCATAATAAGAGCCATACAAGAAGATGAGTTCAAGGAAGAAATAAAACAATTAAAGAAAGATCATGAATTAAACAAGGGAAGTTATCTAAAAGGTCTTACACCATTTGTTGATGACAAAGGCATCATCAAAGTGGGCCGTCGTTTAAAGGAATCAGTACTAGAATATGATGAAAAATATCCTATGATTTTGCCCTATTCAGATCCGCTAACAAAACTATTGATGTTAACAATTCATAAGGAGAATCTGCACTCTGGCCCGCAAGCCTTGCTGGCCGATACAAGACAACGCTTCTGGCAAATAAAGGGAAGGTCAATCGCGAGATCAATTGTTCAGCATTATGTAACATATGCAAGAGCCAAACAAAAAATGTTGACACAGATCATGGGCAATTTGCCTCCCGCCAGAGTTCAACCAGCACGACCATTCGCTAACTATGGTATTGAATTTTGTGGGCCAACCTGGGTACATTACAAAATTCGGAGAAAGAGACCTCACAAGGTATACATCGCTGTTTTCTGCTGTTTTGCAACAAAGGCAGTCCACTTAGAAATAGTCAGTGACTTGTCAAAAGAAGCCTTTATTGGAGCATTAAGGCGATTCATGTGCCGCAGAGGAAATTGTAGGAACTTATACTGCGACATCGCAACCAATTTCGTTGGCGCAAGAAACCAACTACGCGAATTGTCTGAGGCCATCCATTCTGAAGTAGCGAGGGAAACCATAGCAGGAACTTGCAGTAAAAGAGGAATCGATTTGCACTTCATTCCTCCGAGAGCACCACACTGCGGTGGGCTATGGGAAGCTGCTGTAAAATTCACGAAGCATTTACTTATAAAGACAACTTCAGCCGGATCTCTAACGGATGAGGAGCTGGAGACACTAATAATCGAAATAGAAATAATTTTGAACTCTAGGCCGCTAACACAGATGTCAAATGACCCTAATGACCTGACTGCTATCACTCCTGCTTATTTCCTGGTAGGTCAACCAATAACGGCACCCATAGATGCAAGTGCCAAGCAATTGAAAACTAGTCTGCTAGCTAGATGGAGGCTAGTGTCTGATATGAAACACGAATTTTTGAGAAGATGGTCCCGAGAATATTTAAATGAACTGCAACATCGACTCAAGTGGAAAGAGCGTTGCCAGAACATACATAGATCCTGATAACCTTCCAGTCATGAAATGGCCACTTTTGAGAATTCTTCAAACATATAAGGGAAACGATGGTTACGTTAGAGTTGCTGAAGTAAAAACAGCCAAAGGTATACTTCGCAGACCTATTCACAAGCTGTCACCATTGCCGTGTGAGGAGGTAGATCATAACGAGACTCCAATGAACAATAATGCTATGGCCGAAGAAATTACAGAACCAGAAGAGGGAAAAGCAATGTCGACAAGGATCAAGTGCCCAAGAAACGACGACGACAGTCTTATGGCGCTGCAAATGCAACACTATTATTGGCTTGTTTGGTTCTGAATATGCAAAACAAATGTCTGAAACCATAGGAACCATGAAAATGAAGAAAATTTTCTAACGCTACTGAAAAATCAGACGTCAATAACTGACGCAACGATTAACGTCTTGAAAAAGGATCAACTAGCTGCAGAGAAGAAATTTAAGGAGTTGGACGTCCAAATCACCCACTTGGTAAACCACATAAACCACACCGGAGAAGAAACGTATGAGTTAAAAATCAACCAATTATTTACAACCCTATCCATCCGAATGATGTTCATAGTATTGTAACGTTTCTTTATCTTGGATAAAAAATTTGCTCCGGCCGAGCGGTAAACGAGGGAGCAGTTTTGTTCTGATATTTAAAACTCCTTTAAGAATTTCACCGAACTCTTAGCAATTGCAAAATGTTACGGCAATATTTAATTTGTGTTATGTAAGCAATAAGATTATTTTAGTTAAACGGAAATTTATTTATTCTTACTGTAACTGAATATTTTAAAAGAAAATTTATTTTACTGTATCTGACTTGGTACTCACCTGATCAGTGTTTTGGCAGCTGATTCACTTGGTTCTCTGTTAAGGTTTTTAGGATTGGGATATTTTCTTTATTCCAGTCGAGACCCAGAATAAAATGAGGTTAGTAATTCTGACTGCAGTCGGTACCCACAGAAAGAATCTTTATCACAGTCGAGACCCGCGATAAAGTGTTTGGGGATAGTAATTTATTCTAACTGCAGTCGCTACCCACAGAAAGAATCTTTATCACAGTCGAGACCCGCGACAAAGTGTTTTGAGTTAGTAATTTATTCTTATTGCAGTCGATACCCACAATAAGAATCTTTATTACAGTCGAGACCAGCAATAAAGAGTTTGGTGTTAGTAATTTATTCTAACTGCAGTCGCTACCCACAGAAAGAATCTTTATCACAGTCGAGACCCGCGATAAAGTGTTTTGAGTTAGTAATTTATTCTTATTGCAGTCGATACCCACAATAAGAATCTTTATTACAGTCGAGACCCGCAATAAAGAGTTTGGTGTTAGTAATTTATTCTAACTGCAGTCGCTACCCACAGAAAGAATCTTTATCACAGTCGAGACCCGCGATAAAGTGTTTTGAGTTAGTAATTTATTCTTATTGCAGTCGATACCCACAATAAGAATCTTTATTACAGTCGAGACCAGCAATAAAGAGTTTGGTGTTAGTAATTTATTCTAACTGCAGTCGCTACCCACAGAAAGAATCTTTATCACAGTCGAGACCCGCGATAAAGTGTTTTGAGTTAGTAATTTATTCTTATTGCAGTCGATACCCACAATAAGAATCTTTATTACAGTCGAGACCCGCAATAAAGAGTTTGGTGTTAGTAATTTATTCTAACTGCAGTCGCTACCCACAGAAAGAATCTTTATCACAGTCGAGACCCGCGATAAAGTGTTTTGAGTTAGTAATTTATTCTTATTGCAGTCGATACCCACAATAAGAATCTTTATTACAGTCGAGACCCGCAATAAAGAGTTTGGTGTTAGTAATTTGTTCTTATTGCAGTCGATACCCACAATAAGAATCTTTATCTTAGTCGCTGTCAAAAATAAGATCTTTAATCCAGTCGGTACCCAGAATAAAAATCTCAATTTTCAACCCTCTAACCAAAATAAAGCACTTGTTTGATTAGTATAAAATCTTCATTGCAGTCGCTACCCACAATAAAGTATTTGATTTGTTAGTAAAAATTGGAACACTGGGAAATAACACTAGGAATCGAGAACCACTTGATCACTGCACTGCCAAACTAAAAAAGAGATCGAGCCAAGTCAGACTGCTGTTTATATAGCCAGAGTTTGCACACGGCACCAAAGAACGGTAGTCAAAGGCGCATGGCAACAATATTGGCATAGCAACAACTGGCATAGCAACAATAACTTGGCATAGCAACGGCAGCTTATCATTTGTCATGAGTGTTACCATTCTAGTTATTGCTGCCACAGGCTGCTTTCAGCTTATTATCTAAAAAATATTTTGAGTAAATTCAATTTATTGTTAATTCAATGGTATAAGTGTAAAAAATATATAAAAAAAAATAAACTCTTACCGGGAATAATTTATAAATTCCTTAGAACCGTACCTTCAGCTGGTTTAAACGCAGCTGGACGCGGCACGCACGAGTTGCTGCGCTTCCTCCTATATGTACCATCGCAATATTCTGCTGCACAGTGATTTCTGGTGAGCTAGCTGCAATTAAAGGCTGAAATACAAACGAGTGCGACACGCACCTGTCGACGCCAACAAATAATTTTCGAATACCTGTTACGACATTAGAACATAGCAAATTCTGTGCCACAAAAATGTCGTCGTCAAAGATTTGCTTCCATTTCGCGCACCGTCCTTTTAAATCTGGCATAAATGGCTTTAAATACAATTTATACTTATTCTTAAAAATATGTAAAAATTTCCCTGTAGACATCCCAAAGAAAACAAAACTCAAATCATTTATCTAGAATTGACGACGACAATGTCACAATCATTGTATTACGTCTGTGGCAATCAACGCCGTAACTTGGCGCCGAGAATTTTAGGTCGCATTCGGGGCGCATGGCGGAACGTGATGTGTAATGAGAATTTCTTGCCCGTACCTCGTTTCCATTTTGTGTTCTAGTACGATTTTGTCTTTACGCGGAATGTTCGGTCTGACTGACGTCTGTATTTGCCCTATTAGTGAGATAATTCGCGTTTGTTTACCTCTGGTAATTTGAGATAATGTGATTTCGCAAGCTTGAAGTGCTCGTTTTTGTCTGATTTAAGTGTTGTGTTTTGCATAACGAAATCACATTATCTCAACTCGCGAGTGTCTCCAGTTTTTGTGTCGCTGCGCAGCTTCCAGCCCAGACGTTCATTCGGCATTATTTATTTACATCGAGGGAAGCAGATATAATTAGGTAGGTGCATTTAACAATTAAAAAGTAGAAGTGGTTCTTTGTGGTCTTTTTGTTTGTTTTCAGGCGTAGGCACCCAGGAGCGCATTTGGATAATGCAACGATGCAAAGCTGGAACGATGCATGACGTTATGACGGCTTCAAGACAGATACCTAGCAGCCGAGCAACAGCAATTGTTGATTAGGTAAGGTCAATTTATAATTTTAAATTTAAGAATGATTCTTTGTGGTGTTTTGGTTTTAATTTCAGAAAGCACTCAAATCGTGTGGGATTAGTGATTTTGTTACAAGTTATCATAGAGATGTATGCCAATACGGTTTTACTGAGGAACTCAATGGGAAGGTAGATGCCGTCTTTTTGGATCTTCCTGCCCCACATTTAGCAGTACCTTATGCACTTAAAGCTCTAAAGGAATCAGGAGGACGTTTTTGCTAATTTTCACCTTGTATAGAACAATCACAAAGATGTTGTGAAACTTTATCAGAGCATGGTTTCACAGAGATACAATCAATGGAAATTCTACAAATGGAAGATATAGTAAACCAAGACTGTTCGTGTTATCAATTTAAAATCTGTAAAGTTGAAGTCTGAAATTAGCAATTAGTTGTAATTTTCGCTACAGTATCCCATCTTCAGAGAATGCAGTCTTCAATAATCGACGTGTTAACAGACATACACCACGGCAGAATCAGTTCATTACTTGTGACGCCTCAAGAATTACGTAACGAACTTATCATGGTCAAGAATCACCTACCACCAGGATTGGAATTACCCGCAGATCAGAATGATATTGTGGAACTATACAAAACCATGTCCGCAGAATCAGGAGTAACTAACAACCACGTAATAGTTAAGATCAGAATGCCCCTGGTCACTCTGGAAAGGTTTGACTTGTTCCAGATGATACCGATACCTGTGACAATTAATAAAGTGCTTGTAGCTGCACGGCCTTGCACTACATACATCGCTCTCAGTCCACACAGAGATCAATATTACCCAATGACAAAACAGGAACTGTCATCCTGTATGTCGACAGAGGAGCTCAATCATGTATGCCCTCTGAACCATCCCATATATCAAAATGGGGCGGCCGGTTGCTCCTGCGAAGTGAATCTATTTAACAATTCACCATATAGAAAATGTGAAATGAAAAAAATAGAGAACGGTCCTGCATGGATTCAGCTCAATAACCCAAACCAATGGATCTTCGCCGTCAAGCAAACCATCCCGCTAACTTTAACAGGTTCTGGTCTTTTAAAGATGATGCCAGATTGCGTCATCAAGCATGACTTACTGACAATTCGAGGAATACATACATATTCTAGCAGCATTAGAAAGTCCTACAAGAGGTTAAGTGAGTTAAGCAAAATCACCACACCAGAACAGCTACATCCAGTCGTCGGTAACCTAACTCCCTACGAAACCCAAGAAGGCCAACTGGAAGAATTGATGAGATTGGTCTCATCACAGCTCCAAGAGGAAACAATAAAGAAGACTCATTGCCACAATATCCATCAATTTACCATTGGCTATCTTTCGCTCGGACTAATTTTACGCTTCATCGCCATCCTGATATTCAAGAATCGAGATGATTGTAGGCAAAAATCGAAACGGCCTAAGCCCGCACCCAGGCAATTTACGGAAGTTGACTTCAGTATCAACGTCTAGTCATTTGAATCTTCGAACGACGGTTCAACGCGGGGATAATGTTAAATTGTGCTTGTTCATAACAGATTAAACTAATTCTATCTTAATTCTTATATAAAGAAATTTAATTGAAATTGTAAGAAAGCAACATATATATATGTATATACCATTAATTCATAATTTTATATGTAGGTCAGGCATGAATAAAGGTTAATATTATCATTGTAATAGGAAAGCTAATTTCATTCACCTGGCCCTAAATTCATTCACCTCGCTGCATGCAAAATAAATTCTTAGTCATTATAATCTAAAGAAAGTTGACACTCAGCAATAGCTGAGGAATTTATTTTTCATGCAACTTGCAATTTCGCCAGATAAGCAGTATCGGAAATTCTTAATTGAATATTGCTTTCTTTTGTTTTTTGGGGAGAATAAGTAGCAATGTTAGCAAAATTTGAATATAAATTCACGGCGAGTAATTAATAAATTATCAGTTGTTAATCAAATTTAGAGTGTTTACTTCTTGGAAGGGGTCCAATATAGTCAAAATGCAATGCCATTGCCTTTCTACCTCAATATGGTTTCCCATTTTGGCCCTTAGCCTGCACTGTGGAGCTTTGGTTTGTTTGCCGACATCGCATTGTAAGATATATGCGCGGACTTGTTGGCGCATGCCTGGCCAGAAATAATATCTTCGCAGTCTGTCGAGGGTTTTACGGATTCCACAATGAGCTGCAGTGGAACTCTCGTGCTCCCTAATTAAATCTTTGGTGAGCCCTTAAGGATCCCAGAGTTTCCAACTGGGGATATCGGATAGATCGTTATCACCACCGCCCTCAATACAGATGAAAATGTGCAGTTCAGTGACTTGCAGGTTAGGATACTGAGCTGGTGTAGCAGAGATTTTGTCTTTCCACCCTACGTAAGCAGGGTCAGAGAAGTGTGCTGATTTTAAGTCTACCAGGTAATCTAGCTTGCGGAGGACAGAGATAGTCGCCTCTGCTGAATCAAGATACATTCGACATAATGCATCCGACACTACATTTTGACTTCCTTTTACGTGCTCGATCTCGAAGTCGAACGACTGTAGTTTTAAGCTCCATCGTGCAAGCCGCCCCGTAAGTTCCTTTTGAGTCATTACCCATTTCAAACTCTGGTGGTCGATGATGATTGTTAAGTGGAAGCCTTCGATGCATGCTCTAAACTTCTTTACGCTCAGTACCGCAGCGAAGCATTCTAGTTCAGTGATACTATAATTTCGTTGGGCTGGATTCAACTTTTGGTACATAAATGCAATTGGCCTTTCGGCATCATCCTCCGACTTTTGGAATAAGACACTCCCTTCTCCCATAGTACTAGCATCGCACCTGATATAGAAAGGCTTCGAATAATCTGGATTAGCTACAGTGGAGCTGTACATAAGTGTTTTTTTAGTTGTTTGAAAGCATCTTGAGCCTCCTGAGTCCACTGAAACTTCGCACCCTTCCTCAGAAACTCTGTGATCGGAGGAGCGATGCCAAGTATTCTGCGTGTTTGCCGGACAGTTGGTGGGCTAGGAAAATTTACAATCGCAGACACCTTTTCCGGATCCACCCTCAGACCTCCTTCACCTACCACATAGCCAAGGTATTTAATTTCTCGAAGAACGAACTTGCTCTTCTCAGCGTTTATGGTCAGTCCTGCCTGACGGAGCAGGGACGCGACTTCCCTCAGTAAGTCCAAATGTTCATCGAACGTAGTGGAGGTAATGAGTAAGTCGCCTAAGTAGTCGAATACCCGATCGTGGTATTGATGAGGCACGACCCGGTCCATAAGACGACACATGGTTTGTGGGGCATTGCACAGACCAAACGGAATGGCAACGAGAGGCCTCTGCGAGTGGTATCTGCCAGAATGCGTCTTTCAGATCTAAGCTTGAGATATATCTGGTTTCGCGGAGGCGACCTAAGAGTCCATCTATCAATGGTATTGGATAAACATCTTTCTTGGTAACAGAATTTACCTTACGAGAATCTAAACATAGTCGCACCTTCCCATTAGATTTTTTCACGAGAACCACTGGAGAGCTCCAGGAGCTCTGACTCTCTTCGATAGTCTGCTGACGAGGATCGTGCCCAGATCTAGCCCACAAGTTTTCTAGCCTCTGGCAGATAATTCTCACCTCTTCCGTTGATCTGAATATTGTCGTGGTAGAGGCACTCCGCAGAGCCGGGTCCATGTTTTCTCGGACAATTTCGACTAGCTCTCTGTCAGGAAATAGTCTTCGAAGCCGAACGTTAAGCCATTCTACGTCCAGCGGGAAATTATTGAACGTTTCTTTCGGGCCTTGTCTTCTTGCTTCAATGGCCCTTCGCGTGTCTCTTTCTGAGACATAGCTCCCGAGTCGTTCGAGTGGGGCTGTCTTCATACCCTGCCAACTCGTATCGGGATACTTCCCAGAAACAGCTATCAGCCGTACCTGAGAGGAAATTAGGCATTTCTAGTCGGAAGACAAATTCGTTGACGTCAAGTCCCGCTTAAAAGATATCTTCCACTTTGGTAGTCTTGGCTGCCAATAACGAGAGATTGAAGTTTCTGGCCGGCCACTGTACTGAAAGTGGGCATTGGGTTGATTCCCGCTAGGGTTGCTTGCGCGATTTTGTTCAGTAGGGAAAGGCGTTGTTGACAAGGGATCACTCTGATTGCCCATGCGTGGCGTCAGGGTTGTATAATTTAATGGATTCGTGGTTGTGCTCAAAAACTGATTAGGAGACCTTCCTAGATCCCCAGCTGTATTCCCAATTATAGACAGAGATGGAAGTGTCACACTTTTAGGAAACTGAATACGTCGACGTACTGCACCTGTTCCAACATTCGCGGCTTCAGCTCCTTCAACATTTGTCTCAAAGCTAGGTGGTGCCAAATACTAGTTGCTCCTGCACGGGCTTAGGGCTTTTGGTTCTCAGAGGAATCCCTGCGAGGAGGAATCTTAATTTTCATGAATTCCTTAATAATCAGGGCCGATACTTGTTCAGTGGCCTCTTCTGAATGATCTGTCGATGAGCTAGCTAAGCGTATAGTACGCCCACTTAGGTGACTCAATCAACATCTCACGCGTTGATAGTCGTCATGAGTTTGGACTTTATTCGCTATAATTAGCCGACTTAGCAAATCGAGCTTTTCTTTAGAAATCTCAAGCTCACTTCCCGCCTCGGAAGGATCGTGCATAACCGTTGGTGCTCGACCAGGAAACGTTGCCTATAAATCCAATAATTCTCTAAGTTTGGTAGAGGCTTCGGGATCAGTTATATCTAGGCCCCTGATCTTATACTCAACATTACGTTCGTCCTCTAATAGGAATTTTGGATCCATTATTATGGTAGTAAATGCAAAAGGTAAAAGATATGAATATTTATTAAAAAATGAGGTGAATAAAGATATTTAGGTTATCAAGGAATGCAATTGGCGATAATGAAAAAAATATATATATATACTAAAAAGAAACCCAAAAGAAGTACGATAAAACCAATAATGTATTCGTTGTTGTCGACTGTATTAAGATTGTCTAATCTTGTTACCATATAGATACGAGGAGACTATAACTATACCGAATAACCAATAAAAAAAAACCAATTCGTATAACTACAGGCGTTACGCTACTATCTGTTCTATGTATCTATATAAAACAAAAACTTAAAAAAAAACAAACCCATTGCGATATTAAGGTATTATGGAAAGAAAGGTGTTCTTACGCAACCATTTGGCTGCCAATTTAGATGTAGCCTACTATGATGTGAAAACATACATATAAACAAAAAAAAAAGAATTAAGTTTTACACCATAAAGACAAAGTTCTTACACTAGTAAACCCGATAATTGATAAAGTCCATAGGAAGGAGTTACGATATTATAGACATAAACATAAATAAAATCAAGAAAACAAAAAGTGGACAAGAACAGCCAAGACAGTATTATGATCAGAAAATCAACTCCATCAGTCAACAGTGGGAACAGATTGAAGAGTGTGATCATAAAATATGGGAACTGACTGAGGACCCAATCAAGGAGAGCTATGATGCAGAACAATTCATGAAACGTTATCAAACGTCAATTCAAGTGCAATACTGAAACTGCCCAAGATAACACTCCCGAGATTGAAGTGGACCCAGTTTCACGACTTGTTCCCTCAGATGGTGCACAATCAACCAATGCCAAATTGTCAGAAGTTACGGTATCTCTAGAAAACAAGTATCAAGAAAACAAAAAGTTTTACACCATTATAAAAAAAATTGCATTATTTTTAAGGATATACTCAAATCTATTTTACTATCATAAACAATGTTGGTTCAAAGCGAAATATAAGAAGACAAGAGAAACAGAGCATTTTGTATTTATTTTTTTCTTTTTGCAACACTACACTATCACGACAAAATATAAATTGATGGAAAACGGTGTTGCTACTTACATATTAATCCCCCGCCGATGAAGCGCTTCAGCAACCTGGTGATTAACGCTGTGAAAACTGACATTTTCTTGTTTTTTGTTTTCTTGTGTGTAGTGTTTTTGTTTCTCCACCTTCTCCCTATCTCGTCCCGTTGACAATTAGGTCATACGCTTTTTTTTCTAATTCCGGATGGAGTTAGGCGACTCTCGTCTCCTCAACAGGTATGCCGAAAATCTCCTGAAAAAGAACTTTGAGTGCCCAAGCAAAGCAAGGCCTGTTTTATGCCAAGATGGGGCTTGTTTCCTGGCCGATTTTGTTGTTATTGTTGATTCATGTACCAGTGTAATCACACAATTCACAGTACAGACCGAATCTCTGTCACCAGATATATAAAAATTAGCTAAATAAATCACTGTAATTCCACCTCACCTTGTAAGTAAAATAAAAAAGCTTGAACGAACACTTTGTGGCGTTTAGATTCACTTGCAAAATAAAACAAATTAATTAAGAATTTTGGTGTGTTTAATTCACTATAACTGTGAGATGGGTAAATCTCGATCGCAACTTGCAACAACAAAAAACTGAGACAAACACTTAGTGGCGCTGGGGTCTACCCGCAGAGCAAAACAAAGTAATTGAAATGTGTTGTGTGTACCATTCACTATAACTGAAGACTGTGAGGGTCTCGATCCTCACCTTTCTTGTTGACACCCAAGATCGATACAGGGAAAATTACCCAAGTGCATTGCACTTTATTGATCAGCACCTTTATTGGGTGATCGGAAATGCTCAAATTGCATTTTCTTTCTTTATTTTTTCTTTTCCAAAAAGAAACGTTTAATGAGCGATTTATTTTATTGAGTTTCACGCGGTTGATTTCCGCTTGGAATCAATTTATTGACTTTACTTTGGAAGAATTTATTATATTTACATTTTTTTTTCTCTGTGTACTTGGACAAGAAGTTCATCTCCATTAATTAAATTATTTTACCAGAGACTGGGTTTGGAATGCATCTGACTAATGATGATTACATATGCCTTGTTGTCCAAGATACACGAAATTAGAATTTTGCAAATGAGGTAAAAGATTATAGCCGTTACAGGTCAGGTTCGGAAGTTCCCATCCCACAGCGCAATTCTCCGAGGATGAGAGAACACTACGGCTGTGGTCCAATCCTAAAAATAAGGCCCAACGCGGGGACGCCCCACACCCTGAGATCAAAGAGTCTCATGCTCTACCGACTGAGCTAGCCGGTCACAACTCTTACGAAAGATGATATGGTTACTCTATAGGATAAATAGAGCGGCGATTATATGTGGTTATAAAATAAGGAGAAATAAGAAGATAGGTTTTTACAGAAAGTCTTAGAAGGCTACTACTGAATTTTTTTTTTTCAAGAGAAGAGGTAAACACAAATTTATCAAAGGTGTGGTATGGAAGTATTAATGATTTAGAATATTTGATTATGATTTAGAATGTAACTGGCGAATGTTGCTTGCGTGATAGACGCCAATAAACTTGCCATCCCCATATTTTCCACTTCTTAGTTCACGTTACCATTCTTCTTTCGAATGCGAGCCTTGATGAACTTGTTGGCAAGTTTGGCCGCGAACTTGTCTGCGGCCTTGGTCTGTACGAAATTCGGGACATAGACAATTTGCCCTGGTTTATAAGTTATCTGCCGCGCGCGAAGGTTATAGGTGGGAGCGTTTCTCTGGTAAGCTTCCCGGAGATGGTCTTTCACTGGCTCATGTATCAGTGGAATTCTGTAGTTACTTGGTAATACTTCGAAGTTACCTTCTGCCAAGACTTCAATTTGGCGGAGAAGGTTGTATGTACCTCCATGTAAGATCATGTGATATCCGTAAAGTAAGAAATAAGGGGAAATTTTGGTCGACTGATGCGTTGCATTACGCAAAGCGCAAGCCACATCACTTAGCTGGGAATCCCAGTTGGTATGTTCCTCTTCCACATACGACCTAACTGCTGCCACAATGGAGCTATTAACTCTCTTCTATCATGCGAGCAATCTCTGTTGAGATAAATTGTGGCCCATTATGAAATATATTCTATGAGTTGTTTAGTTTTAGCTTGGGGAAAAGCCTTTAGTAGGACAAATTTGGTCTACATTGACTAGGATGGTGGTTGTTAAATTGTAAATGTTCATAATAGATTAATCTAATTCTATCTTAATCCTTATATAAAGAAATTTAACTGAAATTGTAAGAAAACAAGATATATATATGTGTATACCATTAATTCATAATTTTATATGTAGGTCAGGCATTAATAAAGGTTCATATTATCAGTGTAATAGGAAACCTAATTTTATTCACCTGGCGCTAAATTTATTCACCTCGCTTCATGCAATATAAGTTCTTAGTCATTATAATCTAAACAATGTTGACACTCAGCAATAGCTGAGGAATATATTTTGCATGCAACTTGCAATTTCGGTAGATAAGCTGTATCGGAAATTCTTAATTGAATATAGCTTTCTTTTGTTTTTTGGTAGAATAAGTAGTAATGTTACCAAAATTTGAATATAAATTCACGGCGAGTAATTAATAAATTATCAGTTGTTAATCAAATTTAGAGCGTTTTTATTCAGTATCGCGTAACCCTTCTAGTTTTTCAGGCTTTTGGTATTCGGTTAAGTGCCATTTATACCATCTGCGTTTTAAGGCTAAGAAAATATAGGCAAGACAAAAGAGCCTTGTCTTAACATTTTGGTGACCCCGACGTGATCAAATGGAACGCTTGATTCACGAACATCATCTCTATTAAGCATTCAACATATATCAATGTATAATCTTCGATCACGCAAGATGACATCATTCGACGCTTTAGTGAAACAGCAAACGACTTATGGACAGGAGATCCAAGACGTTATAAAGAACTACAAGAGGGATGCACAAGAAGGGAAGGTGACCATAACATATTGCGTTGAACGCATTCATCGACTGGAAGACGTATGGCGTATCTTTGAGTCATTAGACGACGAGATAAGATTGATTGCTAACCTTCCACTAGAGCACTCTTATTTTACTGAAGACTACTTTAACTCAGTCAAATCCTTGTATGAAACATATCGTGATGACTTCCTCGCCAGGATGGAATCCATTCGCAAATAAGGCACGAGTTCTCCGACCCAAATGGGAGGTAATAAGGAACAAACAGCAGAAGAACCTTACAAGGAGTCGTTGAAGTTACCACAGAAAAAATATGACCTTTCGCCGAGATCTTCAACAATGTCAAATAATCCATGTTTTGAGAAGACAAGGAAGAATCATCGAAACCTTACGACATGTGCTGTATTTAGCTGCTACAAGTGGACAAGAACAGCCAAGACAGTATTATGATCAGAAAATCAACTCCATCAGTCAACAGTGGGAACAGATTAAAGAGTGTGATCATAAAATATGGGAACTGACTGAGGACCCAATCAAGGAGGGCTATGATGCAGAACAATTCATGAAACGTTATCAAACGTCAATTCAAGTGCAATACTGAAACTGCCCAAGTTAACACTCCCGAGATTGAAGTGGACCCAGTTTCACGACTTGTTCACTCAGATGGTGCACAATCAACCAATGCCAAATTATCAGAAGTTATGGTATCTCAAGGCCAACTTAGATGGAGAAGCAGAAAGACTAATAAGGCACTTTATGGCCTCAGAAGAAAACTATACTGCTGCTTGGCAGACCTTAAAGGATCGTTATAACAATCGCAGACTGTTGGTAACAGCACTCATTAACAAGTTATTATCTCAGTCAGCACATGTGAACGATTATCCTTCAGCTGCTACAATAAAATCGCTACATGATACTACACAAGAGTATCTGTTAGGATTGCAGAATTTAAGCGTTTCATAGGCAGATTGGGATCCACTCTTGCTTCATATCTTGACAAAGGAGCTTCACAGAAACACGTACACTCTATATGAGCAATCACTATCAAGGCCCAAAGAAATACAGAGTATAAAGGTATTTTAATCATTTCTGGACACCAGATTTCAAGCACTCGTAGCACTTAGCACTAAGTATAAAATTGACGATTACCAAAGAAGACATGGCAGCTCCAAGGCACTAACTTCAATAATATCATCCACTTCAAGTCGGGCATCATGCATGTCATGTAAAGGGAACCATCCCCTTTTTGCATGCCCCAGTTTTTGAAATTGACACCACCAGCCACTCGACTGAGCTTTGTACGCGGTCATAACTTGTGTTATAATTGCCTCAAGCCTGGTCACAGCAGCAGCCAGTGCATACTTTGAGGATTTACAAAATGCACAAAAAGCACAATACGCTTGTACATCTAGAACCATCAGGGAAGGCAGAAAAATCTGATGTCAAATCACCAAGAAGCTGATCTTCAGTAGATGTACTGTTACAAAAGGCTGATACACCAGGTTATCAACCAGGCATAGTAGCAACACTCACAAACCTTAAACCAAGAGGTTATGTTCTCCTGGGCACAGCCATTGTCAAACTCATATCTGAGAAGGGAGATGCAATAGAATGTAGAGCCATTCTGATTCAGGCTCTCAAGTTAATATAATAACAGAAAGGGTTATTAAGAAACTAAACTTGACACCAAGTTCAGAAAGATTCACCATACATAATGTCGGAAATTAGAAAGGAAGAATCCAACATAAGGTTAATTTGCAGTTAGAGTCCACAATGAACAAATATGCAACAAGAGTGGAAGCCTTTGTGCCTCCAAAAATAATCGCGCCACAACCAACGCAGTCATTTGACATCTCTGAGTGGGACATGCCTCAAAATATCAGACTTGCCGACTCTAAATTCAACATAACCGACTCAACTGATTTGCTTTTGGGAGCAGAGATTTATTACAACCTACTGTCCGTTGGCCAAATCAAGTTAGCAAATAATCTTCCAATGCTACAAAATACTGTTCCTGGATGGGTATTGACAGGCAAGATCGATCAGATTGAAACGTCTGCCGCTACATGTGGTGTATGTTCAGAAGACGAACAAACAGATCAACTTATACAAAGATTTTGGAAACTTGAAGAAGTTGCTGCAGCAAAGGACAAATTCACTCAAGAAGAAAGCCGATGTGAAACTCACTTCACGCAAACTGTCCCTAGAGATAACAGCGGACGATTTATTGTTAATTTACCATTTCGTGAGGAATCAACATAATTGGGCGAGTCCAGAAGCATGGCATTGAACAGATTTCTCGCTTTAGAAAGAAGATTGGCCAAAGATGCAGCCTTAAGGTCTCAGTATGTGGAATTCATAACAGAGTATATTGATCTCGGACACATGAAGGAAATAAATGGCGATAGCATCCAATCGCCCAATTACTTCCTTCCGCACCATTGCGTTCTAAAACCCGATAGTAGCACCACTAAATTAAGAGTGGTGTTCGATGCATTGATGAAGACGTCATCTGAATTGTCTTTAAACGATATCTTGTGCGCAGGACCAACAGCTCAAAGTGACTTATTTTCACTACTGCTGCGTTTTCGGCTACCACGATTTGTATTCACTGCAGATATTCAAAAATGTACCGACAAATACTGCTGGACGAAGCCGACCAGAAATATCAGTTAATTTGCTGGAGATATGACCCAAGAGAATCATTAAAAATTTACCGACTATGGACGATCACATATGGTACTCGACCGGCACCTTATCTGGCAACAAAATGCCTTCAGAAATTGGCTCAAGAAAATACCGTTAGATATCCATATAGTGCCGAGATCCTGAAAAATGACTTCTATGTGGATGATTACATTACAGGATCAGACAGTTTGCGGACAGCCATAATAATGCAGAAGGAACTTACAAAACTTCGACAAGGCGCAGGTTTTCGATTGAAAAAATGGTGTGCCAATCACACCCAATTATTGCAAGGCGTTCCACCAGAGGATCAAGAAATTGACCTTGACTTCGAAAACAGCACAGAAGAAAAGATAAAGACGTTAGGACTAACATGGCTACCCAAGTCAGATCAATTCAGAATTAAAGCAGTCTCTAACCAAGGATCCAGGATCACTAAAAGAATAGTCACTTCTGACATCGCCAAACTTTTCGACCCGCCAGGTGTATTGGCACCAGTAGTAGTCACCGCTAAGATCATTACCAAACAACTTTCACAACTAAAAATTGACTGGGATGCAGCCTTACCAATGGAACTTCATACAAGACGGCTTAATTTCAGGACCACTCCGTCAACCTTAAATAACGTCACATTTCCCAGGCATGTATTTGCAAAGGAAGTTCCAAGGCATATGTATGTTCATGTGTTCTCAGATGCCTCAGAAAAGGCCTTTGGCGCTGCACTTTATATCCGATCGATCATTAAAGATGGCAGAATTATTGTGAGACCACTATGCGCTAAATCTCACGTAGCACCACTACAAAAACAAACTGTTCCCCGTTTCGAACTATGTGGAGCTCCAGTAGCAGCCGAACTTGCAAATTGTGTAAGAAAGGAACTGAAGTGGGAAGAAGTACCAACCTATTTCTGGTTATATTCGGAAATAGTGTTATCATGTATAACTTCATCATCCACATCATATCAAACATTTGTTGCTAATCGGATTGGTGCAATTCAAGAATTAACCATAGCGGCACAATGGCATCATGTGAGATCAAAGGATAATCCAGCCGATGTATGGCCTACGGCTTATCAAACCAAGATTGAGTGTCAGTTAGAAAGGAAGCGTACAGCCTTGCCCGCGATAAGATATATCTAGTGTGATATACAAAATCAATCATGGGGGATCATTTCGGAAGCTTCAACGCATCATTGCTTATATCATGCGATTTGTAAGGAATGCCAAAATTCCAATCATATCACGGCCAAACCATTGCTTCATCACTTGTCGAGAATTAAATGAAGCCTTATACATCATAATAAGAGCCATACAAGAAGATGAGTTCAAGGAAGAAATAAAACAATTAAAGAAAGATCATGAATTAAACAAGGGAAGTTGTCTAAAAGGTCTTACACCATTTGTTGATGACAAAGGCATCATCAAAGTGGGCGGTCGTTTAAAGGAATCAGTACTAGAATATGATGAAAAATATCCTATGATTTTGCCCTATTCAGATCCGCTAACAAAACTATTGATGTTAACAATTCATAAGGAGAATCTGCACTCTGGCCCGCAAGCCTTGCTGGCCGATACAAGACAACGCTTCTGGCAAATAAAGGGAAAGTCAATCGCGAGATCAATTGTTCAGCAAGAGCCAAACCAAAAATGTTGACACAGATCATGGGTAATTTGCCTCCCGCCAGAGTTCAACCAGCACGACCATCCGCTAACTCCGGTGTTGACTTTTGTGGGCCAACCTGGGTACATTACAAAATTCGGAGAAAGAGACCTCACAAGGTATACATCGCTGTTTTCTGCTGTTTTGCAACAAAGGCAGTCCACTTAGAAATAGTCAGTGACTCGTCAAAAGAAGCCTTTATTGGAGCATTAAGGCGATTCATGTGCCGCAGAGGAAATTGTAGGAACTTATACTGCGACATCGCAACCAATTTCGTTGGCGCAAGAAACCAACTACGCAAATTGTCTGAGGCCATCCATTCTGAAGTAGCGAGGGAAACCATAGCAGGAACTTGCAGTAAAAGAGGAATCGATTTGCACTTCATTCCTCCGAGAGCACCACACTGCGGTGGGCTATGGGAAGCTGCTGTAAAATTCGCGAAGCATTTACTTATAAAGACAACTTCAGCCGGATCTCTAACGGATGAGGAGCTGGAGACACTAATAATCGAAATAGAAATAATTTTGAACTCTAGGCCGCTAACACAGATGTCAAATGACCCTAATGACCTGACTGCTATCACTCCTGCTTATTTCCTGGTAGGTCAACCAATAACGGCACCCATAGATGCAAGTGCCAAGCAATTGAAAACTAGTCTGCTAGCTAGATGGAGGCTAGTGTCTGATATGAAACACGAATTTTTGAGAAGATGGTCCCGAGAATATTTAAATGAACTGCAACATCGACTCAAGTGGAAAGAGCGTTGCCAGAACATACATAGATCCTGATAATCTTCCAGTCATGAAATGGCCACTTGGGAGAATTCTTCACACATATGAGGGAAAGGATGGTTATGTTAGAGTTGCTGACGTAAAAATAGCTAAAGGTATACTTCGCAGACCTATTCACAAGCTGTCACCATTGCCGTGTGAGGAGGTAGATCATAACGAGACTCCAATGAACAATAATACTATGGCCGAAGAAATTACAGAAACAGAAGAGTCGCCTCAATGGACAAGCAATGTCGACAAGGATCAAGTGCCCAAGAAACGACGACGACAGTCTTATGGCGCTGCAAATGCAACACTATTATTGGCTTGTTTGGTTCTGAATATGCAAAACAAATGTCTGAAACCATAGGAACCATGAAAATGAAGAAAATTTTCTAACGCTACTGAAAAATCAGACGTCAATAACTGACGCAACGATTAACGTCTTGAAAAAGGATCAACTAGCTGCAGAGAAGAAATTTAAGGAGTTGGACGTCCAAATCACCCACTTGGTAAACCACATAAACCACACCGGAGAAGAAACGTATGAGTTAAAAATCAACCAATTATTTACAACCCTATCCATCCGAATGATGTTCATAGTATTGTAACGTTTCTTTATCTTGGATAAAAAATTTGCTCCGGCCGAGCGGTAAACGAGGGAGCAGTTTTGTTCTGATATTTAAAACTCCTTTAAGAATTTCACCGAACTCTTAGCAATTGAAAAATGTTACGGCAATATTTAATTTGTGTTATGTAAGCAATAAGATTATTTTAGTTAAACGGAAATTTATTTATTCTTACTGTAACTGAATATTTTAAAAGAAAATTTATTTTACTGTATCTGACTTGGTACTCACCTGATCAGTGTTTTGGCAGCTGATTCACTTGGTTCTCTGTTAAGGTTTTTAGGATTGGGATATTTTCTTTATTCCAGTCGAGACCCAGAATAAAATGAGGTTAGTAATTCTGACTGCAGTCGGTACCCACAGAAAGAATCTTTATCACAGTCGAGACCCGCGATAAAGTGTTTGGGGATAGTAATTTATTCTAACTGCAGTCGCTACCCACAGAAAGAATCTTTATCACAGTCGAGACCCGCGATAAAGTGTTTTGAGTTAGTAATTTATTCTTATTGCAGTCGATACCCACAATAAGAATCTTTATTACAGTCGAGACCAGCAATAAAGAGTTTGGTGTTAGTAATTTATTCTAACTGCAGTCGCTACCCACAGAAAGAATCTTTATCACAGTCGAGACCCGCGATAAAGTGTTTTGAGTTAGTAATTTATTCTTATTGCAGTCGATACCCACAATAAGAATCTTTATTACAGTCGAGACCCGCAATAAAGAGTTTGGTGTTAGTAATTTATTCTAACTGCAGTCGCTACCCACAGAAAGAATCTTTATCACAGTCGAGACCCGCGATAAAGTGTTTTGAGTTAGTAATTTATTCTTATTGCAGTCGATACCCACAATAAGAATCTTTATTACAGTCGAGACCAGCAATAAAGAGTTTGGTGTTAGTAATTTATTCTAACTGCAGTCGCTACCCACAGAAAGAATCTTTATCACAGTCGAGACCCGCGATAAAGTGTTTTGAGTTAGTAATTTATTCTTATTGCAGTCGATACCCACAATAAGAATCTTTATTACAGTCGAGACCCGCAATAAAGAGTTTGGTGTTAGTAATTTATTCTAACTGCAGTCGCTACCCACAGAAAGAATCTTTATCACAGTCGAGACCCGCGATAAAGTGTTTTGAGTTAGTAATTTATTCTTATTGCAGTCGATACCCACAATAAGAATCTTTATTACAGTCGAGACCCGCAATAAAGAGTTTGGTGTTAGTAATTTATTCTAACTGCAGTCGCTACCCACAGAAAGAATCTTTATCACAGTCGAGACCCGCGATAAAGTGTTTTGAGTTAGTAATTTATTCTTATTGCAGTCGATACCCACAATAAGAATCTTTATTACAGTCGAGACCCGCAATAAAGAGTTTGGTGTTAGTAATTTGTTCTTATTGCAGTCGATACCCACAATAAGAATCTTTATCTTAGTCGCTGTCAAAAATAAGATCTTTAATCCAGTCGGTACCCAGAATAAAAATCTCAATTTTCAACCCTCTAACCAAAATAAAGCACTTGTTTGATTAGTATAAAATCTTCATTGCAGTCGCTACCCACAATAAAGTATTTGATTTGTTAGTAAAAATTGGAACACTGGGAAATAACACTAGGAATCGAGAACCACTTGATCACTGCACTGCCAAACTAAAAAAGAGATCGAGCCAAGTCAGACTGCTGTTTATATAGCCAGAGTTTGCACACGGCACCAAAGAACGGTAGTCAAAGGCGCATGGCAACAATATTGGCATAGCAACAACTGGCATAGCAACAATAACTTGGCATAGCAACGGCAGCTTATCATTTGTCATGAGTGTTACCATTCTAGTTATTGCTGCCACAGGCTGCTTTCAGCTTATTATCTAAAAAATATTTTGAGTAAATTCAATTTATTGTTAATTCAATGGTATAAGTGTAAAAAATATATAAAAAAAAATAAACTCTTACCGGGAATAATTTATAAATTCCTTAGAACCGTACCTTCAGCTGGTTTAAACGCAGCTGGACGCGGCACGCACGAGTTGCTGCGCTTCCTCCTATATGTACCATCGCAATATTCTGCTGCACAGTGATTTCTGGTGAGCTAGCTGCAATTAAAGGCTGAAATACAAACGAGTGCGACACGCACCTGTCGACGCCAACAAATAATTTTCGAATACCTGTTACGACATTAGAACATAGCAAATTCTGTGCCACAAAAATGTCGTCGTCAAAGATTTGCTTCCATTTCGCGCACCGTCCTTTTAAATCTGGCATAAATGGCTTTAAATACAATTTATACTTATTCTTAAAAATATGTAAAAATTTCCCTGTAGACATCCCAAAGAAAACAAAACTCAAATCATTTATCTAGAATTGACGACGACAATGTCACAATCATTGTATTACGTCTGTGGCAATCAACGCCGTAACTTGGCGCCGAGAATTTTAGGTCGCATTCGGGGCGCATGGCGGAACGTGATGTGTAATGAGAATTTCTTGCCCGTACCTCGTTTCCATTTTGTGTTCTAGTACGATTTTGTCTTTACGCGGAATGTTCGGTCTGACTGACGTCTGTATTTGCCCTATTAGTGAGATAATTCGCGTTTGTTTACCTCTGGTAATTTGAGATAATGTGATTTCGCAAGCTTGAAGTGCTCGTTTTTGTCTGATTTAAGTGTTGTGTTTTGCATAACGAAATCACATTATCTCAACTCGCGAGTGTCTCCAGTTTTTGTGTCGCTGCGCAGCTTCCAGCCCAGACGTTCATTCGGCATTATTTATTTACATCGAGGGAAGCAGATATAATTAGGTAGGTGCATTTAACAATTAAAAAGTAGAAGTGGTTCTTTGTGGTCTTTTTGTTTGTTTTCAGGCGTAGGCACCCAGGAGCGCATTTGGATAATGCAACGATGCAAAGCTGGAACGATGCATGACGTTATGACGGCTTCAAGACAGATACCTAGCAGCCGAGCAACAGCAATTGTTGATTAGGTAAGGTCAATTTATAATTTTAAATTTAAGAATGATTCTTTGTGGTGTTTTGGTTTTAATTTCAGAAAGCACTCAAATCGTGTGGGATTAGTGATTTTGTTACAAGTTATCATAGAGATGTATGCCAATACGGTTTTACTGAGGAACTCAATGGGAAGGTAGATGCCGTCTTTTTGGATCTTCCTGCCCCACATTTAGCAGTACCTTATGCACTTAAAGCTCTAAAGGAATCAGGAGGACGTTTTTGCTAATTTTCACCTTGTATAGAACAATCACAAAGATGTTGTGAAACTTTATCAGAGCATGGTTTCACAGAGATACAATCAATGGAAATTCTACAAATGGAAGATATAGTAAACCAAGACTGTTCGTGTTATCAATTTAAAATCTGTAAAGTTGAAGTCTGAAATTAGCAATTAGTTGTAATTTTCGCTACAGTATCCCATCTTCAGAGAATGCAGTCTTCAATAATCGACGTGTTAACAGACATACACCACGGCAGAATCAGTTCATTACTTGTGACGCCTCAAGAATTACGTAACGAACTTATCATGGTCAAGAATCACCTACCACCAGGATTGGAATTACCCGCAGATCAGAATGATATTGTGGAACTATACAAAACCATGTCCGCAGAATCAGGAGTAACTAACAACCACGTAATAGTTAAGATCAGAATGCCCCTGGTCACTCTGGAAAGGTTTGACTTGTTCCAGATGATACCGATACCTGTGACAATTAATAAAGTGCTTGTAGCTGCACGGCCTTGCACTACATACATCGCTCTCAGTCCACACAGAGATCAATATTACCCAATGACAAAACAGGAACTGTCATCCTGTATGTCGACAGAGGAGCTCAATCATGTATGCCCTCTGAACCATCCCATATATCAAAATGGGGCGGCCGGTTGCTCCTGCGAAGTGAATCTATTTAACAATTCACCATATAGAAAATGTGAAATGAAAAAAATAGAGAACGGTCCTGCATGGATTCAGCTCAATAACCCAAACCAATGGATCTTCGCCGTCAAGCAAACCATCCCGCTAACTTTAACAGGTTCTGGTCTTTTAAAGATGATGCCAGATTGCGTCATCAAGCATGACTTACTGACAATTCGAGGAATACATACATATTCTAGCAGCATTAGAAAGTCCTACAAGAGGTTAAGTGAGTTAAGCAAAATCACCACACCAGAACAGCTACATCCAGTCGTCGGTAACCTAACTCCCTACGAAACCCAAGAAGGCCAACTGGAAGAATTGATGAGATTGGTCTCATCACAGCTCCAAGAGGAAACAATAAAGCAGACTCATTGCCACAATATCCATCAACTTACCATTGGCTATCTTTCGCTCGGACTAATTTTACGCTTCATCGCCATCCTGATATTCAAGAATCGAGATGATTGTAGGCAAAAATCGAAACGGCCTAAGCCCGCACCCAGGCAATCTACGGAAGTTGACTTCAGTATCAACGTCTAGTTATTTGAATCTTCGAACGACGGTTCAACGCGGGGATAATGTTAAATTGTGCTTGTTCATAACAGATTAAACTAATTCTATCTTAATTCTTATATAAAGAAATTTAATTGAAATTGTAAGAAAGCAACATATATATATGTATATACCATTAATTCATAATTTTATATGTAGGTCAGGCATGAATAAAGGTTAATATTATCATTGTAATAGAAAAGCTAATTTCATTCACCTGGCCCTAAATTCATTCACCTCGCTGCATGCAAAATAAATTCTTAGTCATTATAATCTAAAGAAAGTTGACACTCAGCAATAGCTGAGGAATTTATTTTGCATGCAACTTGCAATTTCGCCAGATAAGCAGTATCGGAAATTCTTAATTGAATATTGCTTTCTTTTGTTTTTTGGGAGAATAAGTAGCAATGTTAGCAAAATTTGAATATAAATTCACGGCGAGTAATTAATAAATTATCAGTTGTTAATCAAATTTAGAGTGTTTACTTCTTGGAAGGGGTCCAATATAGTCAATATGCAATGCCATTGCCTTTCTACCTCAATATAGTTTCCCATTTTGGGCCTTAGCCTGCACTGTGGAGCTTTGGTTTGTTTGCCGACATCGCATTGTAAGATATATGCGCGGACTTGTTGGCGCATGCCTGGCCAGAAATAATATCTTCGCAGTCTGTCGGGAGCTTTACGGATTCCGCAATGAGCTGCAGTGGAACTCTCGTGCTCCCTTCTAATTAAATCTTTGGTGAGCCCTTAAGGAACCCAGAGTTTCCAACTGGGGATATCGGATAAATCGTTATCACCACCGCCCTCAATACAGATGACAATGTGCAGTTCAGTGACTTGCAGGTTAGGATACTGAGCTGGTGTAGCAGAGATTTTGTCTTTCCAACTGGATTCAACTTTTGGTACATAAATGCAATTGGCCTTTCGGCATCATCCTCCGACTTTTGGAATAAGACACTCCCTACTCCCATAGTACTAGCATCGCACCTGATATAGAAAGGCTTCGAATAATCTGGATTAGCTACAGTGGAGCTGTACATAAGTGTTTTTTTAGTTGTTTGAAAGCATCTTGAGCCTCCTGAGTCCACTGAAACTTCGCACCCTTCCTCAGAAGCACTGTGATCGGAGGAGCGATGCCAAGTATTCTGCGTGTTTGCCGGACTGTTGATGGGCTAGGAAAATTTACAATCGCAGACACCTTTTCCGGATCCACCCTCAGACCTCCTTCACCTACCACATAGCCAAGGTATTTAATTTCTCGAAGAACGAACTTGCTCTTCTCAGCGTTTATGGTCAGTCCTGCCTGACGAAGCAGGGACGCGACTTCCCTCAGTAAGTCCAAATGTTCATCGAACGTAGTGGAGGTAATTATTAAGTCGCCTAAGTAGTCGAATACCCGATCGTGGTATTGATGAGGCACGACCCGGTCCATAAGACGACACATGGTTTGTGGGGCATTGCACAGACCAAACGGAATGGCAACGAGAGGCCTCTGCGAGTGGTATCTGCCAGAATGCGTCTTTCAGATCTAAGCTTGAGATATATCTGGTTTCGCGGAGGCGACCTAAGAGTCCATCTATCAATGGTATTAGATAAACATCTTTCTTGGTAACAGAATTTACCTTACGAGAATCTAAACATAGTCGCACCTTCCCATTAGATTTTTTCACGAGAACCACTGGAGAGCTCCAGGAGCTCTGACTCTCTTCGATAGTCTGCTGACGAGGATCGTGCCCAGATCTAGCCCACAAGTTTTCTAGCCTCTGGCAGATAATTCTCACCTCTTCCGTTGATCTGAATATTGTCGTGGTAGAGGCACTCGGCAGAGCCGGGTCCATGTTTTCTCGGACAATTTCGACTAGCTCTCTGTCAGGAAATAGTCTTCGAAGCCGAACGTTAAGCCGTTCTACGTCCAGCGGGAAATTATTGAACGTTTCTTTCGGGCCTTGTCTTCTTGCTTCAATGGCCCTTCGCGTTTCTCTTTCTGAGACATAGCTCCCGAGTCGGTCGAGTGGGGCTGTCTTCATACCCTGCCAACTCGTATCGGGATACTTCCCAGAAACAGCTACCAGCCGTACCTGAGAGGAAATTAGGCAAAATGCCAATCAAACGATCCAGCGGATTGTTATCGTCCTTGGAAAGCATTTCTAGTCGGAAGACAAATTCGTTGACGTCAAGTCCCGCTTAAAAGATATCTTCCACTTTGGTAGTCTTGGCTGCCAATAAAGAGAGATTGAAGTTTCTGGCCGGCCACTGTACTGAAAGTGGGCATTGGGTTGATTCCAGCTAGGGTTGCTTGCGCGATTTTGTTCAGTAGGGAAAGGCGTTGTTGACAAGGGATCACTCTGATTGCCCATGCGTGGCGTCAGGGTTGTATAATTTAATGGATTCGTAGTTGTGCTCAAAAACTGATTAGGAGACCTTCCTAGATCCCCAGCTGTATTCCCAATTATAGACAGAGATGGAAGTGTCACACTTTTAGGAAACTGAATACGTCGACGTACTGCACCTGTTCCAACATTCGCGGCTTCAGTTCCTTCAACATTTGTCTCAAAGCTAGGTGGTGCTAAATACTAGTTGCTCCTGCACGGGGTTGGGGCTTTTGGTTCTCAGAGGCATCCCTGCGACGAGAAATCTTAATTTTCATGAATTCCTTAATAAGCAGGGCCGAAACTTGTTCAGTGGCCTCTTCTGAATGATCTGTCGATGAGCTAGCTAAGCGTATAGTACGCCCACTTAGGTGACTCAATCAACATCTCACGCGTTGATAGTCGTCATGAGTTTGGACTTTATTCGCTTTAATTAGCCGACTTAGCAAATCGAGCTTTTCTTTAGAAATCTCAAGCTCACTTCCCGCCTCGGAAGGATCGTGCATAACCGTTGGTGCTCGACCAGGAAACGTTGCCTATAAATCCAATAATTCTCTAAGTTTGGTAGAGGCTTCGGGATCAGTTATATCTAGGCCCCTGACCTTATACTCAACATTACGTTCGTCCTCTAATAGGAATTTTGGATCCATTATTATGGTAGTAAATGCAAAAGGTAAAAGATATGAATATATATTAATATATGAGGTGATTAAAGATATTTAGGTTATCATGGAATGCAATTGACGATAATGAAAAAAATATATATATATACTAAAAAGAAACCCAAAAGAAGTACGATAAAACCAATAATGTATTCGTTGTTGTCGACTGTATTAAGATTGTCTAATCTTGTTACCATACAGATACGAGGAGACTATAACTATACCGAATAACCAATAAAAAAAACAATTCGTATAACTACAGGCGTTACGCTACTATCTGTTCTATGTATCTATATAAAACCAAAACTTAAAAAAAACAATCCCATTGCGATATTAAGGTATTATGGAAAGAAAGGTGTTCTTACGCAACCATTTGGCTGCCAATTTAGATGTAGCCCACTATGATGTGCAAACATACATATAAACAAAAAAAAAAGAATTAAGTTTTACACCATAAAGACAAAGTTCTTACACTAGTAAACCCGATAATTGATAAAGTCCATAGGAAGGAGTTACGATATTATAGACATAAACATAAATAAAATCAAGAAAACAAAAAGTTTTACACTATTACAAAAAAAAATCGCATTATTTTTAAAGATATACTCAAATCTATTTTACTATCATAAACAATGTTGGTTCAAAGCGAAATATAAGAAGACAAGAGAAACAGAGCATTTTGTATTTATTTTTTTTCTTCTTGCAACACCCTCACTATCACGACAAAATATAAATTGATGGAAAACGGTGTTGGTACTTACATGTTAATCCCCCGCCGATGAAGCGCTTCAGCAACCTGGTGATTAACGCTGTGAAAAATTACATTTTCTTGTTTTTTTGTTTTCTTGTGTGTAGTGTTTTTGTTTCTCCACCTTCTCCCTATCTCGTCCCGTTGACAATTAGGTTATACGATTTTTTTTCTAATTCCGGATGGAGTTAGGCGACTCTCGTCTCCTCAACAGGTATGCCGAAAATCTCCTGAAAAAGAACTTTGAGTGCCCAAGCAAAGCAAGGCCTGGTTTATGCCAAGATGGGGCTTGTTTCCTGGCCGATTTTGTTGTTATTGTTGATTCATGTACCAGTGTAATCACACAATTCACAGTACAGACCGAATCTCTGTCACCAGATATATAAAAATTAGCTAAATAAATCACTTTAATTCCACCTCACCTTGTAAGTAAAATAAAAAAACTTGAACGAATACTTTGTGGCGTTTAGATTCACTTGCAAAATAAAACAAAATAATTAAGACTTTTGGTGTGTTTAATTCACTATAACTGGGAGATGGGTAAATCTCGATCGCAACTTGCAGCAACAAAAAACTGAGACAAACACTTAGTGGCGCTGGGGTCTACCCGCAGAGCAAAACAAAGTAATTGAAATGTGTTGTGTGTACTATAACTGAAGACTGTGAGGGTCTCGATCCTCACCTTTCTTGTTGACACCCAAGATCGATACAGGGAAAATTACCCAAGGGCATTGCACTTTATTGCTCAGCACCTTTGTTGGGTGATCGGAAATGCT
The DNA here is from genome assembly GCA_963930735.1 of Dioctria linearis. Taxonomy (NCBI): domain Eukaryota; kingdom Metazoa; phylum Arthropoda; class Insecta; order Diptera; family Asilidae; genus Dioctria; species Dioctria linearis. The sequence goes on along the minus strand of OZ005742.1, from coordinate 125,192,666 downwards.
CAAACTGCATTTTTTTTGTTTATTTTTTCTTTTCCAAAAAGAAACGTTTAATGAGCGATTTATTTTATTGAGTTTCACGCGATTGATTTCCGCTTGGACTCAATTTATTGATTTTACTTTGCAAGAATTTATTATATTTACATTTTTTTTTCTCTGTGTACTTGGACAAGAAGTTCATCTCCATTAATTAAATTATTTTACCAGAGACTGGGTTTGGAATGCATCTGACTAATGATGATTACATATGCCTTGTTGTCCAAGATACACGAAATTAGAATTTTGCAAATGAGGTAAAAGATTATAGCCGTTACAGGTCAGGTTCGGAAGTTCCCATCCCACAGCGCAATTCTCCGAGGATGAGAGAACACTACGGCTGTGGTCCAATCCTAAAAATAAGGCCCAACGCGGGGACGCCCCACACCCTGAGATCAAAGAGTCTCATGCTCTACCGACTGAGCTAGCCGGTCACAACTCTTACGAAAGATGATATGGTTATTCTGTAGGATAAATAGAGCGGCGATTATATGTGGTTATAAAATAAGGAGAAATAAGAAGATAGGTTTTTACAGAAAGTCTTAGAAGGCTACTACTGAATTTTTTTTTTCAAGAGAAGAGGTAAACACAAATTTATCAAAGGTGTGGTATGGAAGTATTAATGATTTAGAATATTTGATTATGATTTAGAATGTTACTGGCGAATATTGCTTGCGTGATAGACGCCAATAAACTTGCCATCCCCATATTTTCCACTTCTTAGTTCACGTTACCATTCTTCTTTCGTATGCGAGCCTTGATGAACTTGTTGGCAAGTTTGGCCGCGAACTTGTCTGCGGCCTTGGTCTGTACGAAATTCGGGACATAGACAATTTGCCCTGGTTTATAAGTTATCTGCCGCGCGCGAAGGTTATAGGTGGGAGCGTTAATACTTCGAAGTTACCTTCTGCCAAGCCTTCAATTTGGCGGAGAAGGTTGTATGTACCTCCATGTAAGATCATGTGATATCCGTAAAGGAAGAAATAAGGGAAATTTTGGTCGACTGATGCGTTGCATTACGCAAAGCGCAAGCCACATCACTTAGCTGGGAATCCCAGTTGGTATGTTCCTCTTCCACATACGACCTAACTGCTGCCACAATGGAGCTATTAACTCTCTTCTATCATGCGAGCAAACTCTGTTGAGATAAATTGTGGCCCATTACGAAATATATTCTATGAGTTGTTTAGTTTTAGCTTGGGGAAAAGCCTTTAGTAGGACAAATTTGGTCTACATTGACTAGGATGGTGGTTGTTAAATTGTAAATGTTCATAATAGATTAATCTAATTCTATCTTAATCCTTATATAAAGAAAATTAACTGAAATTGTAAGAAAACAAGATATATATATGTGTATACCATTAATTCATAATTTTATATGTAGGTCAGGCATTAATAAAGGTTCATATTATCAGTGTAATAGGAAACCTAATTTTATTCACCTGGCGCTAAATTTATTCACCTCGCTTCATGCAAAATAAGTTCTTAGTCATTATAATCTAAACAATGTTGACACTCAGCAATAGCTGAGGAATATATTTTGCATGCAACTTGCAATTTCGCTAGATAAGCTGTATCGGAAATTCTTAATTGAATATAGCTTTCTTTTGTTTTTTGGTAGAATAAGTAGTAATGTTACCAAAATTTGAATATAAATTCACGGCGAGTAATTAATAAATTATCAGTTGTTAATCAAATTTAGAGCGTTTTTATTCAGTATCGCGTAACCCTTCTAGTTTTTCAGGCTTTTGGTATTCGGTTAAGTGCCATTTATACCATCTGCGTTTTAAGGCTAAGAAAATATAGGCAAGACAAAAGAGCCTTGTCTTAACATTTTGGTGACCCCGACGTGATCAAATGGAACGCTTGATTCACGAACATCATCTCTATTAAGCATTCAACATATATCAATGTATAATCTTCGATCACGCAAGATGACATCATTCGACGCTTTAGTGAAACAGCAAACGACTTATGGACAGGAGATCCAAGACGTTATAAAGAACTACAAGAGGGATGCACAAGAAGGGAAGGTGACCATAACATATTGCGTTGAACGCATTCATCGACTGGAAGACGTATGGCGTATCTTTGAGTCATTAGACGACGAGATAAGATTGATTGCTAACCTTCCACTAGAGCACTCTTATTTTACTGAAGACTACTTTAACACAGTCAAATCCTTGTATGAAACATATCGTGATGACTTCCTCGCCAGGATGGAATCCATTCGCAAACAAGGCACGAGTTCTCCGACCCAAATGGGAGGTAATAAGGAACAAACAGCAGAAGAACCTTACAAGGAGTCGTTGAAGTTACCACAGAAAAAATATGACCTTTCGCCGAGATCTTCAACAATCCATGTTTTGAGAAGACAAGGAAGAATCATCGAAACCTTACGACATGTGCTCTATTTAGCTGCTACAAGTGGACAAGAACAGCCAAGACAGTATTATGATCAGAAAATCAACTCCATCAGTCAACAGTGGGAACAGATTAAAGAGTGTGATCATAAAATATGGGAACTGACTGAGGACCCAATCAAGGAGGGCTATGATGCAGAACAATTCATGAAACGTTATCAAACGTCAATTCAAGTGCAATACTGAAACTGCCCAAGTTAACACTCCCGAGATTGAAGTGGACCCAGTTTCACGACTTGTTCACTCAGATGGTGCACAATCAACCAATGCCAAATTATCAGAAGTTATGGTATCTCAAGGCCAACTTAGATGGAGAAGCAGAAAGACTAATAAGGCACTTTATGGCCTCAGAAGAAAACTATACTGCTGCTTGGCAGACCTTAAAGGATCGTTATAACAATCGCAGACTGTTGGTAACAGCACTCATTAACAAGTTATTATCTCAGTCAGCACATGTGAACGATTATCCTTCAGCTGCTACAATAAAATCGCTACATGATACTACACAAGAGTATCTGTTAGGATTGCAGAATTTAAGCGTTTCATAGGCAGATTGGGATCCACTCTTGCTTCATATCTTGACAAAGGAGCTTCACAGAAACACGTACACTCTATATGAGCAATCACTATCAAGGCCCAAAGAAATACAGAGTATAAAGGTATTTCTATCATTTCTGGACACCAGATTTCAAGCACTCGTAGCACTTAGCACTAAGTATAAAATTGACGATTACCAAAGAAGACATGGCAGCTCCAAGGCACTAACTTCAATAATATCATCCACTTCAAGTCGGGCATCATGCATGTCATGTAAAGGGAACCATCCTCTTTTTGCATGCCCCAGTTTTTGAAATTGACACCACCAGCCACTCGATTGAGCTTTGTACGCGGTCATAACTTGTGTTATAATTGCCTCAAGCCTGGTCACAGCAGCAGCCAGTGCATACTTTGAGGATTTACAAAATGCACAAAAAGCACAATAGGCTTGTACATCTAGAACCAACAGGGAAGGCAGAAAAATCTGATGTCAAATCACCAAGAAGCTGATCTTCAGTAGATGTACTGTTACAAAAGGCTGATACACCAGGTTATCAACCAGGCATAGTAGCAACACTCACAAACCTTAAACCAAGAGGTTATGTTCTCCTGGGCACAGCCATTGTCAAACTCATATCTGAGAAGGGAGATGCAATAGAATGTAGAGCCATTCTGATTCAGGCTCTCAAGTTAATATAATAACAGAAAAGGTTATTAAGAAACTAAACTTGACACCAAGTTCAGAAAGATTCACCATACATAATGTCGGAAATTAGAAAGGAAGAATCCAACATAAGGTTAATTTGCGGTTAGAGTCCACAATGAACAAATATGCAACAAGAGTGGAAGCCTTTGTGCCTCCAAAAATAATCGCGCCACAACCAACGCAGTCATTTGACATCTCTGAGTGGGACATACCTCAAAATATCAGACTTGCCGACTCTAAATTCAACATAACCGACTCAACTGATTTGCGTTTGGGAGCAGAGATTTATTACAACCTACTGTCCGTTGGCCAAATCAAGTTAGCAAATAATCTTCCAATACTACAAAATACTGTTCCTGGATGGGTATTGACAGGCAAGATCGATCAGATTGAAACGTCTGCCGCTACATGTGGTGTATGTTCAGAAGACGAACAAACAGATCAACTTATACAAAGATTTCGGAAACTTGAAGAAGTTGCTGCAGCAAAGGACAAATTCACTCAAGAAGAAAGCCGATGTGAAACTCACTTCACGCAAACTGTCCCTAGAGATAACAGCGGACGATTTATTGTTAATTTACCATTTCGTAAGGAATCAACATAATTGGGCGAGTCCAGAAGCATGGCATTGAACAGATTTCTCGCTTTAGAAAGAAGATTGGCCAAAGATGCAGCCTTAAGGTCTCAGTATGTGGAATTCATAACAGAGTATATTGATCTCGGACACATGAAGGAAATAAATGGCGATAGCATCCAATCGCCCAATTACTTCCTTCCGCACCATTGCGTTCTAAAACCCGATAGTAGCACCACTAAATTAAGAGTGGTGTTCGATGCATTGATGAAGACGTCATCTGAATTGTCTTTAAACGATATCTTGTGCGCAGGACCAACAGCTCAAAGTGACTTATTTTCACTACTGCTGCGTTTTCGGCTACCACGATTTGTATTCACTGCAGATATTCAAAAATGTACCGACAAATACTGCTGGACGAAGCCGACCAGAAATATCAGTTAATTTGCTGGAGATATGACCCAAGAGAATCATTAAAAATTTACCGACTATGGACGATCACATATGGTACTCGACCGGCACCTTATCTGGCAACAAAATGCCTTCAGAAATTGGCTCAAGAAAATACCGTTAGATATCCATATAGTGCCGAGATCCTGAAAAATGACTTCTATGTGGATGATTACATTACAGGATCAGACAGTTTGCGGACAGCCATAATAATGCAGAAGGAACTTACAAAACTTCGACAAGGCGCAGGTTTTCGATTGAAAAAATGGTGTGCCAATCACACCCAATTATTGCAAGGCGTTCCACCAGAGGATCAAGAAATTGACCTTGACTTCGAAAACAGCACAGAAGAAAAGATAAAGACGTTAGGACTAACATGGCTACCCAAGTCAGATCAATTCAGAATTAAAGCAGTCTCTAACCAAGGATCCAGGATCACTAAAAGAATAGTCACTTCTGACATCGCCAAACTTTTCGACCCGCCAGGTGTATTGGCACCAGTAGTAGTCACCGCTAAGATCATTACCAAACAACTTTCACAACTAAAAATTGACTGGGATGCAGCCTTACCAATGGAACTTCATACAAGACGGCTTAATTTCAGGACCACTCCGTCAACCTTAAATAACGTCACATTTCCCAGGCATGTATTTGCAAAGGAAGTTCCAAGGCATATGCATGTTCATGTGTTCTCAGATGCCTCAGAAAAGGCCTTTGGCGCTGCACTTTATATCCGATCGATCATTAAAGATGGCAGAATTATTGTGAGACCACTATGCGCTAAATCTCACGTAGCACCACTACAAAAACAAACTGTTCCCCGTTTCGAACTATGTGGAGCTCCAGTAGCAGCCGAACTTGCAAATTGTGTAAGAAAGGAACTGAAGTGGGAAGAAGTACCAACCTATTTCTGGTTATATTCGGAAATAGTGTTATCATGTATAACTTCATCATCCACATCATATCAAACATTTGTTGCTAATCGGATTGGTGCAATTCAAGAATTAACCATAGCGGCACAATGGCATCATGTGAGATCAAAGGATAATCCAGCCGATGTATGGCCTACGGCTTATCAAACCAAGATTGAGTGTCAGTTAGAAAGGAAGCGTACAGCCTTGCCCGCGATAAGATATATCTAGTGTGATATACAAAATCAATCATGGGGGATCATTTCGGAAGCTTCAACGCATCATTGCTTATATCATGCGATTTGTAAGGAATGCCAAAATTCCAATCATATCACAGCCAAACCATTGCTTCATCACTTGTCGAGAATTAAATGAAGCCTTATACATCATAATAAGAGCCATACAAGAAGATGAGTTCAAGGAAGAAATAAAACAATTAAAGAAAGATCATGAATTAAACAAGGGAAGTTGTCTAAAAGGTCTTACACCATTTGTTGATGACAAAGGCATCATCAAAGTGGGCGGTCGTTTAAAGGAATCAGTACTAGAATATGATGAAAAATATCCTATGATTTTGCCCTATTCAGATCCGCTAACAAAACTATTGATGTTAACAATTCATAAGGAGAATCTGCACTCTGGCCCGCAAGACTTGCTGGCCGATACAAGACAACGCTTCTGGCAAATAAAGGGAAGGTCAATCGCGAGATCAATTGTTCAGCAAAAGCCAAACCAAAAATGTTGACACAGATCATGGGTAATTTGCCTCCCGCCAGAGTTCAACCAGCACGACCATCCGCTAACTCCGGTGTTGACTTTTGTGGGCCAACCTGGGTAGATTACAAAATTCGGAGAAAGAGACCTCACAAGGTATACATCGCTGTTTTCTGCTGTTTTGCAACAAAGGCAGTCCACTTAGAAATAGTCAGTGACTCGTCAAAAGAAGCCTTTATTGGAGCATTAAGGCGATTCATGTGCCGCATAGGAAATTGTAGGAACTTATACTGCGACATCGCAACCAATTTCGTTGGCGCAAGAAACCAACTACGCGAATTGTCTGAGGCCATCCATTCTGAAGTAGCGAGGGAAACCATAGCAGGAACTTGCAGTAAAAGAGGAATCGATTTGCACTTCATTCCTCCGAGAGCACCACACTGCGGTGGGCTATGGGAAGCTGCTGTAAAATTCGCGAAGCATTTACTTATAAAGACAACTTCAGCCGGATCTCTAACGGATGAGGAGCTGGAGACACTAATAATCGAAATAGAAATAATTTTGAACTCTAGGCCGCTAACACAGATGTCAAATGACCCTAATGACCTGACTGCTATCACTCCTGCTTATTTCCTGGTAGGTCAACCAATAACGGCACCCATAGATGCAAGTGCCAAGCAATTGAAAACTAGTCTGCTAGCTAGATGGAGGCTAGTGTCTGATATGAAACACGAATTTTTGAGAAGATGGTCCCGAGAATATTTAAATGAACTGCAACATCGACTCAAGTGGAAAGAGCGTTGCCAGAACATACATAGATCCTGATAATCTTCCAGTCATGAAATGGCCACTTGGGAGAATTCTTCACACATATGAGGGAAAGGATGGTTATGTTAGAGTTGCTGACGTAAAAATAGCTAAAGGTATACTTCGCAGACCTATTCACAAGCTGTCACCATTGCCGTGTGAGGAGGTAGATCATAACGAGACTCCAATGAACAATAATACTATGGCCGAAGAAATTACAGAAACAGAAGAGTCGCCTCAATGGACAAGCAATGTCGACAAGGATCAAGTGCCCAAGAAACGACGACGACAGTCTTATGGCGCTGCAAATGCAACACTATTATTGGCTTGTTTGGTTCTGAATATGCAAAACAAATGTCTGAAACCATAGGAACCATGAAAATGAAGAAAATTTTCTAACGCTACTGAAAAATCAGACGTCAATAACTGACGCAACGATTAACGTCTTGAAAAAGGATCAACTAGCTGCAGAGAAGAAATTTAAGGAGTTGGACGTCCAAATCACCCACTTGGTAAACCACATAAACCACACCGGAGAAGAAACGTATGAGTTAAAAATCAACCAATTATTTACAACCCTATCCATCCGAATGATGTTCATAGTATTGTAACGTTTCTTTATCTTGGATAAAAAATTTGCTCCGGCCGAGCGGTAAACGAGGGAGCAGTTTTGTTCTGATATTTAAAACTCCTTTAAGAATTTCACCGAACTCTTAGCAATTGAAAAATGTTACGGCAATATTTAATTTGTGTTATGTAAGCAATAAGATTATTTTAGTTAAACGGAAATTTATTTATTCTTACTGTAACTGAATATTTTAAAAGAAAATTTATTTTACTGTATCTGACTTGGTACTCACCTGATCAGTGTTTTGGCAGCTGATTCACTTGGTTCTCTGTTAAGGTTTTTAGGATTGGGATATTTTCTTTATTCCAGTCGAGACCCAGAATAAAATGAGGTTAGTAATTCTGACTGCAGTCGGTACCCACAGAAAGAATCTTTATCACAGTCGAGACCCGCGATAAAGTGTTTGGGGATAGTAATTTATTCTAACTGCAGTCGCTACCCACAGAAAGAATCTTTATCACAGTCGAGACCCGCGATAAAGTGTTTTGAGTTAGTAATTTATTCTTATTGCAGTCGATACCCACAATAAGAATCTTTATTACAGTCGAGACCAGCAATAAAGAGTTTGGTGTTAGTAATTTATTCTAACTGCAGTCGCTACCCACAGAAAGAATCTTTATCACAGTCGAGACCCGCGATAAAGTGTTTTGAGTTAGTAATTTATTCTTATTGCAGTCGATACCCACAATAAGAATCTTTATTACAGTCGAGACCCGCAATAAAGAGTTTGGTGTTAGTAATTTATTCTAACTGCAGTCGCTACCCACAGAAAGAATCTTTATCACAGTCGAGACCCGCGATAAAGTGTTTTGAGTTAGTAATTTATTCTTATTGCAGTCGATACCCACAATAAGAATCTTTATTACAGTCGAGACCCGCAATAAAGAGTTTGGTGTTAGTAATTTGTTCTTATTGCAGTCGATACCCACAATAAGAATCTTTATCTTAGTCGCTGTCAAAAATAAGATCTTTAATCCAGTCGGTACCCAGAATAAAAATCTCAATTTTCAACCCTCTAACCAAAATAAAGCACTTGTTTGATTAGTATAAAATCTTCATTGCAGTCGCTACCCACAATAAAGTATTTGATTTGTTAGTAAAAATTGGAACACTGGGAAATAACACTAGGAATCGAGAACCACTTGATCACTGCACTGCCAAACTAAAAAAGAGATCGAGCCAAGTCAGACTGCTGTTTATATAGCCAGAGTTTGCACACGGCACCAAAGAACGGTAGTCAAAGGCGCATGGCAACAATATTGGCATAGCAACAACTGGCATAGCAACAATAACTTGGCATAGCAACGGCAGCTTATCATTTGTCATGAGTGTTACCATTCTAGTTATTGCTGCCACAGGCTGCTTTCAGCTTATTATCTAAAAAATATTTTGAGTAAATTCAATTTATTGTTAATTCAATGGTATAAGTGTAAAAAATATATAGAAAAAAATAAACTCTTACCGGGAATAATTTATAAATTCCTTAGAACCGTACCTTCAGCTGGTTTAAACGCAGCTGGACGCGGCACGCACGAGTTGCTGCGCTTCCTCCTATATGTACCATCGCAATATTCTGCTGCACAGTGATTTCTGGTGAGCTAGCTGCAATTAAAGGCTGAAATACAAACGAGTGCGACACGCACCTGTCGACGCCAACAAATAATTTTCGAATACCTGTTACGACATTAGAACATAGCAAATTCTGTGCCACAAAAATGTCGTCGTCAAAGATTTGCTTCCATTTCGCGCACCGTCCTTTTAAATCTGGCATAAATGCACATCGGCTTTAAATACAATTTATACTTATTCTTAAAAATATGTAAAAATTTCCCTGTAGACATCCCAAAGAAAACAAAACTCAAATCATTTATCTAGAATTGACGACGACAATGTCACAATCATTGTATTACGTCTGTGGCAATCAACGCCGTAACTTGGCGCCGACAATTTTAGGTCGCATTCGGGGCGCATGGCGGAACGTGATGTGTAATGAGAATTTCTTGCCCGTACCTCGTTTCCATTTTGTGTTCTAGTACGATTTTGTCTTTACGCGGAATGTTCGGTCTGACTGACGTCTGTATTTGCCCTATTAGTGAGATAATTCGCGTTTGTTTACCTCTGGTAATTTGAGATAATGTGATTTCGCAAGCTTGAAGTGCTCGTTTTTGTCTGATTTAAGTGTTGTGTTTTGCATAACGAAATCACATTATCTCAACTCGCGAGTGTCTCCAGTTTTTGTGTCGCTGCGCAGCTTCCAGCCCAGACGTTCATTCGGCATTATTTATTTACATCGAGGGAAGCAGATATAATTAGGTAGGTGCATTTAACAATTAAAAAGAAGAAGTGGTTCTTTGTGGTCTTTTTGTTTGTTTTCAGGCGTAGGCACCCAGGAGCGCATTTGGATAATGCAACGATGCAAAGCTGGAACGATGCATGACGTTATGACGGCTTCAAGACAGATACCTAGCAGCCGAGCAACAGCAATTGTTGATTAGGTAAGGTCAATTTATAATTTTAAATTTAAGAATGATTCTTTGTGGTGTTTTGGTTTTAATTTCAGAAAGCACTCAAATCGTGTGGGATTAGTGATTTTGTTACAAGTTATCATAGAGATGTATGCCAATACGGTTTTACTGAGGAACTCAATGGGAAGGTAGATGCCGTCTTTTTGGATCTTCCTGCCCCACATTTAGCAGTACCTTATGCACTTAAAGCTCTAAAGGAATCAGGAGGACGTTTTTGCTAATTTTCACCTTGTATAGAACAATCACAAAGATGTTGTGAAACTTTATCAGAGCATGGTTTCACAGAGATACAATCAATGGAAATTCTACAAATGGAAGATATAGTAAACCAAGACTGTTCGTGTTATCAATTTAAAATCTGTAAAGTTGAAGTCTGAAATTAGCAATTAGTTGTAATTTTCGCTACAGTATCCCATCTTCAGAGAATGCAGTCTTCAATAATCGACGTGTTAACAGACATACACCACGGCAGAATCAGTTCATTACTTGTGACGCCTCAAGAATTACGTAACGAACTTATCATGGTCAAGAATCACCTACCACCAGGATTGGAATTACCCGCAGATCAGAATGATATTGTGGAACTATACAAAACCATGTCCGCAGAATCAGGAGTAACTAACAACCACGTAATAGTTAAGATCAGAATGCCCCTGGTCACTCTGGAAAGGTTTGACTTGTTCCAGATGATACCGATACCTGTGACAATTAATAAAGTGCTTGTAGCTGCACGGCCTTGCACTACATACATCGCTCTCAGTCCACACAGAGATCAATATTACCCAATGACAAAACAGGAACTGTCATCCTGTATGTCGACAGAGGAGCTCAATCATGTATGCCCTCTGAACCATCCCATATATCACAATGGGGCGGCCGCTTGCTCCTGCGAAGTGAATGTATTTAACACTTCACGATATAGAAAATGTGAAATGAAAAAAATAGAGAACGGTCCTGCATGGATTCAGCTCAATAACCCAAACCAATGGATCTTCGCAGTCAAGGAACCCACCACTGTAAATGCTTGGTGTAACGAGCAAACCATCCCGCTAACTTTAACAGGTTCTGGTCTTTTGAAGATGATGCCAGATTGCGTCATTAAGCATGACTTACTGACAATTCGAGGAATACATACATATCGTAGCAGCATTAGAACATCCTACAAGACGTTAAGTGAGTTAAGCAAAATCACCACACCAGAACAGCTGCATCCAGTCATCGGCAACCTAACTCCCTACGAAGCCCAAGAAGACCAACTGGCAGAATTGAAGAAATTGGTCTCATCACAGCTCCAAGAAGAAACAATATAGAAGACTCATTCCCACAATATCCATCAATTTTCCATTGGCTATCTTTCGCTCGGACTAATTTTACGCTTCATCGCCATCCTGATATTCAAGAATCGAGATGATTGTAGGCAAAAATCGAAACGGCCTAAGCCCGCACTCAGGCAATCTACGGAAGTTGACTTCAATATCAACGTCTAGTCATTTGAATCTTCGAACGAAGGTCCAACGCGGGCAGAATGTTAAATTGTGCATGTTCATAACAGATTAATCTAATTCTATCTTAATTCTTATATAAAGAAATTTAATTAAAATTGTAAGAAAACAAGATATATATATGTATATACCATTAATTCATAATTTTATATGTAGGTCAGGCATGAATAAAGGTTCATATAATCATTGTAATAGGAAAGCTAATTTCATTCACCTGGCCCTAAATTCATTTACCTCGTTTCATGCAAAATAAATTCTTAGTCATTATAATCTAAAGAAAGTTGACACTCAGCAATAGCTGAGGAATTTATTTTGCAAGCAACTTGCAATTTCGCTAGATAAGCAGTACCGGAAATTCTTAATTGATAATTGCTTTCTTTTGTTTTTTGGGAGAATAAGTAGCAATGTTAGCAAAATTTGAATATAAATTCACGGCGAGTAATTAATAAATTATCAGTTGTTAATCAAATTTAGAGTGTTTACTTCTTGGAAGGGGTCCAATATAGTCAATATGCAATGCCATTGCCTTTGTATCTCAATATGGTTTCCCATTTTGGGCCATAGCCTGCAATGTGAAGCTTTGGTTTGTTTGCCGACATCGCGTTGTAAGATATATGCGCGGACTTGTTGGCGCATGCCTGGCCAGAAATAATATCTTCGCAGACTGCCGATGGTTTTACGGATTCCGCAATGAGCTGCAGTGGAACTCTCGTGCTCCCTTCTAATTAAATCTTTGGTGAGCCCTTAAGGAACCCAGAGTTTCCAACTGGGGATATCGGATAGATCGTTATCACCACCGCCCTCAATACAGATGAAAATGTGCAGTTCAGTGACTTACAGGTTAGGATACTGAGCTGGTGTAGCAGAGATTTTGTCTTTCCAACCTACGTAAGCAGGGTCAGAGAAGTGTGCTGATTTTAGGTCTACCAGGTAATCTAGCTTGCGGAGGTCAGAGATAGTCGTCTCTGCTGAATCAAGATACATTCGAGATAATGCATCCGGCACTAAATTTTGACTTCCTTTTACGTGCTCGATCTCGAAGCCGAACGACTGTAGATTTAAGCTCCATCGTTCAAGCCGCCCCGTAAGTTCCTTTTGAGTCATTAGCCATTTCAAACTCTGGTGGTCGATGATGATTGTAAAGTGGAACCCTTCGATGTACGCTCAGTACCGCAGCGAAGCATTCTAGTTATGTGATACTATAATTTCGCTGGGCAGGATTCAACTTTTGGGACATAAATCCAAGTGACCTTTCGGCATCATCCTCCGACTTTTGGAATAAGACACTCCCTACTCCCATAGTACTACCATCGCACCTAATATAGAAAGGCTTCGAATAATCCGGATTAGCTACAGTGGAGCCGTACATAAGTGTTTTTTTATTTGTTTAAAAGCATCTTGAGCCTACGGAGTCCACTGAAACTTCGCACACTTCTTCAGAAGCTCTGTGATCGGAGCAGCGATGCCAAATAGTCTGCGTGTTTGCCGGACTGTTGATGGGCTAGGAAAATTTACAATGGCAGACACCTTTTCCGGATCCTCAGACCTCCTTCACCTACCACATAGCCAAGGTATTTAATTTCTCGAAGAACGAACATCCTCTTCTCAACGTTTATGGTCAGTCCTGCCTGACGAAGCAGGGACGCGAGTTTCCTGGGTAAGTCCAGATGTTCATCGAACGTAGTGGAACTAATGAGTAAGTCATCTAGGTAGACGAATACCCGATCACGGTATTGATGAGGCACGACCCGGTCCATAAGACGGCACATTGTTTGTGGGGCATTGCACAGACCAAACGGCATAACTTTAAATTGATATGAGGGCCTTCCAGGAACTGTGAATTCAGTCTTGTCACGAGCGGACTCTGCGAGTGGTATCTGCCAGTATGCGCCTTTCAGATCTAAGCTTGAGATATATCTGGTAGTGGATAAGCATCTTTCTTGGTAACAGAATTTAACATCCTAGAATCTAAACATAGTCGCACCTTCCCATTACATTTGTTCACGAGAACCACTGGAGAGCTTCAGGAGCTCTGACTCCTTCGATAGTCAGCTGACGAGGATCGTTCCCAGATCTAGCCCACAATTTCTCTAGCTTCTGGCAGATAATTCTCACTTATTCCGGTGAATTGAATATTGTCGTGGTAGTGGCACTCCGCGAGCCGGGTCCATGTTTTCTCGGACAATTTCGAGTAGCTCTCTGTCAGGAAATATTCTTCGAAGCCGAACGTTAAGCCTTTCTACTTCCAGCAGGAAATTATCGAACGTTTCTTTCGGGCCTTGTCTTCTTGTTTCAATGGCCCTTCGCGTTTCTCTTTCTAAGACATAGCTCCCGAGTCGCTCGAGTAGGGCTGTCTTCATACCCTGCCAACTCGTATCGGGATACTTCCGCTTGTAAGCCCAGAACCAGCTTTCAGACGTACCTGAGAGGAAATTAGGCAAAATGCCAATTAAACGATCCAGCGGATAGTTATCGTCCTTGGAAAGCATTTCTAGTCGGAAGCCAAATTCGGTGACGTCAAGTCCCTCTGGGGACCCGTTAAAAGATATCTTCCATTTTGGTAGTCTTGGCTGCCAATAAGGAAAGCTTGAAGTTTTTGGCCGGCCACTGTACTGAAAGTGGGCATTGGGTTGATTCTCGCTAGGGTTGCTTCGTGATTTTGTTCAGTAGGGAAAGGCGTTGTTGACAAGGGATCACTCCGATTGCATATGCGTGGCGTCAGGGTTGTATAATTTAATGTATTCGTGGTTGTGCTCAAAAACTGATTAGGAGACCTTCCTAGATCCCCAGCTGAATTCCCATTATAGACAGAGACGGAATTGTCAGACTTTTAGGATACTGAATACGTCGACGTACTGCACCTGTTCCAACATTCGCGGCCTCAGCTCCTTCAACATTTGTCTCAAAGCTGGGTGGTGCCAAATACTAATTGCTCCTGCAGGGGCTTGGGGCTTTTAGTTCTCAGAGGCATCCCTGCGAGGAGAAATCTTAATTTTCATGAATTCCTTAATAAGCCCGGACAGGGCCGATACTTGTTCAGTGGCCTCTTCTGAATGATCTGTCGATGAGCTAGCTAAGCGTGTAGCACGCCCACTTAGGTCACTCAATCGACATCTCACGCGTTGATAGTCGTCATGAGTTTGGACTTTATTCTCTTTAATTAGCCGAGTTAGCAAGTCGAGCTTTTCTTTACAAATCTCAAGCTCACTTCCCGCCTCGAAAGGATGGTGCGAAAACGTTGGTGCTCGACCAGGAAACGATGCCTATAAATCCAATAATTCTCTAAGTTTGGTAGAGGCTTCGGGATCAGTTATATCTAGTCCCCTGACCTTATACTCAACATTACGTTCGTCCTCTAATAGGAATTTTGGATCCATCATTATGGTAGTAAATGCAAAAGGTAAAAGATATGAATATATATTAATATATGAGGTGATTAAAGATATTTAGGTTATCATGGAATGCAATTGACGATAATGAAAAAAATATATATATATACTAAAACGAAACCCAAAAGAAGTAAGATAAAACCAATAATGTATTCGTTGTTGTCCACTGTATTAAGATTGTCTAATCTTGTTACCATACAGATACGAGCAGACTATAACTATACCGAATAACCAATAAAGACTAAAGATATACATATGAAAAAGCAAAAAAAGAGAATATAATGCTTAGATCGCCAGCAGACAGCAGAGTAAGCTTCGGCTTAACTACGGGTAGGAAAAGAGATATATTAGTGCGTTGAACGAAAGGCAAAGAAAAAAATAGTAATAATAAGCAAATCAAAACAATCAAATAACTTAGAGGAAAAATTGAAGTCCAATAGAAATATTGTAAAATAATAGAATTATGACTGCAGATTCTGAGCCAATAAAATAGATGCCCTGGCTCTTCAGCTTCCCACACAACGTGTACTGGTATATTTATATATATTTATATGTATTTAAAGAAAATTTGATAAAAAAGTAGACTTCCTGAATTGAATAGTGGTTAATATTTCTTCGTTTGGTGACACAGTTCATTAAGTTCAGGTTTTAAGGGTTTGATGAGTCAGTGGCGAGTGGTCCAAGGTTGCTCCTATGTAAGAAAGATTCTATAATCGCTATCATCTCCACCAGCGGGACTAATAAAGAGTACTAATCTGCTCAATCTAACAGCCGCCATGCTGAGTATGTGATTGGTTGATTATTACAGAAATAATATTTAACAAATGACAACACATATCAAACCTCAAGCAGGGAAACATTCAAAGGCCAAATAACAACTACTTGACGGAAATGTGGGTGA
The DNA here is from genome assembly GCA_963930735.1 of Dioctria linearis. Lineage (NCBI taxonomy): Eukaryota > Metazoa > Arthropoda > Insecta > Diptera > Asilidae > Dioctria > Dioctria linearis. The sequence continues at coordinate 125,176,566 of OZ005742.1, read as the reverse complement.
CAATCAAAATTAAAAAAAGTTAAATACATGAAAAATAAGAATAGCTTTCTCTAGCAACGTGTTTTTACAAAATCACTAAGAGTCGCTAATACCAATCGAACATAAGAGCGAAACTTGCAGTGAGGAATATCCTAACCACTTAGCAAAGCATCGATACGAGCACTTAAGAATGCAAAAGTTTAAAGAAGGCAGAGTTAATCTATAAGCGAACAAACTTAATAGATTGACGCTGTGATTATAGCGCAACTATATTCAGTTGATATCTTAACTCGTAAAAAAAATAAACAGCAACAAAAAAAAACCATTCGTTTATAAGCTGCAGAAAATTATGCTTGCTTGGGCGCCATATTTGTTACCTTCTGGCCAGTCATATCTACCTCTGAGCGAGGCCGCTTCTCGACCATCCAGCTCGGCCAGACAGACGACTGATCATGACTACTTTATGTCCCTTTTAAAGTTGTTGTGGGGGCAATGGAGGTTGATCTTTAGGAGAGCACGGTACAGGCTTCTTGTCGGCTCAAGCTCAGGGCTGGGTTAGGCTCTTGCTCGCTGTTCAACCACCTATTACTGTACCACTCTAGAGGAATAATTAAGATAGAAAGAAAACAAAATGGAAAATAGAAAACTGAAAGATGGGAATACGGACCCCAGTCTGAATGATAGGCACCTCTGGATTACTTGGAAACCCCATCCCACTGCCCTACTCACCAAACTCATAGGAGAGATTGCCAACTACATCCGCCTCCTGGAATCTCGATCTTTCCAAAACCCGAACTGAACCCAGCACCAAACGAAACAGATATTTAGCCTATTGCCATATTATTTTATTTACTTTTACATATCACCCACAAACACCCACAAACTATAATAATATAAGGGTCTAAGCTACTACAGGAACATGTATGGATAGTTATTATCTATGCATCCCTATAATGGTAATATATTAATATACAATATATGTATATATAAGAGGAAAAAAAAAGACGAGAAAAAAAAGTACTGAGATCGCTAGGGAAACAAAATTCACAGCGTCATTAAACTAATCTTTGTATCAATAGAAAAAAAAATTATAGAGAAAACCATTTCGTTAGTATACTAATATTTCTATATCTTAAAAGGAACAAAAAAAACAATTCGTATAACTAAAGGCGTTACGCAGATAGTAGCGTATGTATCTATATAAAACAAAAACTTAAAAAAAAAACCCATTGCGATATTAAGGTATTATGGAAACAAGATCGCTACAAAGGTGCTCTTACGCAACCATTTGGCTGGCAATTTAGGTATAGCCCACTATGATGTGCAAACATATAAACAAAAAAAAAAGAATTAAGTTTTACACCATAAAGACAAAGTTCTTACACTAGTAAACCCGATAATTGATAAAGTCCATAGGAAGGAGTTACGATATTATAGACATAAACATAAATAAAATCAAGAAAACAAAAAGTTTTACACTATTACAAGAAAAAAAATTTGCATTATTTTTATGGATATACTCAATTCTAATTGACTATCATAAACAATGTGGGTTCCAAGCGAAATATAAGAAGACAAGAGAAACAGAGCATTTTGTATTTATTTTTTTTCTTTTTGCAACACTACACTATCACGGCAAAATCTAAATTGATGGAAAACGGTGTTGGTACTTACATATTAATCCCCCGCCGATGAAGCGCTTCATCAACCTGGTGATTAACGCTGTGAAAAAAGAACTTTTCTTGTCTTCTTATTTTTTGTATGTAGTGTTTTTGTTTCTCCGCCTTCTCCCTATCTCGTCCCGTTGACAATTCGGTTATACGCTTTTTTTTCTAATTCCGGATGGAGTTAGGCGACTCTCGTCTCCTCAACAGGTATGGCGAAAATCTCCTAAAAAAGAACTTTGGGTGCCCAAGCAAAGCAAGGCCTGGTTTATGCCAAGATGGGGCTCGTTTCCTGGCCGATTTTGTTGTTATTGTTGATTCATGTACCAGTGTAATCACACAATTCACAGTACAGACCGAATCTCTGTCACCAGATATATAAAAATTAGCTAAATAAATCACTTTAATTCCACCTCACCTTGTAAGTAAAATAAAAAAACTTGAACGAACACTTTGTGGCGTTTAGATCCACTTGCAAAATAAAACAAAATAATTTAGGCTTTTGGTGTGTTTAATTCACTATAACTGGGAGATGGGTAAATCTCGATCGCAACTTGCAGCAACAAAAAACTGAGATAAACACTTAGTGGTGCTGGGGTCTACCCGCAGAGTAAAACAAAGTAATTGAAATTTCTTGTGTGTACCATTTACTATAACTGAAGACTGTGAGGGTCTCGATCCTCACCTTTCTTGTTGACACCCAAGATCGATACAGGGAAAATTACCCAACTGCATTGCACTTTATTGATCAGCACCTTTGTTGGGTGATCGGAAATGCTCAAATTGCATTTTCTTTCTTTATTTTTTCTTTTCCAAAAAGAAGCGTTTAATGAGCGATTTATTTTATTGAGTTTCACGCGATTGATTTCCGCTTGGACTCAATTAATTGACTTTACTTTGCAAGAATTTATGATATTTACATTTTGTTTTCTCTGTGTACTTGGACAAGAAGTTCATCTCCTTTAATTAAATTATTTTACCAGAGACTGGGTTTGGGATGCATCTGACTAATGATGATTACATATGCCCTGTTTCCCAAGATACACGAAATTAGATTTTTGCAAATGCGGTAAAAGATTATAGCCGTTACAGGTTAGGTTCGGAAGTTCCCATCCCACAGCGCAATTCTCCGAGCCTGAGAGAACACTACGGCTGTAGTCCAATCCTAAAAATAAGGCCCAACGCGGGGACGCCCCACACCCTGAGATCAAAGAGTCTCATGCTCTACCGACTGAGCTAGCCGGTCACAACTCTTCCGAAAGATGATATGGTTACCCTGTAGGATAAGTAGAGCAGCGATTATAAGTGGTTATAAAATAAGGAGAAATAAGAAGATAGGTTTTTGCAGAGAGTCTTAGTAGGCTACTACTGAATTTTTTTTTTCAAGAGAAGAGGTAAACACAAATTTATCAAGGCTGTGGTATGGAAGTATTAATGATTTAGAATATTTGATTATGATTTAGGATGTTACTGGCGAATGTTGCTTGCGTGATAGACGCCAATAAACTTACCATCCATATTTTCCACTTCTTAGTTCACGTTACCATTCTTCTTTCGTATGCGAGCCCTGATGAACTTGTTGGCAAGTTTGGCCGCGAACTTGTCTGCGGCCTTGCTCTGTACAAAATTCGGGACATAGACAGTTTGCCCTGGTTTATAAGTTATCTGCCGCGCGCGAAGGTTATAGGTGTGAGCGTTTCTCTGGTAAGCTTCCCGGAGATGGTCTTTCACTGGCTCATGTACCTGTGGAATTCTGTAGTTACTTGGTAATACTTCGAAGTTTGTAACGTCGGGGTGAGTGAATGCTGCGGGTAGTCAGGAGTAGTCCAGGGCAACGATCCACGACGTTGGGAAATATTGATAACACTGATATTTGCGGTTCTAATAATAATTTTATTTACTAATACTATTAATACTAAAACACTATTAAATTCATCTTGTGTAGTTCATTATCTGTACTGGATTCTGTCATTAATTAACACGATCACTATACTCTTATAAATTCACTTTGATTACTATACTATTTATAACTAATACACTATTAAATTCACTTTGATTACTATACTATTTATAACTACGGAGAGATGCTTCGTGCGAAATGCTTATAGCCCGAGCCAGTACGAAGAACGTACGGATGCCAAGGGTATAGCCAACACGAACGGTGAGTACACAAATGCGTGCGAATGCTTTTACTAAGACCAGTACGAATGACGTACGGAGATCTTAGATATAGCCAACACGGACGGGAGCGGGACAGGTAATGCGTGCGAATGCAATTTCTATGGCCAATACGAATAACGTACGTATGCCGTAGATATAGCCAACACGGACGGGAGTGGGACAGGTAATGCGTGTGAATGCTATTTCTATGGCCAATACGAATAACGTACGTATGCCGTAGATATAGCCAACACGGACAGGAGTAGGTCAGGAAATGCGTGCGAATGCTACATCTATGGCCAATACGAATAACGTACGTATGCCGTAGATATAGCCAACACGGACAGGAGTAGGACAGGAAATGCGTGCGAATGCTACTTCTATGGCCAATACGAATAACGTACGTATGCCGTAGATATAGCCAACACGGACAGGAGTAGGAAAGGAAATGCGTGCGAATGCTACTTCTATGGCCAATACGAATAACGTATGTATGCCGTAGATATAGCCAACACGGAAGAAAGCAGGTCTGGAATACGTGCGAATACTATTACTACGGCCAATACGAATAACGTACGTTTGCCGTAGATATAGTCAGCACGGAAGACGATGTGATCAATCGAGATGCTGGGAGGCAACTGACTGCAGCTCTAGTGCAACGCTTGATTTTATAATTTCCAACTGGTGGACAGGGCTGGTCGGCTGGCTGCTGAAGTCGTCTCTGCTTGGCGACTATTATCGGGCTGGCGGCTGGACAGGTCTACTGGTCTGCTGGCGGTAGATTTACTGGCGGTAGATATATTGGCTTCTGGTGATGTTCACTGGATGGCTTGTGATCGAGGACTGATTTTCTTGCTATGACGGCTCCCTTTTTATATGCGCGGCTCACTGTGGTGTTGGGTGCTGTGCCAATCAAGAAGCGCAGTCATCGGTCTGTTATATGTTGTCTCTACTGGTATTCTGTGGAGAAACATTGATCAGTGTCTGTTCACGTGATAGTTTTTATATGGTAGGGACTGGATGTGATTGGGATAGTGGGTGGTCATGTGACTTCGTTACATCTCCCCCATCCTTCAAAAAAAAAGAAATGTGTACTATTTCTTTTAAGATCTCTCTATAAAAATTCTGACTAACATGGTGAACGATTTCTCTTTATTTCTTGTAAATTGACAAAATTAACCAAAATTCATTTTTTGCTAGAAACTAAATGAATATACTAACTTTCCTTAAGTGATGAGATAAACAATTAAAAAAAAAAATTTTAACCAAAATACTATTTCTCGATAGGAACTAAATAAATATTCTAACTTTCATTACGTAAGTAAACAATTTTATCTCTCAAAAAGACTTTAAACAAAATATTATTTCTAGATAAGAACAACAAAAAATATTTTACTTCGATTGGTCACTTAATCCATTTCCAAATAAAACTAATACAACTATACAACACTCTTATGGTTAGCAAAAATAATGATCACAACTTTATGATTTTGTTAGGTTGCTGCTTCCTGTTTCCTTTATTCCCTTATATTGTACATTATACGTGCCATCTGTCCGGTGGCGAATACGGAGTAGTGCAGTTTTTTTTGTGGCTGGAATGAATCTGCGACTTCAATTCGGCATCTTCTGCAAAGCGTCTCGGTGCTGCTCGATGATGCTTTGCATTTCGGCGTGATTGCTCTGTGTGCATTCTTCTTTAGCGGTTGTAGTGGTTGGAGCTGGCGGTTTTGCATGGGGTATTGTCACCATGAAGCGTGGCTGCTTTGCTGCTTGTTCTCCGGTTGATGTATGCCGCCTGTTACTACGTGGAGCTGTCGTACTGTGGCTCTTAATGCTATTTTGCGTTTCAGCTTGATTGGTCTGCAGACGGTTCTCCCTAGCGTCGGTAGTGGTTGGGGCTGGTGGTGTTCTATTTGGTATGCTCACCGTGAACTGTGGCTGCTTTGCTGCTTCTTCCGTCGTTGTGTGCATCAGTTGAGTCGGGGTGTGGATTTTGTATACAGTTGTGTCCATTGACGGGGTCTTCTGCCGGTTCTCTTGCCACACGTCGAAGATTGTTTTTTTTAACTGTTGGTACTTTCCTGATGAATTCTGCAGCGGATGGTTCTATGTCCGGCACCGATTTCCCTGCTGCAACTTTCGCTGGCTTCTTTGGCCTGGTATGAGCCCTCACTGTAGGGTCTCGTTTTAACTGTTGGCTCTTCTTGTCCAGTATTTTCCTGGCGTCGATGGTAATTTGGTGTGATCGCTTAGACCTCATTTTTGCGTTTGAAGAATTTTGATTTGCACTTCTGTATTTATAACCGGAAATGCTAACGGTATTTAATCGATTGTGATAAGTTCTGAGATCTTTCACATGGGCTCTCTCAATTGCCTTCGTTGTGTTGTTCTTTATCTCTACTATTACAGGGGAGATTATTTTAATTACATCAAATGGTCCCTCGTATTTTGGTCCCAATTTGGCATTGTAATTTTTGATACGAGAAGACAAGTGCCTCTCTTTCCTCAGTACTTGTTCACCTACTTTTGGACACCATAATCGACGGCGGAGATTGTAGTGGTGACTCTGTTTTGTAAATATTCGGCTCATATTGACATGTATGAGCTTAAATATTTCTCGCAGTTTTTTATGATTTTGCTCTGGTGTGACATTTTTGGTGTCGTCGATATTTTGTTCGCTATACAGAGTTGCGGGGAGATGCAATTTCCGTCCATAATTTAAAAATGCAGGTGTGTAACCAGTAGATTCATTTTGGCTAGTGTTGAGAGCTAGCATCAATTCCGGCAAGAATTCGTCCCATTTTCGCTGGTCTTGGTCAGTATACTGTGCTATCATCGTTTTTATAACACGATTGATTCTTTCGGTCGGATTAGCTTGAGGAGTGTATGGAGGGGTTAGCCGGTGTTGGATGCTGAGATCTTTTAGCATTCGTGTAAATATATGACTGGTATACTGCCTTCCATTGTCGGTGATTAGTACTTTTGGGCATTCGTGTCGGGCAACAATTCGTTCTTTGAATCCCTTGACTAAAGCCGCCGTGGTAGCTTCTCTTGTAGGTAGAAATTCAGTCCACTTTGTGAACTTGTCCTGGAATACTAGTATCATTGTGTTCCCTCTGGTTGATCTTGGTAGTGGGCCAATAAAATCAGAACTCACTATCTGCCATGGTTCTGTAGCTCTTGTCATGTGCATTCTTCCTGCTGGCTGTTGTTGTACAGGCTTGTATTTTAGACAGGATGGGCAGCTTCTTAAATATCTGGCAATGTCTCTAAACATTCCTGGCCAGTAGTAATTTTTGGCTGTTCGTGCAATTGTCTTGGTTACTCCAAAGTGTCCGGCGGTGACATCGTCATGGTTCTCTTTTAGTACCCTTCCACGTAGTGGTGTCGGGACACAAAGTTTCCATTCGGGGCCGGTATCATTGTCGGCATATGTAGTTGTGTCGTGAAAATGGCGATATAGATGCCCTTCTAAGATCGCATAATCTGGAAACGCTGTAGGATTGTCTTTCACGGCTTTTATTTTATTCTTGTACCAAGAACATTCGGGTGTGTCGGTGTTTGGGGTAATTAAGTACACTTCATTATCGGGTGCAGCTGGTATTGGTTGACGAGAGAGTGCGTCTGCTACAACATTTTGTTTTTCTCTTCGATATTTAATGTTAAAATCGTATTGCTGGAGCTCTAGAGCCCATCGGGCTAGTCTACCGGAGGGATTTTCTATTGAATGAAGCCATCGGAGAGCTTGGCTTGCATCGGTCTGAAGTGTGAACGGTCTTGTAAAATCTGGACAGGCTAGGACAGGTGCTACTGTGAGTTGGTGCTTAATTGCCTCAAATGCTTGTTGCTGCTCTTCACTCCAGAGCCATTTCTTATTCTATCGGAGAAGCTTGTTTAATGGTGTTACGAGCTCGGTGAATGATTGGATGAAACGTCTGTACCATGAGGCTACACCTAAAAATCTTCTCAATTCTCTGATATTGGCTGGTGGTGGTATTGCTTTAATGGACTCTACTTTGGCGGGGTCTGTCTGAATTCCCTGTCGGCTTACCATATGTCCTAAATACTTGATCTCACTTTTTAAAAATTCACATTTCTCTACATTTATTTTTAAATTTGCGGTTATGAGTCTGTTGAATAATTCATCTAATTTTGAAATGTGCTGGTCAAAGGTTTTTGTGACTATGATAATATCATCTAGGTATGCGAATGCATGTGGTTCCATTTCGGGACCAATGACTCTGTCCAATGCTCTCTGGAATGTAGCCGGGGCGGAGTGATGTCCAAACGGCATCACCTTCCATTGAAAAAGACCTCTGCCTGGTACAGTGAATGCCGTGTATTGTTGGCTGGATTCTTCTAATGGTATTTGCCAGTAACCCTGTTTCAGATCTATTGTGGAGATGAATTCTGCTCCCTTTAACTTATCCAAAATATGGTTTATTTGGGGCAATGGATATGCATCTTTGATAGACTGTTCGTTCAACTGGCGGTAGTCTATGCAAAGTCTCCACCCTCCTTGCTTCGTCCTTACCAAAACTATGGGTGAACTATATGGACTACTGGACGGCTCTATTTTATTGCTATTTAATAATTCATCGATTTCGGTGTTAATTACTTCTTGCATTGCTGGATTCCTCGGGTAATATCGCTGTTTGAATGGCTCGTCATTCTTCATGCGGATTCGATGGGACGTTAAATGTGTAGGCTTCGTGATTGCCTCGAACCTAGGCAATTGATTTGCCAGTAATTCTTTGAATTGACGTTCTTGCTCTGCTGTTAATTCATTTGGAATATCTACAGCGTACAAGAGATTCTGAGGGGGGAGTGGTTCTGGTGTAATTGTCTCTCCCCATAACGATATCTGTGTTTCGGCTTTCTGCAGGAAATCCATTCCTAAAATTACGGCTTCGGCCAACTGAGGCATATAGTAAAAGGTGTGGGTCACACTGAATTTCTTCCAATGAACTGGTATATTATATGCCGCATTAATAATAACTTCGGTACCATTGGCCAGAGAGGTACGGAGGGCACATTCCGAAGGTGATATTCTAGCTTTTGCGAGTATGGTTAATATTTCCTCTCCTATAAATGACTTTCCTGCGCCGGTGTCAATGAGAGCCTTGATGTCTCTCTGAAATATCCGAAGTGTGAGGAAATATCGACTGTCTAGTTCACGGTTTAAGGCCTGGTATTTGGGGACGCAGGGCTGCCCCTCTGGCCTTGCATCCCGCTGGCATTTCCCGGTTTCGGTTGCTCGGACTGATTACACTGGCAGTTTCTAGAGAGCGTGCCTTGTTTTCCACACCGTGAACAAAATAAAACTGCTGGGTTTCGGCAATTAGTTCTTGTATGTCCGCGTTGTCCACATCTCCAGCAGCATTCGTCTCGCGAATATTGCATTCTCATGGGATATGCAGTATTCTGTGTTCTGGGTGGTTTATTTTCCTCTCGTATGCTCGGTCTTGGTTTTAGTCTCTTCTCTTCTTCTCTTACTAGCTCGTACTCTTCCGCTAGTTTCATGAGTTCCGTTAAACTGGAGAAATCTCGAGGACGTATGTATAAACGATACTCGGGTAGTAAGTTCTCATAAATACGATACAACTATTCTTCTGGTGTGCGATTCTGTTGCCAACCTATTAATGATTGGATTGCCGTAATATAGGTCTTCACTTTTTCGGTTGGCTCTTGTACTCGACCTCTAATATCATCGTATAATTTTAGTTCAAAGCGTGGTGGCAGGAAAAATGATTTGAAGTCTTCGACAAACTCTTTCCACTCAGACCAATTTTGTCGGTTATTTCGGTACCAAGAGAGTGCAGTCTTGTGTAGGAGTTCAGGAAGTGCTCGCAATAACCGATCAACTGATATTTGGTAGCACTCAGCTAATTCTTCTACTCTTTCTAAAAAGTTCAGCGGATCTAGCCCTTGATCGAACTTTATGTTCCACTTTCGCACCTTGTCCATGATTTCTGAATCTGGGATGTTTATGATTCCATTCGCATTATCCGCTGGCTAGCACGTGGTTGTCGGACGAGTTGGTAATTCGAAAGAGGGCAGAGTGTGTGTCGGTGTTTGACCAAATGCTGCCGTCAATGAATTACCGTAGTTGTAGCTGGAGACAGGTATGGTACTGGTCGGAATACTCGCTGTGGTGATCGTACTGCTAGTCGTGGTGATCGTGACGGTAGTCATGATATGTGTTGTCAGTGTGCTAACAACCTTATTCCCGAGCTCTCGGAGTCTTTTCTCCTCTTGGATTTTCTCACTTAGTCTTTTTCTTAACTCGTCGACCGTTCCTGAGCTATCTAATCCCAGTTGGAATAACTCCTCTACTAGTTCTTCTTTTCTAAGCGTGTATACCCAGCTGGCAGTTTTGTCTGTATTTATTTTGTCGGTTTTTCAGGGTCTATCGTTTTGTATACTGGTGTACCGGTTTATATGTATTCGATGAACAGCCGGTTATTTTCAATATATTCAGCGAATAGCCGGTCCCTGCTCGGGCGCCAAATTTATGTAACGTCGGGGTGAGTGAATGCTGCGGGTAGTCAGGAGTAGTCCAGGGCAACGATCCACGACGTTGGGAAATATTGATAACACTGATATTTTCGGTTCTAATAATAATTTTATTTACTAATACTATTAATACTAAAACACTATTAAATTCATCTTATGCAGTTCATTATCTGTACTGGATTCTATCATTAATTAACACGATCACTATACTATTTAGAACTAATACACTATTAAATTCACTTTGATTGCTATACTATTTATAACTAATACACTATTAAATTCACTTTGATTACTATACTATTTATAACTACGGAGAGATGCTTCGTGCGAAATGCTTATAGCCCGGGCCAGTACGAAGAACGTACGGATGCCAAGGGTATAGCCAACACGAACGGTGAGTACATAAATGCGTGCGAATGCTTTTACTAAGACCAGTACGAATGACGTACGGAGATCGTAGATATAGCCAACACGGAGAGAAGCGGGGTACGTAATGCGTGCGAATGCTACTACCAGGGAAAATACGGAGAACGTACGGAAGCCGCTGGTATAGCCAACACGGACGGGAGCGGGACAGGTAATGCGTGCGAATGCTATTTCTATGGCCAATACGAATAACGTACGTATGCCGTAGATATAGCCAACACGGACAGGAGTAGGACAGGAAATGCGTGCGAATGCTACTTCTATGGCCAATACGAATAACGTACGTATGCCGTAGATATAGCCAACACGGACAGGAGTAGGACAGGAAATGCGTGCGAATGCTACTTCTATGGCCAATACGAATAACGTACGTATGCCGTAGATATAGTCAGCACGGAAGACGATGTGATCAATCGAGATGCTGGGAGGCAACTGACTGCAGCTCTAGTGCAACGCTTGATTTTATAATTTCCAACTGGTGGACAGGGCTGGTCGGCTGGCTGCTGAAGTCGTCTCTGCTTGGCGACTATTATCGGGCTGGCGGCTGGACAGGTCTACTGGTATGCTTTACTGGCGGTAGATTTACTGGCGGTAGATATATTGGCTTCTGGTGATGTTCACTGGATGGCTTGTGATCGAGGACTGATTTTCTTGCTATGACGGCTCCCTTTTTATATGCTACTGTGGTGTTGGGTGCTGTGCCAATCGAGAAGCGCAGTCATCGGTCTGTTATATGTTGTGTCTACTGGTATTCTGTGGAGAAACATTGATCAGTGTCTGTTCACGTGATAGTTTTTATATGGCAGGGACTGGATGTGATTGGGATAGTGGGTGGTCATGTGACTTCGTTACAAGTTACCTTCTGCCAAACCTTCAATTTGGCGGAGAAGGTTGTATGTACCTCCATGTAAGATCATGTGATATCCGTCAAGTAAGAAATAAGGGGAAAATTTGGTCGACTGATGCGTTGCATTACGCAAAGCGCAAGCCATATCACTTAGTTCGGAATCCCAGTTGGTATGTTCCTCTTCCACATACGACCTAATTGCTGCGACGATGGAGCGATTAACTCTCTCTGCAGCATTGGACTGTGGCGAATATCCAGCTGTCTTTGTGTGGCGAATGCCGAAACGTGCTATCATGCGAGCAAACTCAGTGGAGATAAATTGTGGCCCATTATCAGTGTGTATAATCTCGGGTACCCCGTAACAGTGAAACATATTTTCCTCCAGATATTCTATGAGTTCTTTAACTTTAGCTTGCGGAAAAGCCTTTAGTAGGACAAATTTGGTAAACTGGTCTACAATGACTAGGATAGTGGTATTCCCGCGTTTACTTCTTGGAAGGGGCCCAATATAGTCAATATGCAATCTCTGCCATGGCCTTTCTACCTCAATATGTTTTCTTATTTTGGGCCTTAGCCTGCAATGTGGAGCTTTGGTTTGTTTGCCGACATCGCATTGTAAGTACATGCGCGGACTTGTTGGCGCATGCCTGGCCAGAAATAATATCTTCGCAGTCAGTCGAGGCTTTTATGGATTCCGCAATGAGCTGCAGTGGAGCTCTCGTACTCCCTTCTAATTAAATCTTTGGCGAGCCCTTGAGGAACCCAGAGTTTCCAACTGGGGATATCGGATAGATCGCTATCACCACCGCTCTCAATGCAGATGAAAATGTACAATTCAGTGACTTGCAGGTTAGGATACTGAGCTGGTGTAGCAGAGATTTTGTCCTTCCAACCTACGTAAGCAGGGTCAGCGAAGTGTGCTGATTTTAGGTCTACCAGGTAATCTCGCTTGCTAAGGTCAGAGATACTCGCCTGTGCTGAATCAAGATACATTCGAGATAAAGCATCCGGCACTACATTTTGACTTCCTTTTACGTACCCGATCTCGAAGTCGAATTAATCCCCCCGGTGATGAAGCGCTTCAGCAACCTGATGATTAACGCTGTGAAAAAATAAATTTTCTTGTTTTTTTTATTTTCTTGTGTGTTTTGTTTTTGTTTTTCCGCCTTCTCCCTATCTCGTCCCGTTGACAATTAGGTTATACGATTTTTTTTCTAATTTCGGATGGAGTTAGGCGACTCTCGTCTCCTCAACAGGTATGCCGAAAATCTCCTGAAAAAGAACATTGGGCGCCCAAGCAAAGCAAGGCCTGGTTTATGCCGAGATGGGACTCGTTTCCTGGCCGATTTTGTTGTTATTGTTGATTCATGTACCAGTGTAATCACACAATTCACCGTACAGACCGAATCTCTGTCACCAGATATATAAAAATTGGCTAAATAAATCACTCCTTCGAAAAGGTAATTCCAGCTCACCTTGTAAGTAAAATAAAAAAACTTGAAGGAACACTTTGTGGCGTTTAGATCCACTTGCAAAATAACAAAATAATTAAGACTTCTGGTGTGTTTAATTCACTATAAGTGGGAGATGGGTACATCTCGATCGCAACTTGCAACAACAAAAAACTTAGACAAACACTTAGAGGCGCTTGGGTCTACCCACAGAGCAAAACAAAGTAATTGAAATTTGTTGTGTGTACCATTCGCTATAACTGAAAACTGTGAGGGTCTCGATCCTCACCTTTCTTGATGACACCCAAATTGCATTTTCTTTCTTTATTTTTTCTTTTCCAAAAAAAAACGTTTAGTGAGCGATTTATTTTATTGAGTTTCACGCGATTGATTTCCGCTTGGACTCAATTAATTGACTTTACTTTGCAAGAATTAATTATATTTATATTTTTTTTCTCTGTGTACTTGGACAAGAAGTTTATTTCCTTTAATTAAATTATTTTACCATAGACTGGGTTTGGGATGCATCTGACTAATGATGATTACATATGCCCTGTTGCCCAAGATACACGAAATTAGAATTTTGCAGATGAGGTAAAAGATTAAGCCGTTACAATACGAGGGGGAAAGTTTGGAGTGTGACGATTCCTAAAGCAATTGTCCCGAGAATGCCCTTCTCGGTTACAAATATTGCAACAAACATTTCTCCTTAATGGAGGTCTGGGAACATATGATGGGGCAGGCAAATTCCGTTCCAGACGTGATGAATGTCCACAGTCGTAACTCATAGCCTTTTTAAATCTTCTTTCCATGGGCTTTTACTAGAATTTTTAAAACAGTGTCTCCTAATCGGTCTTCAAAGGTCTGTATAGCAAATTTTGTATTTTATTTTATCACATATTCGCGTATGTTTGAATCAGAGACCTCGTTATACGTGGCGGAATTTAAGGAGGATAATGCTAAAACCAATTTATCTCCGAACTCTCCCATATTTTCTCTACCGTTAAGTTTGATTGAGATCAGGTCATTTTGAGCGCTTGTTCGAGATTTTTCTTCCTTAAAATGAGATCTGAGATCTTAAGCCAAACTATTCCAAGTACTGTACGACTCGCATTGCACAACTTCAAATGTTGGCCCTCTGAGTTTTGTCTTGAATATATCCAAGAAAAGCTGTTGTTGGGGCGCAGTTTGTGTAGAAGAAAAAAGCGAATTACTGCAGGCTATGAGCTTGTCTAGATCCTGAGGGGATCCATCAAATTCCCGCACCAATCTATATACATCGATCAGACTAACTACAGCCTGGACTACTCCACTATTTTGTTCAGGCTGAAGATTATTGTCGTTAGGCATTTCTATTGTAGTGTTAAAGGGTAACTCTTGGAAATTTCTGAGTATACCCGCTTGTTGTCGCGTAAGAATTTTGCACACAAAAGGCAGGCACGTACAATCAAACTAAACAAAGAACAAAGATGTAATGCAATACACTGAAGTGAGTAACCCCTTTCGCAGGATTTGCAGGTACTCCTCAATTCACAGATTTCGGTCTTATGGAGTCACTTCTGTTTAATGAGAAAAAGGTTGCTTAGGAAAATTGAGCTTGATATTTTTTTTTTCGATATGTGCATATATTTGCCTTGTACTGTACGCGAACAAAGGAAGAAAATCTCTAGAAGAACAGAAATTCTTTTCGAATAAACGGCAGTTAGTGTATTTTACTAGAAGCGCACATAATTATTTCTCCGTTCTCTTTTTATTCACCAAAGGAGAAATGAATAAAATAATTCAATTTTTTTTTATTTACTTTCGCAAAAAAAATTTCACTTGCGGTTTGGTTTTCATAAGATAATGCAATTAATCATTCAAAAGAATAATCAACTTTGCGCAATTATAGAATAGAATAGAATAATTTAATTTTGTGGTACTCTTCGGACAAAATTTTCATTTTCACTTTAATTTTATAGGATAATATAATCAATCGATAAAATAATTAAAGATGTGGATTTCTTGAGACAAAATATTCACTTTCAATTTGATTTTTATAAAATAATGCAACCAATCTATAATATAATTAACTATGTGGAATTTCTTCACGTAAAATTTTCACTCTCAATTTCATTAGTCAATCAATAGAATAATTTAATTTTGAGGAACTCTAAAAGAATGTATATAATATAATTTAGTTAAATTCATACGTCCTTGCGTCGGTTTGTTCCACGAAAAATGCAGCAATATATTGCAATAAGTGATGTACTGTACTTACTTACGCCATGTAATGCCGGTGTTGTCCAGCACAAAAGACTTACGTGCTCTTATGTTTTATTTCGTCGATTCTGCTATTAAATTGGTTATAGATGAAAAATCTTACTGGTTGCGTCGCTCGGTTCGCTTAAGTTGGATCCGCCTTCAGAAATCTTCACCTGACTTGGAGCCTTTTCCAAATCTTCACCTGTGTTGAAACCTCTTTTGCCAATCTTCGCTCGAGTTGAAGCCTTTTGAAAATCTTCACCGCTGCCACCAGTGTTATACGCCGCCTTTCGTGCTTTCCGTAGTGGAGAAGAAGAGTAAGCGGGAGCTGGAAAGAGTTTATTAGTTATAATTGAAACACCTCACTTTGGTTTCTTTTCTTTATTTGTTCGATCGTTTTATCTTGTTAGATCGTTAATTAAATTATATTTAACAATATTTAACACCACTGATTTAAATACTTAAAGTCGCGAGCAATGCAACCGCGAACCGACCACTATGAAATATATAATCCAACTCACATCTTCCTTGGCGACGTGACTTCGTGGTACCCTTGCTACGCCAGCGTAATCAGCACAAAAATGTATATACGTATTACATCTAGCGTAAACTGATATCGCGATATAGTATGCGAACTCTGGATACCAGGCGACCTCCAGTTTTAGTTAGCCTTCCTGCGGTCATGCGGATCTCTGCCGTGGGTGACAGTTTTTCTCCGCTACTCGTGGGACCAAAAATGAACAATCTTTTGGACGATAGTAGATCCACTTCTAGTAAGTGTGTTGATAATCCACGAATGCCTCAGGAATAAGAGAATTTTATCCCTGAGATCTCGGCATCCGTGGAAAATCTCCTCCTGCAGGGGAGCTCGGCTGATGAGGACAGGGTGACCCCTATGGAGATCACTCATGCTCCTCAAGCGGCAGAGCAACTCAACTCGGGCGGGCTAGCTGAGGTTGTAACCTCAGAGTCGAAAGACCCTGATGGTGGCAATCGAAGCGGGACCTCCCGACGCAGGAGGGTAAGCAAAACTGAGAGGAAGAAAAGGAGAAGAGCTAGGAGATCGCCAAATCTGTCTCTGGGCCTTCTCCTTGTTTCTCTTCGCAGATGGTCAGCGGTCCGGCTGGGCAGGCAGGGGAAAGTGGTAGTGAGCCTCCTAGCGTCGGTAAGCTAAGCACTGCGAAGAAGCATAGATCCGGTGCGGAGAAGGAAGAGGAAGAAGGCAGGAGAGAGCACCTCTCATGGTCTTGACCCTACTACTCAGCCTCCCACCGATATTTCTGCTAGCGTTGCTGGTGATGTGGGTGTAACGACCCATAGAACCAAGCGCGTTTGATCAGACGGATGTGGCGAGCAGGAGGGTAACAGCAACAAGCTGGAGAAGAGGTCTGCTGGGAGTAACCTCAGCGGACCCCCTCCTAATGCTCAACAGGCGGGGCGTCACCCTTTAGAAGGGGTTCCTGGGTCATCCAAAGAGCTCCCGACGAAGGAAGGGAGTCAGCCTGGGTCTACCGCGCCTGAGCACGCGGGCGGACGTAAAGCGGCCGGCTTTTCGCAGGCTGCTAAGCAGGCTCTTCGTGTGGTCGTGTGCGCGAGCGACCCAGAGACTCCTCTAACCCACAGCCGGATTACTGCCTTTCAGGGCGGTATATGGGAGGCAATCGGCAGGCAACCAGCTTTAGCACCGGTGTTCGGCGGATTCTCTATTCGCGATGGCTCCAGCTGGATCAATTGTGAGGACGAGAGTTCGCTGAACTGGCTGAGGCGGCCGATTGATGACCTGAAGGAGGTTAATGGAACTCGGTTCGTCTTAAAACGGGTCAGTGAAGTCGATCCTCTCATCCGCATGAGGGTTTGGATCCCTGATAATACCGGCCACAGTCGGGATGTCGGGGAAATCTTCAGGCGGCTCAAGATCCAAAACCCGGTTCTCAGCACAAGGAAGTGGAAAGTCTATCACAGGACGGAGGACTCCAAGAACCCGTAAGGGGAAAAGGGGACTTATTGATCCTGGGGATTGACAAGAAGGTTGCTGAGGTGCTGGAGGGGTTCTCGATGTGGGCGCATCTTCACCTGGGCTAGGTTAAATTCTCCTTGCTCACGAAGAAAAAGGGCGTAGGGAAGTAAGCCACATGACAGGACTTCTCTTCACCAAGATTAACCTGCAGCACAGTAAGGCGGCGTCTGCTTTGTTGGGACGTAGCCTGGCTGAATTGCGTACAAAACATCAACAACAAAAACTGGTGCTTGTCTGGAAGGACCGTATCCGCGGTCTAAAGGAGGCGCAAGGCGCGCAAATCCTATATGATACCACGTGTTCTACCCCTAGAGCTTGTGTTGTTGCTACAAAAAACGTTGCGGTGACCTTACTGCCTCATTTGTGCGATAGGGACACTACATCGATCAAGCTCTCCTTTAAGAAGGATGGAGTCAGTAGGGAACTTCTTATTGTCTCAGCATATTTGCCGTATGACTTCGCTGCTCCCCCTCCTACTGAGGGAGTCAGGCGAGCGGTGGAGTTTGCGAGGTCTAACAGGCTCGGAGTCATGGTTGGTTGTGATGCCAATGCTCATCACATTATCCGGGGGAGCTGGAACACAAACCATCGGGTTGAACAACTGCTGGAGTATATTACTTCAGCGGACCTGGTTCTGCTGAATCAGGGCAACAAACCAACCTTTGCTACCAGCCGAAGACAAGAAGCCATCGATGTGACTTTAGCATCCTTTGACGCTTTTCCTCTGTTTTCCGGCTGGAGGGTTTCGCGAGAGGAGTCTCTCTCTGATCACCCCTGCATTGAGTTCTCTATGGGTGCTGACCCCATTGAGGTGGAACCATACAGGTTTCCGAAGCAGACTGATTGGGGGAGATACCACAGGGAGCTAGTTTCCATTCTCGATTCTCCGGCAGAGAGAATCAGAAGTGTTGCCGCCCTGGAAAAGGCGGTTGGCTGGGGCAGGCAAATTCCGTTCCAGACGTGATGAATGTCCACAGTCGTAACTCATAGCCTTTTTAAATCTTCTTTCCATGGGCTTTTACTAGAATTTTTAAAACAGTGTCTCCTAATCGGTCTTCAAAGGTCTGTATAGCAAATTTTGTATTTTATTTTATCACATATTCGCGTATGTTTGAATCAGAGACCTCGTTATACGTGGCGGAATTTAAGGAGGATAATGCTAAAACCAATTTATCTCCGAACTCTCCCATATTTTCTCTACCGTTAAGTTTGATTGAGATCAGGTCATTTTGAGCGCTTGTTCGAGATTTTTCTTCCTTAAAATGAGATCTGAGATCTTAAGCCAAACTATTCCAAGTACTGTACGACTCGTATTGCACAACTTCAAATGTTGGCCCTCTGAGTTTTGTCTTGAATATATCCAAGAAAAGCTGTTGTTGGGGCGCAGTTTGTGTAGAAGAAAAAAGCGAATTACTGCAGGCTATGAGCTTGTCTAGATCCTGAGGGGATCCATCAAATTCCCGCACCAATCTATATACATCGATCAGACTAACTACAGCCTGGACTACTCCACTATTTTGTTCAGGCTGAAGATTATTGTCGTTAGGCATTTCTATTGTAGTGTTAAAGGGTAACTCTTGGAAATTTCTGAGTATACCCGCTTGATGTCGCGTAAGAATTTTGCACACAAAAGGCAGGCACGTACAATCAAACTAAACAAAGAACAAAGATGTAATGCAATACACTGAAGTGAGTAACCCCTTTCGCAGGATTTGCAGGTACTCCTCAATTCACAGATTTCGGTCTTATGGAGTCACTTCTGTTTAATGAGAAAAAGGTTGCTTAGGAAAATTGAGCTTGATATTTTTTTTTTCGATATGTGCATATATTTGCCTTGTACTGTACGCGAACAAAGGAAGAAAATCTCTAGAAGAACAGAAATTCTTTTCGAATAAACGGCAGTTAGTGTATTTTACTAGAAGCGCACATAATTATTTCTCCGTTCTCTTTTTATTCACCAAAGGAGAAATGAATAAAATAATTCAATTTTTTTTTATTTACTTTCGCAAAAAAAATTTCACTTGCGGTTTGGTTTTCATAAGATAATGATAAAAATAATTCAAAAGAATAATCAACTTTGCGGAATTATAGAATAGAATAGAATAATTTAATTTTGTGGTACTCTTCGGACAAAATTTTCATTTTCACTTTAATTTTATAGGATAATATAATCAATCGATAAAATAATTAAAGATGTGGATTTCTTGAGACAAAATATTCACTTTCAATTTGATTTTTATAAAATAATGCAACCAATCTATAATATAATTAACTATGTGGAATTTCTTCACGTAAAATTTTCACTCTCAATTTCATTAGTCAATCAATAGAATAATTTAATTTTGAGGAACTCTAAAAGAATGTATATAATATAATTTAGTTAAATTCATACGTCCTTGCGTCGGTTTGTTCCACGAAAAATGCAGCAATATATTGCAATAAGTGATGTACTGTACTTACTTACGCCATGTAATGCCGGTGTTGTCCAGCACAAAAGACTTACGTGCTCTTATGTTTTATTTCGTCGATTCTGCTATTAAATTGGTTATAGATGAAAAATCTTACTGGTTGCGTCGCTCGGTTCGCTTAAGTTGGATCCGCCTTCAGAAATCTTCACCTGACTTGGAGCCTTTTCCAAATCTTCACCTGTGTTGAAACCTCTTTTGCCAATCTTCGCTCGAGTTGAAGCCTTTTGAAAATCTTCACCGCTGCCACCAGTGTTATACGCCGCCTTTCGTGCTTTCCGTAGTGGAGAAGAAGAGTAAGCGGGAGCTGGAAAGAGTTTATTAGTTATAATTGAAACACCTCACTTTGGTTTCTTTTCTTTATTTGTTCGATCGTTTTATCTTGTTAGATCGTTAATTAAATTATATTTAACAATATTTAACACCACTGATTTAAATACTTAAAGTCGCGAGCAATGCAACCGCGAACCGACCACTATGAAATATATAATCCAACTCACATCTTCCTTGGCGACGTGACTTCGTGGTACCCTTGCTACGCCAGCGTAATCAGCACAAAAATGTATAAACGTATTACATCTAGCGTAAACTGATATCGCGATATAGTATGCGAACTCTGGATACCAGGCGACCTCCAGTTTTAGTTAGCCTTCCTGCGGTCATGCGGATCTCTGCCGTGGGTGACAGTTTTTCTCCGCTACTCGTGGGACCAAAAATGAACAATCTTTTGGACGATAGTAGATCCACTTCTAGTAAGTGTGTTGATAATCCACGAATGCCTCAGGAATAAGAGAATTTTATCCCTGAGATCTCGGCATCCGTGGAAAATCTCCTCCTGCAGGGGAGCTCGGCTGATGAGGACAGGGTGACCCCTATGGAGATCACTCATGCTCCTCAAGCGGCAGAGCAACTCAACTCGGGCGGGCTAGCTGAGGTTGTAACCTCAGAGTCGAAAGACCCTGATGGTGGCAATCGAAGCGGGACCTCCCGACGCAGGAGGGTAAGCAAAACTGAGAGGAAGAAAAGGAGAAGAGCTAGGAGATCGCCAAATCTGTCTCTGGGCCTTCTCCTTGTTTCTCTTCGCAGATGGTCAGCGGTCCGGCTGGGCAGGCAGGGGAAAGTGGTAGTGAGCCTCCTAGCGTCGGTAAGCTAAGCACTGCGAAGAAGCATAGATCCGGTGCGGAGAAGGAAGAGGAAGAAGGCAGGAGAGAGCACCTCTCATGGTCTTGACCCTACTACTCAGCCTCCCACCGATATTTCTGCTAGCGTTGCTGGTGATGTGGGTGTAACGACCCATAGAACCAAGCGCGTTTGATCAGACGGATGTGGCGAGCAGGAGGGTAACAGCAACAAGCTGGAGAAGAGGTCTGCTGGGAGTAACCTCAGCGGACCCCCTCCTAATGCTCAACAGGCGGGGCGTCACCCTTTAGAAGGGGTTCCTGGGTCATCCAAAGAGCTCCCGACGAAGGAAGGGAGTCAGCCTGGGTCTACCGCGCCTGAGCACGCGGGCGGACGTAAAGCGGCCGGCTTTTCGCAGGCTGCTAAGCAGGCTCTTCGTGTGGTCGTGTGCGCGAGCGACCCAGAGACTCCTCTAACCCACAGCCGGATTACTACCTTTCAGGGCGGTATATGGGAGGCAATCGG
The DNA here is from genome assembly GCA_963930735.1 of Dioctria linearis. Lineage (NCBI taxonomy): Eukaryota > Metazoa > Arthropoda > Insecta > Diptera > Asilidae > Dioctria > Dioctria linearis. The sequence continues at coordinate 125,155,153 of OZ005742.1, read as the reverse complement.
CAGGCAACCAGCTTTAGCACCGGTGTTCGGCGGATTCTCTATTCGCGATGGCTCCAGCTGGATCAATTGTGAGGACGAGAGTTCGCTGAACTGGCTGAGGCGGCCGATTGATGACCTGAAGGAGGTTAATGGAACTCGGTTCGTCTTAAAACGGGTCAGTGAAGTCGATCCTCTCATCCGCATGAGGGTTTGGATCCCTGATAATACCGGCCACAGTCGGGATGTCGGGGAAATCTTCAGGCGGCTCAAGATCCAAAACCCGGTTCTCAGCACAAGGAAGTGGAAAGTCTATCACAGGACGGAGGACTCCAAGAACCCGTAAGGGGAAAAGGGGACTTATTGATCCTGGGGATTGACAAGAAGGTTGCTGAGGTGCTGGAGGGGTTCTCGATGTGGGCGCATCTTCACCTGGGCTAGGTTAAATTCTCCTTGCTCACGAAGAAAAAGGGCGTAGGGAAGTAAGCCACATGACAGGACTTCTCTTCACCAAGATTAACCTGCAGCACAGTAAGGCGGCGTCTGCTTTGTTGGGACGTAGCCTGGCTGAATTGCGTACAAAACATCAACAACAAAAACTGGTGCTTGTCTGGAAGGACCGTATCCGCGGTCTAAAGGAGGCGCAAGGCGCGCAAATCCTATATGATACCACGTGTTCTACCCCTAGAGCTTGTGTTGTTGCTACAAAAAACGTTGCGGTGACCTTACTGCCTCATTTGTGCGATAGGGACACTACATCGATCAAGCTCTCCTTTAAGAAGGATGGAGTCAGTAGGGAACTTCTTATTGTCTCAGCATATTTGCCGTATGACTTCGCTGCTCCCCCTCCTACTGAGGGAGTCAGGCGAGCGGTGGAGTTTGCGAGGTCTAACAGGCTCGGAGTCATGGTTGGTTGTGATGCCAATGCTCATCACATTGTCCGGGGGAGCTGGAACACAAACCATCGGGTTGAACAACTGCTGGAGTATATTACTTCAGCGGACCTGGTTCTGCTGAATCAGGGCAACAAACCAACCTTTGCTACCAGCCGAAGACAAGAAGCCATCGATGTGACTTTAGCATCCTTTGACGCTTTTCCTCTGTTTTCCGGCTGGAGGGTTTCGCGAGAGGAGTCTCTCTCTGATCACCCCTGCATTGAGTTCTCTATGGGTGCTGACCCCATTGAGGTGGAACCATACAGGTTTCCGAAGCAGACTGATTGGGGGAGATACCACAGGGAGCTAGTTTCCATTCTCGATTCTCCGGCAGAGAGAATCAGAAGTGTTGCCGCCCTGGAAAAGGCGGTTGGCTGGGGCAGGCAAATTCCGTTCCAGACGTGATGAATGTCCACAGTCGTAACTCATAGCCTTTTTAAATCTTCTTTCCATGGGCTTTTACTAGAATTTTTAAAACAGTGTCTCCTAATCGGTCTTCAAAGGTCTGTATAGCAAATTTTGTATTTTATTTTATCACATATTCGCGTATGTTTGAATCAGAGACCTCGTTATACGTGGCGGAATTTAAGGAGGATAATGCTAAAACCAATTTATCTCCGAACTCTCCCATATTTTCTCTACCGTTAAGTTTGATTGAGATCAGGTCATTTTGAGCGCTTGTTCGAGATTTTTCTTCCTTAAAATGAGATCTGAGATCTTAAGCCAAACTATTCCAAGTACTGTACGACTCGTATTGCACAACTTCAAATGTTGGCCCTCTGAGTTTTGTCTTGAATATATCCAAGAAAAGCTGTTGTTGGGGCGCAGTTTGTGTAGAAGAAAAAAGCGAATTACTGCAGGCTATGAGCTTGTCTAGATCCTGAGGGGATCCATCAAATTCCCGCACCAATCTATATACATCGATCAGACTAACTACAGCCTGGACTACTCCACTATTTTGTTCAGGCTGAAGATTATTGTCGTTAGGCATTTCTATTGTAGTGTTAAAGGGTAACTCTTGGAAATTTCTGAGTATACCCGCTTGTTGTCGCGTAAGAATTTTGCACACAAAAGGCAGGCACGTACAATCAAACTAAACAAAGAACAAAGATGTAATGCAATACACTGAAGTGAGTAACCCCTTTCGCAGGATTTGCAGGTACTCCTCAATTCACAGATTTCGGTCTTATGGAGTCACTTCTGTTTAATGAGAAAAAGGTTGCTTAGGAAAATTGAGCTTGATATTTTTTTTTTTCGATATGTGCATATATTTGCCTTGTACTGTACGCGAACAAAGGAAGAAAATCTCTAGAAGAACAGAAATTCTTTTCGAATAAACGGCAGTTAGTGTATTTTACTAGAAGCGCACATAATTATTTCTCCGTTCTCTTTTTATTCACCAAAGGAGAAATGAATAAAATAATTCAATTTTTTTTTATTTACTTTCGCAAAAAAAATTTCACTTGCGGTTTGGTTTTCATAAGATAATGATAAAAATAATTCAAAAGAATAATCAACTTTGCGGAATTATAGAATAGAATAGAATAATTTAATTTTGTGGTACTCTTCGGACAAAATTTTCATTTTCACTTTAATTTTATAGGATAATATAATCAATCGATAAAATAATTAAAGATGTGGATTTCTTGAGACAAAATATTCACTTTCAATTTGATTTTTATAAAATAATGCAACCAATCTATAATATAATTAACTATGTGGAATTTCTTCACGTAAAATTTTCACTCTCAATTTCATTAGTCAATCAATAGAATAATTTAATTTTGAGGAACTCTAAAAGAATGTATATAATATAATTTAGTTAAATTCATACGTCCTTGCGTCGGTTTGTTCCACGAAAAATGCAGCAATATATTGCAATAAGTGATGTACTGTACTTACTTACGCCATGTAATGCCGGTGTTGTCCAGCACAAAAGACTTACGTGCTCTTATGTTTTATTTCGTCGATTCTGCTATTAAATTGGTTATAGATGAAAAATCTTACTGGTTGCGTCGCTCGGTTCGCTTAAGTTGGATCCGCCTTCAGAAATCTTCACCTGACTTGGAGCCTTTTCCAAATCTTCACCTGAGTTGAAACCTCTTTTGCCAATCTTCGCTCGAGTTGAAGCCTTTTGAAAATCTTCACCGCTGCCACCAGTGTTATACGCCGCCTTTCGTGCTTTCCGTAGTGGAGAAGAAGAGTAAGCGGGAGCTGGAAAGAGTTTATTAGTTATAATTGAAACACCTCACTTTGGTTTCTTTTCTTTATTTGTTCGATCGTTTTATCTTGTTAGATCGTTAATTAAATTATATTTAACAATATTTAACACCACTGATTTAAATACTTAAAGTCGCGAGCAATGCAACCGCGAACCGACCACTATGAAATATATAATCCAACTCACATCTTCCTTGGCGACGTGACTTCGTGGTACCCTTGCTACGCCAGCGTAATCAGCACAAAAATGTATATACGTATTACATCTAGCGTAAACTGATATCGCGATATAGTATGCGAACTCTGGATACCAGGCGACCTCCAGTTTTAGTTAGCCTTCCTGCGGTCATGCGGATCTCTGCCGTGGGTGACAGTTTTTCTCCGCTACTCGTGGGACCAAAAATGAACAATCTTTTGGACGATAGTAGATCCACTTCTAGTAAGTGTGTTGATAATCCACGAATGCCTCAGGAATAAGAGAATTTTATCCCTGAGATCTCGGCATCCGTGGAAAATCTCCTCCTGCAGGGGAGCTCGGCTGATGAGGACAGGGTGACCCCTATGGAGATCACTCATGCTCCTCAAGCGGCAGAGCAACTCAACTCGGGCGGGCTAGCTGAGGTTGTAACCTCAGAGTCGAAAGACCCTGATGGTGGCAATCGAAGCGGGACCTCCCGACGCAGGAGGGTAAGCAAAACTGAGAGGAAGAAAAGGAGAAGAGCTAGGAGATCGCCAAATCTGTCTCTGGGCCTTCTCCTTGTTTCTCTTCGCAGATGGTCAGCGGTCCGGCTGGGCAGGCAGGGGAAAGTGGTAGTGAGCCTCCTAGCGTCGGTAAGCTAAGCACTGCGAAGAAGCATAGATCCGGTGCGGAGAAGGAAGAGGAAGAAGGCAGGAGAGAGCACCTCTCATGGTCTTGACCCTACTACTCAGCCTCCCACCGATATTTCTGCTAGCGTTGCTGGTGATGTGGGTGTAACGACCCATAGAGCCAAGCGCGTTTGATCAGACGGATGTGGCGAGCAGGAGGGTAACAGCAACAAGCTGGAGAAGAGGTCTGCTGGGAGTAACCTCAGCGGACCCCCTCCTAATGCTCAACAGGCGGGGCGTCACCCTTTAGAAGGGGTTCCTGGGTCATCCAAAGAGCTCCCGACGAAGGAAGGGAGTCAGCCTGGGTCTACCGCGCCTGAGCACGCGGGCGGACGTAAAGCGGCCGGCTTTTCGCAGGCTGCTAAGCAGGCTCTTCGTGTGGTCGTGTGCGCGAGCGACCCAGAGACTCCTCTAACCCACAGCCGGATTACTGCCTTTCAGGGCGGTATATGGGAGGCAATCGGCAGGCAACCAGCTTTAGCACCGGTGTTCGGCGGATTCTCTATTCGCGATGGCTCCAGCTGGATCAATTGTGAGGACGAGAGTTCGCTGAACTGGCTGAGGCGGCCGATTGATGACCTGAAGGAGGTTAATGGAACTCGGTTCGTCTTAAAACGGGTCAGTGAAGTCGATCCTCTCATCCGCATGAGGGTTTGGATCCCTGATAATACCGGCCACAGTCGGGATGTCGGGGAAATCTTCAGGCGGCTCAAGATCCAAAACCCGGTTCTCAGCACAAGGAAGTGGAAAGTCTATCACAGGACGGAGGACTCCAAGAACCCGTAAGGGGAAAAGGGGACTTATTGATCCTGGGGATTGACAAGAAGGTTGCTGAGGTGCTGGAGGGGTTCTCGATGTGGGCGCATCTTCACCTGGGCTAGGTTAAATTCTCCTTGCTCACGAAGAAAAAGGGCGTAGGGAAGTAAGCCACATGACAGGACTTCTCTTCACCAAGATTAACCTGCAGCACAGTAAGGCGGCGTCTGCTTTGTTGGGACGTAGCCTGGCTGAATTGCGTACAAAACATCAACAACAAAAACTGGTGCTTGTCTGGAAGGACCGTATCCGCGGTCTAAAGGAGGCGCAAGGCGCGCAAATCCTATATGATACCACGTGTTCTACCCCTAGAGCTTGTGTTGTTGCTACAAAAAACGTTGCGGTGACCTTACTGCCTCATTTGTGCGATAGGGACACTACATCGATCAAGCTCTCCTTTAAGAAGGATGGAGTCAGTAGGGAACTTCTTATTGTCTCAGCATATTTGCCGTATGACTTCGCTGCTCCCCCTCCTACTGAGGGAGTCAGGCGAGCGGTGGAGTTTGCGAGGTCTAACAGGCTCGGAGTCATGGTTGGTTGTGATGCCAATGCTCATCACATTGTCCGGGGGAGCTGGAACACAAACCATCGGGTTGAACAACTGCTGGAGTATATTACTTCAGCGGACCTGGTTCTGCTGAATCAGGGCAACAAACCAACCTTTGCTACCAGCCGAAGACAAGAAGCCATCGATGTGACTTTAGCATCCTTTGACGCTTTTCCTCTGTTTTCCGGCTGGAGGGTTTCGCGAGAGGAGTCTCTCTCTGATCACCCCTGCATTGAGTTCTCTATGGGTGCTGACCCCATTGAGGTGGAACCATACAGGTTTCCGAAGCAGACTGATTGGGGGAGATACCACAGGGAGCTAGTTTCCATTCTCGATTCTCCGGCAGAGAGAATCAGAAGTGTTGCCGCCCTGGAAAAGGCGGTTGGCTGGGGCAGGCAAATTCCGTTCCAGACGTGATGAATGTCCACAGTCGTAACTCATAGCCTTTTTAAATCTTCTTTCCATGGGCTTTTACTAGAATTTTTAAAACAGTGTCTCCTAATCGGTCTTCAAAGGTCTGTATAGCAAATTTTGTATTTTATTTTATCACATATTCGCGTATGTTTGAATCAGAGACCTCGTTATACGTGGCGGAATTTAAGGAGGATAATGCTAAAACCAATTTATCTCCGAACTCTCCCATATTTTCTCTACCGTTAAGTTTGATTGAGATCAGGTCATTTTGAGCGCTTGTTCGAGATTTTTCTTCCTTAAAATGAGATCTGAGATCTTAAGCCAAACTTTTCCAAGTACTGTACGACTCGTATTGCACAACTTCAAATGTTGGCCCTCTGAGTTTTGTCTTGAATATATCCAAGAAAAGCTGTTGTTGGGGCGCAGTTTGTGTAGAAGAAAAAAGCGAATTACTGCAGGCTATGAGCTTGTCTAGATCCTGAGGGGATCCATCAAATTCCCGCACCAATCTATATACATCGATCAGACTAACTACAGCCTGGACTACTCCACTATTTTGTTCAGGCTGAAGATTATTGTCGTTAGGCATTTCTATTGTAGTGTTAAAGGGTAACTCTTGGAAATTTCTGAGTATACCCGCTTGGTGTCGCGTAAGAATTTTGCACACAAAAGGCAGGCACGTACAATCAAACTAAACAAAGAACAAAGATGTAATGCAATACACTGAAGTGAGTAACCCCTTTCGCAGGATTTGCAGGTACTCCTCAATTCACAGATTTCGGTCTTATGGAGTCACTTCTGTTTAATGAGAAAAAGGTTGCTTAGGAAAATTGAGCTTGATATTTTTTTTTCGATATGTGCATATATTTGCCTTGTACTGTACGCGAACAAAGGAAGAAAATCTCTAGAAGAACAGAAATTCTTTTCGAATAAACGGCAGTTAGTGTATTTTACTAGAAGCGCACATAATTATTTCTCCGTTCTCTTTTTATTCACCAAAGGAGAAATGAATAAAATAATTCAATTTTTTTTTATTTACTTTCGCAAAAAAAATTTCACTTGCGGTTTGGTTTTCATAAGATAATGCAATTAATCATTCAAAAGAATAATCAACTTTGCGGAATTATAGAATAGAATAGAATAATTTAATTTTGTGGTACTCTTCGGACAAAATTTTCATTTTCACTTTAATTTTATAGGATAATATAATCAATCGATAAAATAATTAAAGATGTGGATTTCTTGAGACAAAATATTCACTTTCAATTTGATTTTTATAAAATAATGCAACCAATCTATAATATAATTAACTATGTGGAATTTCTTCACGTAAAATTTTCGCTCTCAATTTCATTAGTCAATCAATAGAATAATTTAATTTTGAGGAACTCTAAAAGAATGTATATAATATAATTTAGTTAAATTCATACGTCCTTGCGTCGGTTTGTTCCACGAAAAATGCAGCAATATATTGCAATAAGTGATGTACTGTACTTACTTACGCCATGTAATGCCGGTGTTGTCCAGCACAAAAGACTTACGTGCTCTTATGTTTTATTTCGTCGATTCTGCTATTAAATTGGTTATAGATGAAAAATCTTACTGGTTGCGTCGCTCGGTTCGCTTAAGTTGGATCCGCCTTCAGAAATCTTCACCTGACTTGGAGCCTTTTCCAAATCTTCACCTGAGTTGAAACCTCTTTTGCCAATCTTCGCTCGAGTTGAAGCCTTTTGAAAATCTTCACCGCTGCCACCAGTGTTATACGCCGCCTTTCGTGCTTTCCGTAGTGGAGAAGAAGAGTAAGCGGGAGCTGGAAAGAGTTTATTAGTTATAATTGAAACACCTCACTTTGGTTTCTTTTCTTTATTTGTTCGATCGTTTTATCTTGTTAGATCGTTAATTAAATTATATTTAACAATATTTAACACCACTGATTTAAATACTTAAAGTCGCGAGCAATGCAACCGCGAACCGACCACTATGAAATATATAATCCAACTCACATCTTCCTTGGCGACGTGACTTCGTGGTACCCTTGCTACGCCAGCGTAATCAGCACAAAAATGTATATACGTATTACATCTAGCGTAAACTGATATCGCGATATAGTATGCGAACTCTGGATACCAGGCGACCTCCAGTTTTAGTTAGCCTTCCTGCGGTCATGCGGATCTCTGCCGTGGGTGACAGTTTTTCTCCGGTACTCGTGGGACCAAAAATGAACAATCTTTTGGACGATAGTAGATCCACTTCTAGTAAGTGTGTTGATAATCCACGAATGCCTCAGGAATAAGAGAATTTTATCCCTGAGATCTCGGCATCCGTGGAAAATCTCCTCCTGCAGGGGAGCTCGGCTGATGAGGACAGGGTGACCCCTATGGAGATCACACATACTCCTCAAGCGGCAGAGCAACTCAACTCGGGCGGGCTAGCTGAGGTTGTAACCTCAAAGTCGAAAGACCCTGATGGTGGCAATCGAAGCGGGACCTCCCGACGCAGGAGGGTAAGCAAAACTGAGAGGAAGAAAAGGAGAAGAGCTAGGAGATCGCCAAATCTGTCTCTGGGCCTTCTCCTTGTTTCTCTTCGCAGATGGTCAGCGGTCCGGCTGGGCAGGCAGGGGAAAGTGGTAGTGAGCCTCCTAGCGTCGGTAAGCTAAGCACTGCGAAGAAGCATAGATCCGGTGCGGAGAAGGAAGAGGAAGAAGGCAGGAGAGAGCACCTCTCATGGTCTTGACCCTACTACTCAGCCTCCCACCGATATTTCTGCTAGCGTTGCTGGTGATGTGGGTGTAACGACCCATAGAACCAAGCGCGTTTGATCAGACGGATGTGGCGAGCAGGAGGGTAACAGCAACAAGCTGGAGAAGAGGTCTGCTGGGAGTAACCTCAGCGGACCCCCTCCTAATGCTCAACAGGCGGGGCGTCACCCTTTAGAAGGGGTTCCTGGGTCATCCAAAGAGCTCCCGACGAAGGAAGGGAGTCAGCCTGGGTCTACCGCGCCTGAGCACGCGGGCGGACGTAAAGCGGCCGGCTTTTCGCAGGCTGCTAAGCAGGCTCTTCGTGTGGTCGTGTGCGCGAGCGACCCAGAGACTCCTCTAACCCACAGCCGGATTACTGCCTTTCAGGGCGGTATATGGGAGGCAATCGGCAGGCAACCAGCTTTAGCACCGGTGTTCGGCGGATTCTCTATTCGCGATGGCTCCAGCTGGATCAATTGTGAGGACGAGAGTTCGCTGAACTGGCTGAGGCGGCCGATTGATGACCTGAAGGAGGTTAATGGAACTCGGTTCGTCTTAAAACGGGTCAGTGAAGTCGATCCTCTCATCCGCATGAGGGTTTGGATCCCTGATAATACCGGCCACAGTCGGGATGTCGGGGAAATCTTCAGGCGGCTCAAGATCCAAAACCCGGTTCTCAGCACAAGGAAGTGGAAAGTCTATCACAGGACGGAGGACTCCAAGAACCCGTAAGGGGAAAAGGGGACTTATTGATCCTGGGGATTGACAAGAAGGTTGCTGAGGTGCTGGAGGGGTTCTCGATGTGGGCGCATCTTCACCTGGGCTAGGTTAAATTCTCCTTGCTCACGAAGAAAAAGGGCGTAGGGAAGTAAGCCACATGACAGGACTTCTCTTCACCAAGATTAACCTGCAGCACAGTAAGGCGGCGTCTGCTTTGTTGGGACGTAGCCTGGCTGAATTGCGTACAAAACATCAACAACAAAAACTGGTGCTTGTCTGGAAGGACCGTATCCGCGGTCTAAAGGAGGCGCAAGGCGCGCAAATCCTATATGATACCACGTGTTCTACCCCTAGAGCTTGTGTTGTTGCTACAAAAAACGTTGCGGTGACCTTACTGCCTCATTTGTGCGATAGGGACACTACATCGATCAAGCTCTCCTTTAAGAAGGATGGAGTCAGTAGGGAACTTCTTATTGTCTCAGCATATTTGCCGTATGACTTCGCTGCTCCCCCTCCTACTGAGGGAGTCAGGCGAGCGGTGGAGTTTGCGAGGTCTAACAGACTCGGAGTCATGGTTGGTTGTGATGCCAATGCTCATCACATTGTCCGGGGGAGCTGGAACACAAACCATCGGGTTGAACAACTGCTGGAGTATATTACTTCAGCGGACCTGGTTCTGCTGAATCAGGGCAACAAACCAACCTTTGCTACCAGCCGAAGACAAGAAGCCATCGATGTGACTTTAGCATCCTTTGACGCTTTTCCTCTGTTTTCCGGCTGGAGGGTTTCGCGAGAGGAGTCTCTCTCTGATCACCCCTGCATTGAGTTCTCTATGGGTGCTGACCCCATTGAGGTGGAACCATACAGGTTTCCGAAGCAGACTGATTGGGGGAGATACCACAGGGAGCTAGTTTCCATTCTCGATTCTCCGGCAGAGAGAATCAGAAGTGTTGCCGCCCTGGAAAAGGCGGTTGGAAGGCTGCAGTCCGCTGTAAATGCGGCTTTCGAGGCTTCCTGTCCCATTAGGCCGGACGTTGGATGGAAACCTATGCCGCTGTGGAACGGCAGCCTTAGTGTACTCCGTAAGGCTTCCAGAAGGCTCTTCAACAAGGCCAGGAGGTCTAGCTCGGAGGGAGACTGGCGGGCCTACCGCGAGACTGAGAGTAATTACAAGAGGCTTGTCAGGATATCAAAAAAAAGACCTTTCTAGATTTCTGCGAGGAGCTTGACGGCTATCGTGAACCGGTTGGGCTGCTCAGGGCTCTCAGGAGCGACCCGTCGGCTAGTCTGAGTGTTCTGAGAGGGCCAGATGGCTCCTTTACGGCATCGAAAGAGGAAGCCTGTACACTTCTTCTCTGGACGCATTTTCCTGACTGCAGGCTTGAAGAAGGCCTGCAGGCAGGTTCCGATTATCCGCTACCTCTATGCACTGGTGGAGATTGCTCCACTGCCGCCAAGGTAGTTGATGTCGAGAAGGTGAAATGGTCAATTTCAACCTTCTCGGCCTTTAAAGCCCCGGGTCCAGACGGTATTTTCCCTGTCCTCCTTAAGGCTGAGAGCGTGGTGCTGGCCCCATACATCGACTCCATTTTCAGGGCATGTATCGATTTTGGATATGTCCCTGAGATGTGGAGGAAGGTGAGGGTTGCCTTCGTTCCGAAGCCTGGTAAGGCTTCCTACATGGACCCGAAGAGTTTTCGAACCATAAAACTCTCCTCATTTCTATTGAAATACCTGGAGAGGCTGGTACATGAATATATTAAGGGTGTACCCTTAAAGGCTTCTCCCTTAAACACCTCATAGCACGCTTACCGGAGGGGCAGATCTACGGAGACGGCTCTCCACTCAATGGTAACTGTCATTGAACGGGGACTGGATCGTGGATTGTTTACCTTGGGAGCCTTTCTGGACATCGATAGGGCTTTTGACAAGGCAACCCCCGAGTCGCTATGTAAGGCAGCTCGTCGACATGGTGTTGACCGCACTGTTGTGCGATGGAACAACCAAATGTTAAGACGACAATACCTAACTCTGGATGTAGGCGGCCGAACCTCTCTCAGTGTGCTCGTGGAGAGAGGCTGCGCGCAAGGGGGCGTTCTCTCCCCAGTACTCTGGTGTATGTTGGTTGACTCACTCATCACGGTACTGAAAAACGAGGGATTCTCATGTGATACGTATGCGGATGACATCCCTCTACTCATTTCCAGGCATAGCATGGCTGCTGCCTGTGCCTTAATGCAACGAGGCCTCAATATTGTTGAGCAGTGGTGCACCCGTCATGATATGACAGTGAACCCTACAAAGTGCAGCTTGGTGCTCTTCTCCAGAAGACGTAAGCTGGGGTACTTTGTTCTTCCAAAGCTTTTTGGACACACTCTGCAACACTCTCCTTATGTCAAGAACCTTGGAGTCTTCCTTGACTCGAAGCTGACATGGGGAATGCACGTAGAGGAAAAAGTTAATGCGGCTATGAGGGTGTTCGCTTAATGCAGGAGAACCTTTGGCTGCACATGCGGCATGAGACCGAGGGTTGTGCATTGGATGCACACCTCGATCGTCAGACCCATGCTCACCTGTGTATGGTGCCCCAGGACGCTTGTGGGGACTGCGATCCGGAAGCTGGTGGGCCTGCAAAGGCTCCATGCGATCTACGGCTACTGCGGCTCTTGAGGTCCTACTCAATCTGCCACCCCTGGATCTTGTCATTCAGGCAGAGGCCAAAAGGGCTGTGCGCAGATTGCGCTTATGGGGATGTTGGGAGGTCGGCTCGACTGGCTCTTCTCATTGCTCTATGGCGTATCAGCTGGACTTAGAAAACCCTCTGGCCGGTATGCCACGGGATGCGATGGTACCAGAGCTTCGTTTTGGGCGTCGCTTCTCTGTAACCTTTCCTGGAAGGGAATCGTGGACTGAGGGAGGTGCCTCATCGTGCCTTCCCCGGTCTGCTCTAAAAATCTTCACCGACGGCTCTCTCACTAATGAGGTAGCTGGGGCAGGTTCTACTTTCGTGAGCCTGATTTTGGAATGGAGTACTCACTTGGAAAACACACCACTGTCTTCCAGGCTGAAGTCTTGGCCATCTCAATGGTAGCGTAGTTATCCCTTGTATTGCAAATCAAGGGGAGAGATATCGCTATCCTTTCGGATAGTCAGGCAGCCTTGATGCCTCTGAATGGCCCTCGGATAATGTCTAAGTTACTGGGGGACTGCAGGTCGTCAGTAGATAAGTTCTGTTTTCACAACAATGTGTCCCTCCTGTGGGTTCGTGGTCACATGGGGATCATGGGGAATGAAAGAGCTGACCTTTTAGCTAGGGCTGGCCCCGATTCTCCGTTCCTCGGACCGGAGCCCGCCGTAGGCGTTGCCACCTCGAATATAGGGTCTCTCATCAAAGCGGATGTTCATAGGAAACATCAGCAGAGACGGGAGAACCTGAGTGCTTGTAGGTGTACAAAACTGTTTCTTGATGGGCCCAATGGGAATATCTCCGATTTTTCATGGGGCCTGGAAGGAAACAATGTTGAACCGTGGTTGGCATCATAACCGGCCACAGCTCACTTCACGCTCATCTAACAAGGATGGGAGTTGTTGACAGCCCTGAGTGTCTGTCCTGCATGGAGGGAGAGCCAGATACAACCGAACACTTTTTGTGTGAGTGTCCGGCCTTCGCCCGGAGCAGACTGGTTACTCTAGGGTCTCCCCTTCTATCTGTGGATGAGCTGAAAAACCTTTCTCACCAAGATTTGTTGCTCTTCATTAAGAGGACAGGAAGGTTTTGGTGAGTGGGATTCAGGATAGCACAATGGGCCGCTCTGGCCTCCGTGCTTGGGTTGGGTATCTCCTGTTCCCCCTGTTTTTTCAAAAAAAAACTGATATCGCGCCCATGTGAAGAGCGGTCAGACAATTTGGGGAAATTTATGATGACGTTTGCAAGAACGCCGAAGTGGATTTTGTTGATTGCCGTTGAGGCCGTTTTGATGAGACTAGCTTTGCTGGCTGTGGAGGAGGCAGCATCGTCCGGCCCACCTTATTCCTCCTCCTCGTCCTCTTTTCTTACCTACTTGGCTACTCGACTCCTCGTTGGAAGTAGCCATGCTTTCACGTGCTAACGTAGCACCGTTTATAGCCGGAATTTCCTTTAGCAGGTTGAGTGCCGGCAGAAGGTTCCTTCTCCAGAGCCACCACTGTAGTAGTGGTTTCCTTCGAGGGAACCCTCGGTTCAGCCTTCCTCCCGTCCCTCCTGGGGCAGTCAGCAACAAAATGCCCTACCAAATGGCCATTTCGCTTCAGTGCTCACATGAATCCAGTGTCTCGAGCCATATATGCTCAAGTAGAAGCCTCTTGGAAGCGTACATCGTCGCCAATTTTCATTGGAATTTCGCGAACGCTGCCATGAACCTTCCCAAATCTCCCTAAGAAATTTGGTAAGTCTTCATGACTGGCTCGCATAGGGACCCGTGAAAACATGTCCTTCGAGGGAATGGCACAAGGTGTCTACCATCCACCTCGATGCCTTCAAGCATAAGCTTAGTAGCACTCTCGAGGGTTGTGGTATACACCTCGACCACTCCCCCAGCTATTACTCCCATGGAGAATAGCTCCTCACGAGAGATGACCTGAAAGATCGCTTTTTGTTATGCGCTCTGAGGACATCTATTGATGTGCTCGAGCTGCATACCGTAGCTCTCATCCTGCCACCTCCCGTTGAAAGAAGTCTGTAGACCCGTACTGGTCTTAGACCGAGGCTTACCTGCGTCCAATGGGGCTGGACGAGGAGTGATGCCCTTTCCTGAAATTTCAGTAGTGGAAACCTTATTGGAACTGCCACTTACCTGGGCATAACAAATCCCTGACTCTACCGCTGGGGATCGTAGTGATGCTGCTGGTAGCTGCTTCTTCAAAGCATTTGCTTTCGCTGAGGAAAGCGATGGCCTCAACGGTGGTATGCCAGTAGGCTTTGGCGCTGACGCCGAAGCCGTTTTGACCACGGCCTAGGTTCAGAGATGTTGGCGTGATATTTGCTAGCTGTTGTCCTTGAAGCTAATACTCCAGTCTCTTCTTGGACAGCTACAGCTGTCCCCACAATAGTCTTCTCCAAGTAAGGCGGCTGTACTTGTTTGCTGCTGCTGGCCTCTTCAAGTGAGCCCTTAACGGCATTTCTTTGGGCCCTTGGTTAGTTTTCTTGGAAGAAGAAGTAGCTTTTGTGCTCTTCTCCTCCCTACTTATAGGTTTGAGGGGATCATCGTTCCCCCCCAGTCGCTGCTGCTCGTGTTCATTTTGAGTGCGGCAGAGCAGTTTACACTTTTATTTATTTATTTGCAACGAATTTCTTTAAATTATGTAGCGAAATATTTTTATTTGGAACCAAGTATTTTACAAATTTAAAACGGTTGCCATGACAATTGGATATATGGGATTTTTCTCCAACCTTTCTCATCCGTCTTCTCAAATAGTAGAAACACTTCATTTAAATGAGAAGACGGATGAGCAAGGTTGGAGAAAAATCCCATATATCCAAAAAATATCTTCCAATTTAACCCAACCCTTGAGGAATGAAAACATTGAACCAGCATTTTGTAATGCCAGAAATTTAAAAAAATTATTAGTTAATAATAAGATTGGACGTAAAACAGATATATTAAAATCAAGTGGAGTGTATAAGATAAGCTGTGAGGACTGTCCGGGTATATATATAGGAAAGACTAAGCGTTCATTCAAACAACGTTTTGGTGAGCACATTAATTCAGCAAAATTAAATAAACCTACCTCTGGCTTAGCAAAACATTTAATTGACACAGGACACAAGTGCAAGGTAGAAAATGTAGAATTGATGCATAGATTGCGTGGCGGACATGTATTAGATAAATACGAAATTTATCAAATTAAAAAATCCAAAATTGATGGCGTGATCTTGCTGAACGATCACATAGATTTCACAAATAAAAGCCCACTTCTTGAACCAGGTCTAATGAAATTGTCATTGTGTATTTTGTTTCTTTTTTATTTATTCATTTATTTATTTATTTATAATTTGCTTTTTATCTATTTATTTATTTAGTTATTTAGTTGTATAGTTGTTGGTTACAGTCTCATATACATACAAGTATGTTTTTATGTTTTTATTTATGTATTTATGTATTTTTTTTTTTATTTGTATATAGTAGATCAGTAGATATTCACATACACACGGGTTGTTAATGTGTTATGTTTTGTTACGGTTACCGTTTGCATTTGGATTAGAATTAGTTAAGTAGCTCTGAGGATGCCCTAAGAAGGCGAAACGCGTCAGCTGGTGTTTGTTAACAAACTTAATAAAAAAGTTTTTGTGGAAATTCGGAACAAGTGTTTTTTTAGGAAAAATAGTATAATATGTTGTCTACTGTACTCATCTACTTGAGAGCTGTGAGTAATATGTGGAATATGTTGTGGATGAGTAGTGAAAGTTGAAAATGTAAGATTCCCAATTCCTTTACTGAAAAACAACAACAACTGTAAATAATATATAGCAAATCAATTTTTCACACGAAATTTATTCACATCGAATTCATTATTTATTTTTTATCTTAAGTTATAAACTTTTTCTCTGTGTTTCACATCCAAAATTGGTTACAATATAGCTGAAGTTCTATAAATCCTATCTTGGAAGCGAAAGTGATCCAGAGCAAATGTCTCCCATGATCCTTTTCTGCGTTAGGCTATGAGAGTTCGGCAGCAAAATCCAATGTTATTTCTTATTGAGGTCCAAATTTACTTTTGCAACTATCTGGTTCTAACACATCATCTGTCTTGCGCTAACACATTAGGAAGCTTTAGTGAATACCATACATTGAAACCATCTCACTCTCACACAACATCTGTTTGTTTCTAATGCACATGTTTGAGGTTGAAAGTGGCTTCAATTTATGGCTTTGGTGAAAGAAGGTGGTAGTAGATATTAATGTCGGATGATAGGAGGCATCACTCAGTTTTAGTGAGTCTCAGCGATAGTTCAAATAAAAAATAAAAATGTCAACCGAGCTAATAAATGAAAGTTTTTCTAGTAAAAAGAGTGGTACAAAACGGTATATGGAGAGCTGTATTGGACAGATTAAATCGCCGAGAGTGTTATTGAAAGCCACCAGTCGAGGTGGACAAATTACTCAGTGTGTAAGGAAAAGTGATTTTGTAAAGTAGGAGGAAATAAAATCAGCATTCGCAGACAGAATTAGAACTGGAATTATTGTAAATATAAACCATGCAGATCCTAAGCTATTTATATAGGATGCTGGTGAATTATTTACACGTCATATTAGGAATATTATTAAACGCCATCTTAATATTAAAGTTAGTTCGAAGTTGTGTGCTGATTTTATTAAGGATACTGGTGCCAATGAGGTTATAAAAGATATTAAATATTTACAATCAAGAACTGCTCCAATCATTGTGGGCGATAATTTAAATGAATGGTATAAAGTTAACATTTGGGACTCAATACTCACTCAGCTGGATGAGTTTCGGAAAAAAAATAGTGGCTGGACATTATATTGCATAATACATTTAGAAGTACATATCAACAAATTTTAACACCACCGAGGATATTCGTACATACCTCTACCCAACGAGATTGCTTTAAAGCAAGTTTGCATCAATATAAAAAATATTTATAAAGCATTGTGGAACAGGTCACCAGTTGTGGAGGAACAAGTAAAACACGAGTTACTCTTTTTACTCAATAAAAATTACTTATATACTTCAACTTTAAACTGATTTAAACTCTGTGTATAAAAACTAAAATATACTTCAAACTTATTTATGATGAAGCGACCGGTTTCCATTATACCATCAACTAGCTCGACTCACTGCTTAAGTAAGAGTGCCGATGTCAATCTTGTTTTATGTCCGTGTGTCTTTTAGTACTTGTGTCGCTGTCAGCGGTACATTCTTGGTGAGAAGTATTGCACCTTCATCAGAGATATACCCTGCAAACATTAACTCCTGTAGGACATCATCATATCCACATTATTCTACTGTGCTAAATTTAACTGGAATAACAGTTCCTATGATGCTTAAACAGATTAAACAATATGAAGACCAGAACAATATATCAATAAACGTATTCATCCCAAAGAAAGAGCGTTCCTTCACCATTGTTCTAGTTAGACCAACGAAACACTAGATGAAGCGACATGTAAATCTATTAATGATAAAAAATAACTATGATCAGGATGATGATGATGATGATAGTAATAACAGGTTTCATTTCTGCTGGATTAAGAATCTTTCATGGTTTGCATGGAAACAAACTTCAAAACATAAAGCTAGATTGTATATAAGTAATAGATGTTTTTTCTACTTTTATTCTGTTACAGAATTAGCATCACATATTCCTGAATGTGAGAAACAAAAAATTAATATCGAATTAAGGAAGCCCAACCACAGAATTAAATGTTAATAGCACAACGGATACTCTACCAATGGGAAACATTACTCAATTCCATCAGAGCAGAAAACAGCAGCCACAGAAAACATATGATCTCAGTCTAGTGTATTGTATATAAAAAAATGTATTACATATAGTTATAGTTCCATTTATTGAAGTAATTTGTTTTAATTGTATTATAGTCTAAGTCTTAAGTCTAGGGTATACATTATTGGAAAATAAAAAATATATTATAGTTATAGATATATTGAAATAAGGAAGCCCAACAGTATCCTTAATAAAATCAGCACACAACTTCGAATTAATTTTAATATTGAGATGGCGTTTTAAAATATTCTTAATACCACGTGCAAATAATTCACCAGCATCCTATATAAATAGCTTAGATTAGATTAGATTCGTAGAGGGGTGTGTAGGCGTCAGCCTCGCAATCACCGCGACCTAAAAGATCTATTGTGAGTCCCCGTTGAATTTATTCCCTTTCTAGGCTCAGACTGTTAATAAAGTCTAGGATCTTTCTGGGATTGAGGTTCCGTACGTAGTTAGGTGTAGGAAAAACATATTCGAGATGGAGTAGTCTCCGCCTGGTCAATGCTTCGCAGTTGCAGAGCAGGTGCTCCGAGGTTTCATGAGCATCCTGGCAAAAGCGGCAGGATGAAGTCTCAGCCAAGCCCATCTTGTTAAGGTGATACCTCAAGGGGCAATGGCCTGAGAAGAGTTCTGTAATTATTATGAGCTCTGTTTTCTTGAGAAGTAATAGTTCTTTTGTTTTTCCTCCAGAGGTGTCGATAAACTTTTTTGCCTGACGAAGTCCTTGTAGCCTTTCCCAGTATAGGGATTTTTGTTTGTTCTCCCAGTTATTTAGGGCAGCTTTGAGGTAGCACTTTGAGGTGCCACAGAATGGCTCCGGTCCGACAAAGGGAGTTTCCGCTCCTCTTTTGGCTAGGCCATCAGCAATTTCGTTGCCTTTATGGCCCTCATGTCCAGGTACCCACATGAGGATAACTTTGTTTCCTCTTGATAAATCTTTTAGGGTTTGTAGACACTCCCAGACTATCCCTGACTTGATGGTGTAGGACTTTAAGGCCTTGAGGGCAGCTTGACTGTCCGAGAGAATATTAATAGTTGAGCCATTTATGGCTCTTTTAATGCAGGTATTGGCGCATTCTTCTATGGCCAATACCTCGGCCTGGAATACGGTAGGGGTAGAGCCCAGGGCCTTTGATATATGGCATCTGGGGCCGTATACGCCCAGTCCAACTCCACTGTTCGTTTTTGAACCGTCTGTATACCACACCATCGATCCTTGTTGAAAGGACGGTTTAGCGGAACGCCATTGCTGTCGGTTTCCTAAAACCACATCGAATGGTCTTACAAAATCCACCTTGGGTGTGATTATATCAGATATTGTCGTCATTTGCTCAAAGCGTATCTGTTTTAAGATACTTAAATGACCAACCAGATTCCCTGGTTTTAACTGTTTCTCCTTTTGCAGTCTAATAGCACTGGAGATTGCTTCCTTTTTCACCTGCAGCTGTAGGGGTGGAAGGTTTAGTAAGGCTTTCATGGCTGCTGTAGGACAGGTCCTCACGGCACCAGTTATTCCTAGACAGGCAAGCCGTTGTGTTTTTTGAAGCAGAGCCTCAGCCTTCTTTTCATTAGTTTTTGGCCACCATGCGAGGGCCGCATAGGTGACCATGGGTCTAACAACCGTGGTGTACATCCAGTACAACATTTTTGGCTTCAGACCCCATGTTCTGCCAATGAAGCGACGGCACGTGTAGAGAGATCCTATCGCTCTTTCCGTCACTCTAGACAGATGCGAATTCCAGGAAAGTTTCTTATCTAAGGTGACCCCCAGATATTTGACTTCTTCTGAAAATATCAATTCCGTGTTATCGAGAAGAGGAGCTTTTAGTGAAAGCTTTGATCTTCTCGTGAACGGAACGATAACCGTTTTGTTTGGGTTTACACTGAGGCCTTTGGTTAAGCACCAAGTGTGGATTTAGAAAGGGCTTTTTGCATGTGGTCGGATATGACTTGGTCATGCTTGCCCCGTATCGTGACTACTAGGTCATCCGCGTAGCCTTGTACGGTAAAACCCGAACTGGTCAGCTTCTCTAAGAGATCATCAATCACGATCGACCATAGGAGTGGAGAGAGAACTCCTCCTTGTGGGCAGCCTTTAGCTGCAGTGATCGTGACTGAACAGTTTCCTAGAGTAGTAGTTATCCTCCTGCTACTAAGCATGGAGTCTATCCAATTAACCGTGGGGGGCTCGAAGCCCTTGTCCTCGGCAGCTGATTTAATTGCTTCGAAGGAGGTGTTATCAAAAGCACCTTCTATATCTGCAAATGCACATAAGGCCACCTCTTTTGCTTCAAGAGCTTTTTCGAGGTCTTTAACCAAAGTGTGGATGGCAGTCTCGGTAGACTTGCCTGCTTGATAAGCGAATTGCTTAGAATGAAGTGGTGATTTAATGAAAACTTCACTTCGAATATGTAGGTCTAGGATTTTTTCCATGGATTTAAGCAAAAATGACGAGAGACTAATGGGTCGGAACGATTTGGCTAGAGAGCTAGCTCTTTTTCCTGCTTTGGGTATAAATACCACCCTGACGTCTCTCCAGCATTGGGGAATATACCCCAGAGCGTAACTGGCTCGAAAAATGTTTTGTAGTGGAAAAAGTATTTCTTCAACCCCTTGCTGTAGTAAGGCAGGAAAGATGCCGTCCCCTCCAGCAGATTTAAAGGGTTTAAACGTACCAACGGCCCATCTAACTTTGTTAGGAGTGAAGATTCTTCCCGCAAGGCTCTTACTCCTGTTAGAGACCCTGTAATTGCCCACCTCAATTGGGTCTGGAGCTACTATTCCTTGAACGGGACTGGTAGAGTCGGGGAAGTGAGTTTCTAATAACAGCCTGACTGTTTCCTCACAACTCTCGGTATAGTTCCCATCTTCTTTTTGAAGTGAGCATATACCATTCGTGTGATCCTTCGAAAGTACCTTATGGAGCCTGGTAGCTGCGGGCAGTTGATCTATGCCATCGCAGAAGGTCCGCCAGGTTCTTCTTTTAGATCTTCTTAATTCTAAGTTATATTCCGTTTGAGCCTTTTTATATTCTCCCCACGTACCAGAGAGCTTGGCTCTGTTAAATAGTTTTCTGACTTCTTTTCTTTTCAAACTCAGTTCCCTATTCCACCAAGGTACCTGCCGATTACAAGTCTTTTGCTTCAGAGGGCAGCTGTGTTCGAATGAAGTCAGTGCAGCCGTTTGTAGCTGCGTAGTGGCTGAGTCCAACTCCTCCGTTGTGCTAATGCTACTACCGGGAGAGTTAACTACAGCCTTAAGATGTTGTCGATAGAGCTCCCAGTTAGTTAATTTAGGGATTCGGTACTCTAGACTTGAGTTAAGTGCGGCTTCTATATCGAACCTGATATGTCTGTGATCGGACATGGAAATCTCGTTCGATACGTGCCACCTGCTTATTTTTGTGCTTATGAACATACTGGCAAGTGTTAGGTCCAGGACCTCTTGTCTGATAGTGTTCATAAAGGTTGGCTTACTACCTCGATTTAGTATCTCTAAATTATTAGATATTATAAAATCATGGAGGTACTCACCCCTGATGTTGGTATCCGTGCTGCCCCATAGCGTGTGATGTGCGTTCGCATCGCATCCAACGATAAATTGCTTTCCTCTTCGTTTGCAGTAGCTGATGAGTCTTTTCAGCTCTGTAGGAGGTAGTGTATCCGCATCTCCAGGAAAATAGACTGAGGTCACTACTACCTCGTGACTACCTCCCGGAGTTGGTACCTCGAGAGCTACTGCAACTACGTCCTTCGAACTGAACTGCGAAAGAGGAATAAAATTTAGATTAGTGTTGAGCATCAATGCCGCCCTGGGATATTCATCCTCATTACTGTAAATTAACTTACATGATTTTGTGGGAAGTCCTTTAATGCGGCCTTGATGTACCCACGGCTCCTGTATGAGCGCCAGACTAAGTTTCTCCGAGACAAATCTCCTGCTAAGCACGTCTGATGCCGCTTTGGCATGATGGAGATTTATCTGGAGGCAACTTAGATGATGATTAGTCATGACTAGGATGACTTTTTATGGCCGCTAGCAGCCTTGATAGGAGATCCTTTCGGATTTCCTTTTTTGCCCTGCTTCGCACGGGCAGGAGGAGGCTTCTTCTTAGTGCCTTCGGACTTCTTTACGGAAGTCCCCGGCTTAGCCTCTGCAGTTCCGACTGCTTTACTGGGGCCAGCCTTAGCCTTGACAGAAAGTTTAGGCCTGCTGGTTCCTGATGTCGATGGCTGAGGCTCATCACTCAGAGTTTTAATCTGACCTTGGCTATCCCCAGCCTCCGCCACAGTCTTTACTGCCCCACCCTTGGGCCTAAGTTGGACTGAGCCGAACTTGTACCCAATTGTGTGATGAGCCTTTTTTAGCTCCTCCATGGACGTATGGTCCACGGAGAAGGTTAGCTCTGTTACGTGTGGTTTTTGTGTCTTGCGTAACACAATCCACTCTGACACCTTTAACCCCGCGTTCTGACCCTCGATGTAGTCGAGAATCAAGTCCGTAGGGTCCTCAGCGCTGTTGGGAAAGTATCCCACAAGAACTTATGGGCGAGGAATTTCACTTTCCTCGACCATGATAAGGTTGGCTCCTTCCCAGGGTTTTAGTTCCCCAACTACACCTTTTAGCCACGTCACGGTGTCCTGATTGGCGCAGTTGATGACCATCCACCCTCGTCTAAATGTGGAGCCCAGGAATCTTGGCTTCAGGGGGCTTTGTTTTCTAGCCGCGATCTCTCTCAAGATAGCACACTGTACGGACTTCAATTGATCCATGTTGAGTGCCACCTCAGGATAACCGACGGGAAGAATACCCACCCGAACGCTCTCTGCAACCTCTTTATAGGAGGGCTGCTTACGCAAAGGCTGGGAGACGTGCTTCTTTGAAGGATTCTCCGTTGCTGCCTTGCTGCGTTTGGCGCTAGGTTGCTCCATTTTAGGAGAAGAGTCGTCAGAGCGAGTCCGTTTTTTAAGACTCTCCTCATTCCGCTGTTCTATCTGAAGTGCAGCAATCCTTCTAGCCTCTGCCTCTGTGTGGCCATGTTTTAAAAGCCATTTACACCTTTTTTTGGCCGCGCCACTGAGCTTTGGCTTGCGCTCTTTGGATGTGGGAACTTCAGTATTCCCACTGTCCTGTTGGCTATGGTCTGGTGATCTAAGGAGATCCTCCTCGTCTAGGGGGAGTGTATCCATCGCATAGCCGTCAGATGAAGGACTTGTAATGTCCTGGAAATTTTCGGGTTCGTTAAGAGCCCCGGATTGGGTTTTTGGTACATTTAGAGGTGCACCTCCCTCAGAAAAAACGGGCTTATCTATTTTGGTCCCACGAGTATGCTCGGAAAGGTTGGTCCATCTCAGCAGAGCCGGCATGCCGAGATAAGGCTAAGGTTGAAACCGGAGGTCGCCTGGTATCCGGAGTCCATCGTTATAAGACACACTGACGCAGTGCCATTCATCCCATAGGCACGATTGTTTACACCTGGGATTGCGGGTTTTATCGAGTTTTCCTCTCTAGTTCCGCCGTATTCAGTCAGGTAGCCAGCTGCACCCCAGAGGATGCCCACCAGCTGCCTGTGCAGGAACACCTCGGGCAGGATGTGACTCTTCGTCACGTACGGACGGTCTTGACAGAGTGCCTTGCATGGCAAGGTCCTCCCCTGGTAGGCGTTAACGTAATTAATCACCTTTACCTTGTTCCCATATAAATAGCTTAGGATCTGCATGGTTTACATTTACAATAATTCCAGTTCTAATTCTGTCTGCGAATGCTGATTTTATTTCCTCCTACTTTACAAAATCACTTTTTCTTACACACTGAGTAATTTGTCCACCTCGACTGGTGGCTTCCAATAACACTCTCGGCGATTTAATCTGTCCAATACAGCTCTCTATATACCGTTTTGTACCACTCTTTTTACTAGAAAAACTTTCATTTATTAGCGCGGTTGACATTTTTATTTTTTATTTGAACTATCGCTGAGACTCACTAAAACTGACTGATGCCTCCTATTATCCGACATTAATATCTACTGCCGCCTTCTTTCACCAAAGCCTTATATTGAACCCACTCTCAACCTCAAACATGTGTATTAGAAAGAAACAGATGTTGTGTGAGAGTGAGATGGTTTCAAAGTATGGTATTCACTAAAGCTTCCTAATGTGTTAGCGCAAGACAGATGATGAGTTAGAGCGAGATAGTTGTAAAAGTAAATTTTTACCTCGATAAGAAATAACATTGGATTTTGCTGCCGAACTCTCATAGCCTAACGCAGAAAAGGATCATGGGAGACATTTGCTCTGGATCACTTTCGCTTCCAAGATAGGATTTATAGAACTTCAGCTATATTGTAACCAATTTTGGATGTGAAACACAGAGAAAAAGATTATAACTTAAGATATAAAAATAAATAATGAATTCGATGTGAATAAATATCGTGTGAAAAATTTATTTGCTATATATTATTTACAGTTGTTGTTGTTTTTCAGTAAAGGAATTGGGAATCTTACATTTTCAACTTTCACTACTCATCCACAACATATTCCACATATTACTCACAGCTCTCAAATAGATGAGTACAGTAGACAACATATTATACCATATTAATATAATAATACCACCTTCTTTCATCAAAGCTTTTAAGTTAACCCAATCTCAACTTAATGGTAAGAAAACAATGTACCTGCCCCAATAGTAGCTTCATGTGAACTATTTTTTAGATATAGGAGTGAATCGAATCTCATAACAGCGTAACTGCTTGAATAATAAAAAACGAATCTACCTTCATATGATCACCACAAGATGAGCATGAACACGAAATTAACACGTTCTTATCTAGCCACTTAAAAAAAACATTCCTGCTGGAGGCTAAAAAGTTTAAACCTTAAGATTTAAAGGTAAACAGCTAACACTGTCCTCTTCCACGCTTTTCACTACAGCTTTCATATCCTACTAGATTAATACATATAATGTCACATACCATCCATCAAAACTTTCAATTTAATCCGCAATTTACAGCACCCACTCTCAACTTCCATCACGGTCTTCACTATGGGCTTGAAGAATTATCAATTTTTTTTTCTTCAGACAATACCATTTGGATGATACTTAAGAGAGATAAGTATGAAGCGACCTTGCTGGAAAGGTTTTTAATGCTTACTCACAGCCCCCAAACAACTTCCATTACTCATCTAAGACAAGATATCATACTACATTAATATCATAACACCACCTTCTTTCATCAAAGCATTTAATTAAATCCACTCTCAACTTAATGATAACAAAATAATGTGCTCACCCCAATAGTATGAAGATAAAATTATCATATTCTTATCAGTTGCATGTGAACTGTGATATCGGGGTAAATCAAATCTCACAACAGCGTGACTGATTGAGAAATTTTATTGAAAATAAAAAAAATTCATAAAATGTAAGACTTTTCAACAAACTCCTAGATACAAAAAACGTTAATCGCTCAATTTGGCTGCTTTACTCGGCTGTACTTGTTTACGCAAGATATCAAATTACCACCCGTCTGGCCACCAAAAATTTTCTAAGGCTTTAATTTCCATTACTTCTAATGATTTCATATGTCTTACCATCCCAAACTGCCGTGATCTACTTTTACACATCGAATATTTTAACATGATCACTCTTGTTAATAAAACACACCTAGTTGTGGTTGTTGTTTTTTTTTCTGCAAAAGAAAATTTCAATTATAATTTCCACTACTCATCCAAGACATCATATCCTACAGATTAATATCAGCTGTTGTTATTATTGTTTTATCCAGCTAAAGAAATTGGGAATCTTTCATTTACACAAAAACATAAATCGCTCAATTTGTTTACTTTACTCGGCTCTGTGCGAATTTCTTTACATTATTCAGCTGTGCGAATTTTTTTACATTATTGGACTGCACGAATTTGTTTACGTATTGAATCAAAGTAGAAGCATTACACCTGAAGCCCAAAAATGAGGTTTTTACTAATTTCCATTACTAATCTAAGACAACCTAGTGTTTCTTCTCGAATATTTCTCGAGAAAATAGTATAATTTGTTTTACTCAATTCTCGAGAAAGGCGCAATCACTCAAGTCCCAACCAGGATATCGGAGATTATTTTTTGCTAATAGTCCCGTTCTGCCAGTGATTGACAAGACTGTATAGAAATCATAGGAATACGCAAGAAATTAAATCGAAAATCGGCAGTAGCAAGAACAGGAAGAAATGTGCGGGTAGCTCTCGTCTTTTTCCTTAGAATATAAATTCTGTTGCCGCTGTGTTGAGAGCTCAGTACAGGCATGTAGTAGCAATTAACAATTAAGAATAATAGTAGACAACGTACATCTAGATATGAAATCCCCAAAATAAAGCGGTACGAAAACTAGCACCTAATGGCCCCTTAAAAAAAAGCTGTATTATGCCAGATAAATTCTTCGTAACATTTTTTACTGATAACTTTATTTGGTTGAATATAAAGTTAAAAAACTTTGAAAAGGTAATCCGGGTATATATGGAGATTTTCATATCTAGTTGTATGTTGTCTGTGGTATAAATAAGGATTTGGCAACTTCTAGTCTTTCCAATAAGATTGTAAACATTCAGCAACACTTTATTTTTTCTTGCAGCCTGAAGGCGAACACGATTATAAACGGAAGGAATCAATTATCGAGCCAAATTTTTCCTCTTCATGGCAATATGCCAAAAAGCGATTTGAAGGCCATACTTCTGATCAAATAATTTTAAAGATATAAATGTTTAATAAAATTATTAAAAGCCACAGTGAGATTCAATTTGCATCGTAATCCTGCAGAAGTAAGGCCAGTGATGATGAAATTATATATTGTACTGTAAAAAGGAGGAGTTGAGTAAGCTCAGAACATAATGAAACTAAAGGATGAACAAAAAAAATTAGTTTATCTACAAGGTACATATACATATTAACTAGCATTGAAAACAAAAGATACATCGATGTTATCATATAAAAAAAATGTCTAAAGTTCGCCAAATCTTGGGTTGGTAGGTGTTCTGCCGAAAAAAACGTTAGTTAGAGGTGCTATGACACAAAAATAAGATGGATCTGGTATTTCTATTATATAAAAGATATTGTACTGTAAGTGATGGTGCTGCCGTTATGAAGGAAGTTGAATTGGAAAGTTGTGTGTTGCAAATCAGCCACTATGCTATAATTATGGTTTTCACTTAGCTATTTTGCAACTTTTTAAAACTTTTCAAATTGAGAAGAAGAAAGAAAGTAACGAATGCAGGAAGAAATGAGTTTTACGAATTACAAATCCTTTACTAGTGAGAGTAGATTTTATATTGTTAACTGCATAAGGAGCCTTAAAACATTTGTTTTAAAAGGCCAGCAATGAGCTATATATTTAAAGTTTCCTATTGCAATTAAAGACGAAATAAGTCAATGAATAAACAAAAACAACATAAGTCATCTCAAAGCCCCACTTGAGAACAAAAAGATATATGGGCGAACGCAAACCAAAATTAAATCAGTTTGCTTCAACAAGTCAGAGCAGGCATTCTCAATAACTTGCTGGAATCTACAAATAAGAGCAGGCATTCCCGGCAACCTGCTTACTATAAAAGGCCTGTGAAGCAAACGGGTTTTTGTCAGTCACTTCTGACCACAGACTAGAGCAACACATTAAGTTGCAAGTCTTAGCCCCACAGTCGTAACGCATTAACTCCCGACTGTGACACTACACCACCAGGAACACACATATAAATATAATAAATTGCAATAAGACTTATTATATTTATATATATTACTGAACTACAGTAACGTTCATTATCAAGTACAGTATATTAAGCTGTTACTACCAAGCTAATACTACCCAAAGGATTCACTACACCAAACAACACTTGCATGCCAAATTAAGGCATACAATTATCGCATATATAAATATAATAAACTACAGTAAGGATTGTTATATTTGTATACTACTGAACTACAGTAAGGTTCAGACCGCATCACACTATTAGAAAACCAGTATATTTCTGAGTACTAATTCTTCTTTTCTCATTCCAGCACCACAACCAAGTCAACATTAGTTTAAGTTGATTTGTTTTATATTCTTGTTCTTAAAAATTAATTTGTTCTATATCTTTGTTCATTTTCGTTGCTAAAATAAAGCACATTTGTTTAAAATTGTTTAATTGGTCTATTTGTTTTTGATCTGGCACCCCTGTTATTAGTTTAGACAAACCTAGAGTTTGTACATGGTCCTTCGAGCCGGATAAATAGATCAATCATTCAGTTTTGAAAGTGTTTATAGCGGCGAGATGACTAAGATAGACAAATTAATAAAACGACAAATTGCCCTTAAATTAAAAAAAGAAGGGCAGAGGTCACGACATGAGAAAATAAACAGAACAACTTCTGGTTACTTTCAGACAGTAATCGGTATTTTAAAAGATTACTGGATTGAATTCGCAGAGAATTATCTCGTGATTTGTGAATAATTAGAGACAAGTGATGACTCATACTTCACAGAAAGCACATTCGATGTCATTCAAACCACATACATTGAACTTCTTAGCGAACTCAATGATGGTCTTACTGCAACTCCAAAAGTAGAAAAACCTGAAACTAAATATCATCACAAGGCTGACATACAATTGCCTAGAATCAATATTCCTATATTTGATGGTAGTTACAACTCTTGGAGAACCTTCCACCATTTATTCAAATCACTTATACATGAGGACTACTCTGTACCTAATATACAAAAATTACATTACCTCAAGACCAGTGTCACTGGTGAGGCAGAGCGGCTGCTGCGACAATTCGTTATCGCAGAGTCCAACTATGAGAAAGCATGGGACTTACTTATCCAACGATACGACAACAAACGCGTAATAGCTTCCACTCAATTATCGATTTTCATAAATCAACCACCCATTAAAGTGGAATCTCACATAAATATCAAAAATCTTCTGACTACAACAGAAGAAAGCCTACACGAACTTAAGGCACTCAAAATACCCTTTGAGCAATGGGATTGAATAGTAATACACATTTTGGTGAAAGAACTTCCCTCGGAAACGCATTACTTATGGGAACAGGAAATAAGCAATACAAGCGAATTTCCATCATATAAAAAGTTTATGGAATTTTTGGAAAGGCCCTTCAGAACACTTGAAGCTATTAGTGAAAATACAAGAAGTATACACAACACTTCCAAACCGCATCATGCTATGCAATACACCACAAGGTCCAAACCAACATACGGACTCTACGCCAATCCACCAAAACAAGCCATACAAGCCTGTATAATGTGCAAGGAAGCACACATATTGTACCATTGTAAAAAATTCCATAAACTAAGCATAGCCGCCCGCCAAATATACACAAAGGAGAATAGGTTGTGTATGAATTGTTTGGCACCAGCTCACATCGCAAAAAATTGCATGAGCAAAGGGACGTGTTTCAAATGCAAAAAACGTCACAATACTTTACTACATCTACCAGCATCACCAATTCAAGGAAGCAATGTAAGTACACCAAACTCCCCTGACAATTGTGAGGAGAAATCATCGCCAGAAAAACCGACATCTTTCTTTACATCGAACTTAAATAAAGCATTGCTATCAACAGCATTGGTAGAAGTAGTAACACCGAATGGGGTAACAAATACACTACGCGCTCTTATAGATTCCGGATCTCAGGTATCATTTATATCTAAATCAACGTATAAACGTTTGAAGGTAAAGGGATCATCAATAAATCTTCATGTATCGGGGTTGGGTAATATTCGAACTACTACAGCTTCAAGGCAAGCAAACATTACTATAAGGTCTTTATACAAACAATACTCCATAAATACCAACGTTTTGGTAATACCCAAAATATCGGACAATATACCTCAGAGTATTGTCAACACAAATAAATGGCCTCACATCAAGTATTTGAACTTGGCTGACCCACAATTTCACCAGCCTGGACCTGTGGATATGTTACTAGGAGCGGACATATACACAGAGATAATAACAGATGGAGTCCTTAAAGCCCCACCAAATACACCGACAGCCATAAATACACATCTTGGATGGATATTGATAGGCTCAACCACAAAACGTTCCGATTGTCGTATTTCGACATTAACTGCCTCTATTGATGATTCGACCACGCTACAAAACCAGCTCAGAAAATTCTGGGAAACGGAAGAATTACCGAATCATTCAAAGCGTAAACCAATTCGTGAACAATGTGAATTATTCTACGAAAAGAACCACAAACAGCTTGGAAATGGACGATATGAGGTAAAATTCCTTTCATAAATTCAGAGGCACCTGATCTGGGACAGTCTAGGAGCTTAGCTATAAAGCAATTTATTCAACAAGAGAAAAGATTCAATAATAGACCAGAACACGCAAAACAATATAAGGCATGTATCAATGAATATAAAACTCTTGGCCACATGAAGGAGATTTCGGCAGAACAAGTCAAGGCTGAACAAACCACAGATGGCAAAATACAATATTATTATCTACCACACCATGCCGTAACAAAAGAAAGTACGACTACAAAATTACGAGTAGTATTTAACGCATCTGCCAAAACATCCAATGGCAAGAGTCTTAACGAACAATTGTTAATAGGGCCTACGATTCAGCCAACGTTATAGACAACCATTCTCAAATGGCGCCAATACAAATACGCCTTCACAGCAGATATAGAAAAGATGTATCGCATGATAAATGTGCATCAGACTCATCAAGATTTTCAGCGAATAATATGGCGCAACAACCCTGAAGAACCCATAAAAGATTACGCCTTAAAAACGGTGAGATTTGGAACTACACCTGCTCCATACCTCGCCATAAAAACGATTCAACAATTAGCAGCAGACGAAGGGAAAAACTACCCTCTTGCTACAAAATGCATGTCAACAGATTGTGATGTAGATGATCTGCTGACAGGAAGCCAGACAATTCTATAGGGGTTACAACTACAAACAGAAATAAGCAACATGTTAAAATCTGGTGGATTCAAATTACGAAAGTGGGCAAGTAACAATCCGAGCTTGTTGAGGAACATTCCAGAAGAAGATTGAGAAATCAAAGGTTCGTTAAATTTCTCAACAAACGAGACAATCAAAACGCTGGGAATAAACTGGCAACCAGCATCAGACAATTTCACGTTTTCAGTAGTTCTTCCATCAGCAAAAAACCATTACACCAAAAGAATTATATTGTCAGAAATATCTAGCCTCTTTGATCCACTAGGATGGTTATCACCATGTATAATCAAGGCTAAAATTCTGATTCAAAAGTTATGGTTATCTGGGTGTGAGTGGGATGAAATACTTCCATCACATCTAACGCAGGAATGGATTAGATTTAAAGAAGAACTACTGCAAATCAAAAAACTAAAAATACCACGATATATACAAACGTCCCCAGATGCGATATCTACAGAGCTGCATGGATTTAGCGATGCTTCAATAAATGCATACGCAGCAGTCATTTATATGCGTACCGCAGATAGCAATGGAGTCAATATAAACTTGTTAACATCAAAAACTAGGGTGGCTCCCATAAAACCAGTATCACTTCCTCGGCTCGTACTCTGTGGTGCCGTATTGCTTGCACAATTAATGAATCAAGTACAAGACAATTTAAATCTTGAAAGTAGTACCGTGACAGCATGGACCGATTCCACAATTACGTTAGCATGGATAAAGTCGCATCCAAGTAAATGGAAAACCTATGTGGCTAATAGAGTAGCCGACATACATGATAACTTACTAGAGGCTAAGTAGTATCATATATCATCAAAGGATAATCCAGCAGATGCGGCCTCAAGAGGAATCCTTCCAAATTTGTTGTTAGAACAAAATATATGGTGGCATGGCCCAGAATGGCTTAAAAAACCAAAGAAAGGTTGGCCTATTCAAAATCACACACATGAAACAGACAACGAGAAAAAACCAGCTAAAACCTTTAGCAATACAATACAGGAGGAGTTTGTTCTCTTACACAAATTTTCCTCATTTACAAAACTAATTCGAGTAACGGCTTGCTGTTGGAGATTCATAACCAACTGTCGAGGAAAGATGACACGTAAACAGAGTAGTACACCTCTACTTCCGCTAGCTGTGCTTCAAAAGTTAGAAACCACTAAAGAGATGGCAGACATAATTTCTAAACTCAACATCCCGTGGACCAAAGTATTTAAAGCAAGGAAATACTATCTGTATTCTCTTGGTCCGGGGCATCATATCAAGTTTACAGTGACCATACGAGGAACATTAACGGTGATACACAAATCACGTAAGTAGGAATTATTTGGAGGCGGGAGATTGTGCGAACGCAAACCAAAATTAAATCACTTTGCTTCAAAAAGTCAGAGCAGGCATTCTCAATAACTTGCTGGAATCTACAAATCAGAGCAGGCATTCCCGGCAACCTGCTTACTATAAAAGGCCTGTGAAGCAAACGGGTTTTTGTCAGTCACTTCTGATCACAGACTAGAGCAACACATTAAGTTGCAAGTCTTAGCCCCACAGTCGTAACGCATTAACTTCCGACTGTGACACTACACCACCAGGAACACACATATAAATATAATAAATTGCAATAAGACTTATTATATTTATATATATTACTGAACTACAGTAACGTTCATTATCAAGTACAGTATATTAAGCTGTTGCTACCAAGCTAATACTACCCAAAGGATTCACTACACCAAACAACACTTGCATGCTACATTAAGGCATACAATTATCGCATATATAAATATAATAAACTACAGTAAGGATTATTATATTTGTATACTACTGAACTACAGTAAATTCAGACCACATCACACTATTAGAAAACCAGTATATTTCTGAGTACTAATTCTTCTTTTCTCATTCCAGCACCACAACCAAGTCAACATTAGTTTAAGTTGATTTGTTTTATATTCTTGTTCTTAAAAATTAATTTGTTCCATATCTGTGTTCATTTTCGTTGCTAAACTAAAGCACATTTGTTTAAAAATTTTTAATTGGTCTATTTGTTTTTGATCTGGCACCCCTGTTATTAGTTTAGACAAACCTAGAGTTTGTACATATATGTACACATTCTTTAGACGATTCTCGAAAAATTATATGAACAAAATTGCAAAAGAAATGTTAAATAGATAATTTGTTAGTTTTGAACAGTTTTACACTGACGAACCAGAAGTTAACGATGTTCCAATTCATGGCAATGCAGAACTGTTTCTTCAAGAACAACTTAAATTTATCTATAACAGACAGTGCCGGAGAAGTGATCTCTGGTGTTGCTGAAAATTATTAAACAAGAATTCAATATATTTTATACAACGCTTACAAGAAAAAGAAATTTGGAACTACATACTTAGAGATAATTTGTCCAATAATTTATTAGTAATGACCGTAAATTTACTATTGTGAAGGACTTTGTTAAGAAATCCATTGTTCAATACTACCTTTGATGTGCTACGTTTTTTGAAAAATTATTTCAAAGCTGAGCAATAAAGGAATTAAATTGTGTTTTGCAATCATTTTATATCTACACCTACATATTGAAATAATAAATGAAATATATGAATTCAGTATTAAAGAGTGCTATTGTTATATAACCTTTTAAATTGAAAATAAGCCAGTAAATGTTATTTTATATATTATATGAGAATTCTCGAGGTTTCTGAGAAATAAGAGGTAATTTGTTTTTATCTCGAGAATTGAAAACTATCGAGAAATCTTAAACAGTAAATATCTATCTACATTACTGGTCGTTGTTGCGAATTTCATAACATGGTGCAATAATGAATATCGCCTGGTTGAAAATCTTTTAGTATGACGTAGTAAAGCAAACAACCCAAGATCAAATTGTAACCTCCAAGACCAGACCAAACTTTAATCATTCGTAAACGCCACTACTGAAGCTTCCCCCACCAACCGCTACCCTTCCTTAGATATGTTGATGTCAACTTAGAGCTACGAGAGGGGGATGAAAAATGAGTGCATTCCAGAAACAAAATCGAGATCCTATGCTATTTGCCTATGCTGGAGAGTGCTAAAATTGGTTTCGTATCCCCAAAGTTGGCTAGTATTACCAAAACTCGAGAAAAAATGTTAATGTCAACTTAGAGGCTATGAATCCGAGATGAAAAATAAGCGAACACCAGAAACAAAATCAAAAACCTATGCTAATTCCCTATGCTGGGGAGTGCTGAAAGTTATCTAGTATCCCCAAAACTTGAGATGAAAAATAAGCGAGCTCCAGAAACAAAATCGAAATCCCTATGCTGGAGAGTGCTGAAAGTGATCTCTTATCCCCAAAGTTGGCTAGTATTCCCAAAACTCGAGATGAAAAATGTTAATGTCAATTTAGAGCCTATGAAACCGAGTTGAAAGATAAGCGAACTTCAGAAAAAAAATCGAAATCCTATGCTATTTTCCTATGCTGGAGAGTGCTGAAAGTGATCACGTATCCCGAAAAGTCGAGATGAAAAATGTTAATGTAAACTTAGAGGCTATGAGTCCGAGATGAATTATAAGCGAACTCCAGAAACAAAATCGAAAACCTATGCTATTTCCCTATGCTGGAGAGTGCTGAAAGTGATCTTTGTATCCCCCAAAAAATGCCTAAATTAGGCGTAAAATACATCCATCCAAGACGCAAACTCGCATTCCATATTTCTTGTAGCCGAACCACAAACCGAAGCTTCACACTTAGCATGGACACAAGCGCACCTACCGGCTGTGGGACTATTTGTGGTGAAATTATGGAAACTACCGACGGTGACGCCATCTGTTTGTGAGAGTTCTGAAATAAAAACTCTTAGCCCGTATGAACATAGCGTAACTACTTCTATTGTACGGGTAACGTTTAGACTGAACAACCACTTATAAGGGTTGGATTATTGTATCCATAAGGAGGATATGTTTAAAACGTTCATTCCACATGAGGGAGGAGAAGTTTGGGTATGGCTCAATAACTCCATTTCGCATTGGTTATGCTTTGCATTTAGATTATGAATTGGGTGTGTTATATGACAAATGTAATTTTGATGAGTTTTTCCAAACATTTTATAATGTCTTCACTGCTAGAGGGATAGCGTTTTTCTCTGATTAAGGTGACTTATAAATATTCGGTAGTGGGTTTTATATAGATAAATGAATCGCTAATAGGAGTAGGTAATAGGATTACTTTATACATTTGAAATTCCGTATTTCAAGGTAGAGGTATTTTAATTTCTATAATATTTAAATTATTGAATTTATTGGTACTTGTACGGCTTATTCTATATAGATCTAAGAGTTGATTCTGTGTGGTAGTTACAGGTAAGGTTGTACCAGATGGAAGATTTTTCGAATTGTGGTTAGAAAATTCTGAAGTTGATCGGGAGTTATTATGAGCAGATTATGAGTTCCGCTCTTTATATCTAATAGCATTTCTAAAATGATCTTTTGCGCATATTGATATCTCATCAAAGATAATATTGTGATAGATAAGACGTTCTCTAGGTCTAATATTGCGAAATTTTCGTAAACTTCTGTCGCAAGTTGATTGAATGCCTCGGTGACCTTTTCGATTTTATTTTTGATCGCCTTGATTTCATTCTGGATTCCCATTGATTTCTTGTTAAATATATTAACAATTTTGTCTACAATCAGGGTATGTGATTTCAGCAATTCTAAGTGATGGTCTTCGTTATCTCTTAGTATTTGTATTTGTTCATCATAGTGTTTAGCATCTTCTTCATCCAGCGTCCCAAATAAAAATTTGCTTACGTTCAAAAGCGCTCGTTTACATCTAAGTTTTTGGATTCCAAAATCTCGCTGATTTGCTCTATTTCATTCAAGAACAGTTTTTGAGTGTTTATTTGATTTTCACAATGATTTTTGCCTGAGAATTTTGTAACATTATCTTCCGCTTTCTCTGGTTGCATTTTTAATAATTCTAAGTCGAAATAGACATTGCTTAAATTATAATACATAACTAATTTCCATGTATGCATTGCTGCAGAGCTGCGCATTTCCGAATTCCTCAAAGTAGAATCCGGGTGTGGCTGAGAAGGGTGTGACTTGCACTTGAGTTCCACTAGTAAGTCTGATGTATAAATCCAATAGTATAATGAATCCAGAAGTTGATGAGTGGACTCATTTTGATCTGAGGGGAGGAAGTGAATGATTTGGTGATAGTCTAAGAATAATTTCAGGTTGTTAATTTGAATTCTCTCATTTTTATTTTTGATTCTAACAATAGAATTTTCTGCTGAAGTGGTGTCTACCACTTCGTACGAGCCTTCCCATAAATGCGCTAACTTATTTTTCCTAGTGTGGTTTATAATTAATACTTGATCACCAATTACAAATGGTTCTTGCTTTGTTGGTTTGTCATAATAAGACTTAGAAATTTCTTTTTCTTTAAGCTTTCCGCTTGCCATTTTGTGGGAGTATTGGAATAGACCTTTTAACTCATTTACGTATTATTATTTTTATGGAAGATGAGATTTCTACATGAAATCCATAAACAATTTCATGTGGTGTATAGCCAGTGCTCGAATGAGTAGAATTATTATAAGTGAACATGGCATAGGGGATCCAACTGTCCCATGTTAGAGGATCGCTTGACACGTAGTGTCGAAGGTATTCGGCTCGAGTACGATGGCTTCTTTCTAGCGCTCCATTTGTTTGAGGATAGTAAGGGGCTGTCTGTAACTTGTGAATGTTTAATAATTTACAAATTTCGGTACACACTAAGCTCAAAAAATTGGAACCTTGTTTGGTTAGAATAGCTTCAGGTAGTCCGTGTCTACAGACAATATGTGTAACGAATGCTTCTGCTACCGAATTTGCTTCTGCATTATTTAATGAAATAGTGACCTACTATGTCCGGACATTTCTTTTTTCAAAAGGTTTACTGCTAGTTGTAGTAATTTTTATTGGTACTTTTTTGTTGGGTCTTAATTTGTTCACTTGACACGATGAGCATTTTTCTATAAATCTATGAATTCTTTAATGGCCTTAAGCGTGCTTTTCGTGCTTCACTGCACTAGTACAAGTTAGAAAATCTCCTTCCAAATAAAAGATGTCGTTATACCTGCGACAAATATTTAGAATGGATAGATTTTTTTTCTTCACCGTTACAGTGTGATAGATTTAACTCAGATGCTAGTTTAGTGAGACTCTCTTAAATAGGATCTTTTTGCGAGTTTAACTTTATAATCTCAAAATTTCTTAACTCGTGCAAATAGGGTCGTATTTTGCTTCACTAATTGTAACATCTGCTGATTGGAGTTGAGTAGGAGATTTTTCACATGACCTGTTTGATCAGGATCGATAAGAGTACTTCTAAGTAACAAAACTGATTTCAGCTCCTGACATTCACAAAGAAAACTGCTTCTTTGTGGTATTTTTATTTTGGGTACGATTTGAGTGCGAGCCGGTATTTTAATACTGCTAGCTTCGCGTTTGTTTGATCTACTTTCATTATTTGTAGAGTATGTAATTTGGGACTCGCCTTTCTTTGAAGGAGTCGGTTTAATTAGCTTATTTGCTTTTACTTGGGACTTTATATTATGAGACTCGCCTTTCTTTGAAGGTGACTGTTTAATTAGCTTATCTGCCTTTATATGATGAGACTCACCTTTCTTTGAAGGGGACTGTTTTTTGAGCTCTTTATTTGGGCTTGGGTCTTTCAAACCTCCAGACCTGTTATCGGCTCTAACTTGAAGGGATACCTTTGAACTTGGGTCTTTCAAATCTCCACACTCGTTAAGTGTATCTACCTCTTTATTTGATTCCATTTTATTATCGGGCATTTTTAACATTAGTGTTTTTTTATTATAGTCAATTATGCATGAAAATTTGTCAAAAAAATCGTATTTTAATTTTAAGTTGCCCTGAACCATGTGTTCCTAGCGTAGACAGGGGCTTACCAGCTAGTAAGGATAGAGCGATGCTTTCGTTTTTGTTTACTAAGGTATCACCGGAGCTCTTGTAGATTTTGTGGAATGATATTTCAGCTCCGGTATCGATAAGATAAGTGCTAGTATGAAATGCGGTAATTGATTTTGCGATCATCACGACTAGCGAATGGTGATCACTTATTAATGGGAGATTTAATTCTGTTGTTGATTTATTGGTTGAGAATGAATATTTTCTGAGATAGTCATTTGATTTAGGCGAGACCGAAACTCCGCCAACTCGTCTCGCCGAAAACCGTTTCCGATTTCTCCATATGTCTGGAGTTTACTGGTCTTCGTTCTTTAGAATATTTGAAATTGCTCGCGTTCCAAATATTATGATTTAATTAGGATTGTTCGCGTTGGGAGATATAAATGAAGGTTGCCCTGGAGGCCTATTATTTTGGGGATAAGTAGGAGATTGACTCGGAGGTGCTCTAGTCGGTTGCTGGTGTTGCAAAACTCTATTTTTCCGCGGATACTGTTGCGATCTGGGCATAAAATTGTATTGTTGTTGCTGGAATAAACGCTTTCTACATTCCAGAACATGATGTTTAGGAGTTTTACAACATTAGCAAACAAGTCTGAGACTTTCTGTCCTCATTTTTTACAAAAAGCAAGTTTCAACAGTGTGCCCTTTTTTGTGACATTTGGAACAGCTATTGAGGCCCTCACTGGAAGTACTGCTTCTTTCAGCTTGGTCTATAGCAAATTTTATAGAGTATTTCAGCTCTGTATTGCTTTTGACTTTTGTCAGGAGACGAATATAATCATCTTTTAATCCATCTTCAAAAGCTCTGAGTAGGTACCATTTTCTTGTTTTCTTCTAATAAAAGATATTTTAGAGTTTGCTCATTAGTGAGGCTAGAAGTGGCGTCGTTATAAAGAGCTAATAATTTTTGTGCTCTAAAACCATATTTTTTAGTCTCTTCTATAGAATTTTGTTTCAGAGATAAAATTTCGTTTTGAATGGAGATACAAGAACGTGATTCTATGAATTCTTCTTGGAGGACTTTTTGAAGCTCCTTCCAATTATTAATATCGGCATATTTAACAGTGTCATATGCCTTTCCGACTAGTTTTGCTTTTATCACTTGTAGATAAAGAGCTTTAGAGGCTTAAACTAGGTCTCTTTGAAACATTTCGTATAGGTTCAAAAACCTATGCAAGTTTTCTGAATTCCCATCGATTTCAGGTATTATTGACTTAGCGTTATTAATGGTTAGCATTTCTGCCTTTGTCATTTGGGTACGCATTGATCGCTTTCGTATTGACTGATTTTGTGATGTTTTCTTAGTGGGTTTCGTTCGATGTGAAGTTAACCCTGATAGGAGAGTATCTCGGACGCTCTTTGCGATCTGGTGACTATTTTCTTTTTGTGAACCTCCACTTTGATAGAAATTTATTTTAATTATAAGAATTTGTCAATGTTAAGAAAACATTTGTAACACCGGAGAGAGAAACTTTTACAAAAGAGGATAAAAATAGAAATTCGAGGGCAGACGGATTATTTTTAGGGTCTGAGATAAAAAGAAGTAGAGTATATGTATATATAATTACATTATATTTCTACTTAAAAATTTAAGTTTTCTCTTATCAAAAAGTTTTATGTACATAAATAAAGTTTAGATCTACATATTATACATATATATATATATCTATTGTAATTAAAATTAAGCTAACTAACGTTATTTCTACTGCTGTTATATTTGTTCCGCACTTTATTAAAGATGTCGAAGTCCCAGGTGTCTCTTCTCGCTCGATCTGTGGATCTTGCAATAGATATTTTCAGACGTCTGGTTCGTGTTCTCTATGAGGACGTCGATCAGGAGGTCTACCAGGTTGTCTCCGTCCGTGACGCTGTCGTCTGGGGAGCTGATGTTATTGATGTGGTTTAGGTGATCCTGGGGGCCAAATAACTTTCCAGGTGATCTTCTCCGTTCTCTAAGTTGATTTCAAAGTACTGGCTGTCATCTGAACAGTAGACGAAGTTGTCAAGTATTAGTTCTTCAAAACGAATTGGCTCGTGTATGCGTAGGAGCGATTCCGCTCTAGGCCAGCACATTCATGGTTCTTTTGATTCTGCTTCCTGGATTTTTGATTCTGCTTCCTCTGTTGTTTTGCTTTTTTAAGGCTTTGAAAAAACGTTTTTGCTTCCTTTTGCTGATTTTACTGCTTTTTGCTGCTTCCTCGGGGGTATATTCTTGCAGATCTTAGTAACCGTCGCAAGAGATTACACCGCTTTCACCAAAATTAGTATAACGCAATATAAGCAAGATAATCAAAAAGAACTGCTTCTAAGGAAACATATTTATTAATTAAATAAATGGTACAATTCAAGTAGAAGACTGGTTAGCGGCCCAGAGAGAGGCAGCATCTTGTTCTGCGATATTCTTAGTAATGATACCCTGGCACTCTCGGGCTATTTGTCTGGTTTCCACCTCTTTAAAATATACTTAATAACTTGTATTATACCATTCTCTTTTCACTTAT
Organism: Dioctria linearis; assembly: GCA_963930735.1. Classification (NCBI taxonomy): domain Eukaryota; kingdom Metazoa; phylum Arthropoda; class Insecta; order Diptera; family Asilidae; genus Dioctria; species Dioctria linearis. Next base: position 125,114,978 of record OZ005742.1, on the reverse strand, counting down.
CTCGAACTTAGGAGGCCTTACCTCTGGTAGAGGGACTCTCCAACCATCATTATATTTATACAATTTATACAAATGATTAACACGGGGATGAAACTCCCCTCCATAATTTACCTAAGATTCAGCAATTTTCTGAAGGAAAACTGAAGATCGCTCATCTGTTTTAAATAATAAGTTCAGGAAATTTGAGCGGAAATAATAAAATTCCAGAAATCGAACAGAAATATCAAGTGTCCGAAAGGTTCGGCGATCGATTTCATGCATAACAATTTTCAGAGTCTTCATAATTCACGAATTTTCATGTCACCTTATCAGTACAACGTAGTGCAACCATTCGTGGGAGCATCTGTTGAGTAATTTTGCCGGTCTCAGATCGGTCGGTGACGTAGTCACATATTGCTTAATAGCTTGGTGACGATTTTCTTCATTCACTTTCATAAATGAATCATTTATGTTATTCTGAGTAGCGCCTGTTAGTGCCGGATCATATTCCATCCGTTGTGTTTCTTTCGTGTACGAAGAATTTTGATTATGTTAGGCACGCGTTAAATGAGTTAGAATATCTGACACCTGATGGTTGTTGTTTGTTGTTTTTGGAAGTGCACTTTGCTACATATATATGTCGTATACATTTGACGTAACTCAGCAACCACCCTATATAACCAAATACTAGTAGAGGGAGAATGGTGGTGGAGGGGGAGGTCACACCCAGGCCTGTGACCACACACACCCACACACCACACATACACACACACACGTACACACACACACATACACACAAATATGCACACATACACACACATACACGCGCCGTCGTAGACATTTGACTCAACTCAGCATTTCACGAAAAGACTAGGCACTTCATGGAGAGTAGGCAGATAGTGTACCGGTTTTGACTTAGCCACTTTTTACATTATGTGGCTGAAATTTTTAGTCAATTCATTAAATGCTAAAAGCGTTTACGCCGATACTGTGATACCACCCTATATAACCAAATACTAGTAATGGGAGAAGGGTGGTGGAGGGGGAGGTCGCACCCAGGCCTGTGACACACACACCCACACACCACACATACACACACATATGCACAAATACACGCGCCGCGCAAGGCGTATGTTCATTCCCGCTCAGATCGCGGTACCACTCTTTTCTATTTAGGTGCTTCCTCTTAGGACAGCCTCTATTCGAGTCGTGCTACAGCTATACTGCAACTAGCTTGTGGACGATTGAGTACATGAGGTGCTCGTATATGCATTTATCGTTCCGGCATATAGGTCATGTAAGTATGCTCTACAATAGTACGAGTTCAACTAGTCTCAACATATAGAACTAGTCACTCCGCCAGTTTGACATAGGGTCAGCTGGTTATGCTCTTTACATGTGTTATCAGGTTCATCAACATCTTCTAAAAGTACTCGACGAAACTAGTAACAACACTACATTAGTTGAGCTCGTATTGGTTTCCTACTGATAACAGCCGTGTGTCAGAACGCAACATATCATTTCTTTATTACAATTCCTTATTCAATTTTCAGAAACTGTTACGTGCACTACACACGCACTAACTGCACACATACTGGTGGCACATCAAGGACGTTCTTGGGCTATCACTTAAATGCAACCTGCTACTTGAAACTGGCTAGCACCTCTCGCAGCCATACCTCAATTCAAGCTTTCTGTTATAGACAGTAGTTCCTTCCACCAAACTGGTTATCACGTAAGACGTCTAGTGTACCCAAACTACACGTCAAGACAACTAGTGTGCGCCCAACACTGAGTACTCAAGACTTCCGTACACACTTCCCAATTCAGTCGTCCCCGACTCACCGCAACACAGGATATCTAGTGCGCCCGAAGGTATCCATACCTAGGATTCTCCCATAGATTAATAACGGGCCGATTCGTTGAACTATTTTGTGAATCTTTCAATTTGCATCAGCTAGTGGATGCACCGACAAGAATCCCTGATGCAGCTGGAGATAGGGCCAATTTACTAGATTTGTTTCTGTCATCTCACCCTGACAAATATTCTATCTCAGTCGACTCCCCTCTTGGTAATTCAGACCACTATCTAATCACGGCTCAATTTATCACCTCATCTCTGCGCCGCCCCACTTCTCCACCTACAAGTAGGCTTCTCTGGCACTATAAGAACGCTGATTGGGAAAGTCTCAATCAGTATCTTAGAGATATAGATTGGTCGGTCTGTTTTGCTTCGAGGGATGCTGATGAATGCACATTAGAACTTAGTAACTTACTAAGTCTAGGCATGCGTGAATATATTCCGTATTCTTACAGCAGATCTCAACAACAGCAAAATCGCTCTTGGTTTAACGATAAGTGCAACCAAGCTATAAAAGCGAAAGAGTCTGCTTTTCGCGCCTATCAAGTGAATCCTTGTCCAGAACTGAAAAAAATCTACAAGACTGCACGGAACACCTGCAAGTCCATTATCCAGAGAGAAAAATTTCTTTTTGACCAGAATGTTAGACAAAGAATCTTGGCAAGCCGCAAAGGTAGTAAAGGTTTCTGGTCCCTGGTCAAAACCATCAGGAACAACTTCAGCAGTTCCTCTATACCTTCACTACTTAATAATGGTGAAGTGGTTGTTGACTCCCAGGATAAAGCTAATATTTTGGCTGCTAGATTCGCATCAAATTCTTTTCTTCCACCCACTTCACAGGCACCTGTCGTGCATCCCCCGTGCAGATGTGTACAAGAGCCAATACACGTCCGTACGAGAGATGTGTTCAAGGTCCTTAATGGTATCAACGTCTCTAAAGCCGCAGGACCTGATGGTTTCTCGCCCCTATTAATTAAAAGCTGTGCCTCATCCTTGGATAAACCTCTGCGCAAACTATTCTACCTGTCGTATTCGACAGGAAAATTTCCAACTGCTTGGAAACTAGCTCACGTTCAGCCTATTCCAAAGAAAGGAGAGGGTAGCGATCCCTCAAATTATCGACCAATTGCAATCACTTCGATTCTTTCAAAGGTTTTTGAATCTATCATTAACTTCAAATTAATGAAGTATCTGGAAACCAATCAGCTCATCAACGATCGCCAATACGGCTTCCGGCACGGTCGCTCATCTGGAGACTTGCTGACTTTTCTTACGGAACGTTGGAATCGTAGTCTTCACAATTTTGGTGAGTCCGAAATCGTTGCTCTAGATATTTCAAAGGCCTTTGATAGAGTCTGGCATCCAGCCCTTTTAGCCAAACTCAAAGCACTTGGTCTTTCCCCTCCTCTTCTATTATGGATTGAAAGTTTTTTATCTAGTCGCCAAATACGTGTTGTATTAGATGGCGTTATATCTGAACCTCATCCTATTAATGCCGGTGTCCCTCAGGGCTCTGTTATTTCTCTGACTCTATTTCTAATCTTCATTAATGATCTGCTTTCCCTTACTTTTAATCCTATCCATAGCTTTGCTGATGACAGTACCCTTGATTTCGCTTACTCCCTTGACACCCTGGCGGATTCCAGAGGGAACGCCACATGTGTTAAACGAGACTGCATGATTAGATCATTGAATAACGATCTTGACAATATTCTCGCTTGGGGCAAAGTGAATCGCGTCGAATTCAATGCATTTAAGACCCAACGCTGTCTCATCTCATTAAAACAAGACCACCACTTAACCACTCCCGTTTCGTTTGATGGAGCATTAATTTCTGATTCACCGTCACTAAGAATTCTTGGCATTAATATTTCCAGTAAGTTAAGCTGGACAGATCACATCTTCTCGGTTGCCAAAGAAGCATCAAAATGTCTTGGTTTTTTGAAAAGGTGTAAGAAATATTTCAGCCTATCAAATATAGCGCTCCTCTACAAGTCCTACATCAGACCTAGAATGGAATACAATTCCTATATCTGGGCCGGGACTGGTCGCACAGCCTTAGCTTCATTGGATATTGTCCAAAAGAGAGCCTTCAAGCTCATTGGCGATGTGGCAATTACTCGTCACATCGACTCGCTCAAGCACCGTCGCAATGTTGGATGCCTTTCCTAGTCTGATCCCTTGTAGAATAGTTCCTGCACGCAATACTCGCGCTGCATCCCGCGCTCATCCTTTTACCCTTCAAATTACCTTCGGCCGTACACCAAAATTCCGTGATGCTTTCTTATCCCGAACTGTGCGAATGTGGAACAGTCTACCATCTTCTGTCTTTCCTCCGGCATACAATCTGCGGAAGTTTAAGGGCGACACACATCGGCACCTCCGCCACTCTCCTCACATCCCCTAACCCTTTCCCTATCTCCTTCCTGCCATGCTGTGCTTTGCATCATAGGGTATCCCCTGAGCTGGGCTTAATAATATAAAAAAACAAAAACAAAAAAAAAACAAATATGCTGGCCTGAGTGTCTCTATCCTGAAAGAAAGAAAAGAAACGTAAAAAGAACCTTCTGCATATTCCTGTGATAATCCTGATACTTTCGAGGACGAAGAAGACAAAGATTCACCTGAAGCAGTTGCTGCTCGTATTCGGAATGGCTGTGAATGCTCGTCTAATTGTTTCATAGGATTAGATTCCGATAAATTGTACAAACATGGATTGAATATAGCAGAGCTAACTAAAACGAACATGATATGTATTTAATGGGTGTAACAATGGATTGTATGGCCAATAGCAAAACAAATTCTAGGCAGAAAGAACGGCAACGTCAACGAGCAACGTATGTCTATCAGGGAAAGCGAGTATGTCTGGAAGCTTTTCTATTTTTGGAAAATGTATCACTCTATCATATTAAGAGGATAAAGAATCAAGTTATCTACGGTATCAATCGAGTGGATGTATATTATTCATATAAAGATCACGGAAGAAAAACGGATGAAAAACTAATGGGTTACTCCACATTTACGCATTTCATGAAAAACCAATTTCCACAAATAAAATTTCAAAAAGTTGATCACTCTGGAAGGCATCCTACTTTAGAGTCTGGTAGTACTCCCGAGAGTAAAAAGGTAACAACAATATCAAAGAAACTGCAAGAGCAAAAGCTTCTGTTAAGATAATACCTGAAGAACTTTCATTCAATCTCGACGTTTAATCAGAGGTAGCCATCAAAGAAAGCGAACATAGTATTAGTCAGAAATACTGGAACGTCTTAATTTTTAATAAGCGCAGTGTTAGAAAATTTTCCGATCTCAGAATTTTCTGATTTCAACTAGATTTGTTGAACAATGTTTATAAAGAAAAGGATTTTCCCCGCAAATATATCCGAAACTTGCAGGGATGTCTTGTGGGTCGAAAACAGCGCTCAATTTATCCTCTGCGTTATCACACTTGTTAGCGCTGCTACCCATAAAACTTCTATGTTGAGCGGCAGTAAGGCATAGTTTCCCACAAGGATTCTGCAACAAAAGAAACTACCAAGAACCAAATTTTTTAACAAATTATAAATTATTTGACCTAAAACAAAATATAAACATTTTGTTACACCATGTCAGCTGTCACGTCAATACAACTACATCACACAAGGTTAACCACTTAGAGAAATGAAACACATTTTAATATAGAATGGAAGGAAAGTACGTAGTGGAACGAAATAGTGCCATTTACATTGCACTAGAGACATCGAATCTAACACATTTCCATAGATCAATCAGGTTTCCCTATTACCATGAATCAAGTTCCAGGAAGTAAATATGATTCGCAATTTTATTTGATTCAAATTCTAGTAGCACATACTGTACAAATTAATTTGTTTTCATTGCAAGTAAGTATATTTAACAAAGCGAAAGTCATTTTATACCATATTGATTGAAATTAACATAAATTAGTTTAAATTACTTTAAAGATATTTAGTAAAAAACAGCTTGATAGCAGCAATGACTAAAATGGTAACACTGCATAAACACATGATGAGTAGCAGTTGCTATGCTGGGTTATTGTTGCTATGCTAGGTTATTGTTACTATGCCAATTATTGTTGCCATGCGCCTTTGACTACCGTTCTTTGGTGCCGTGTGCAAACCATGCCTATATAAACATCAATTTAACTTGACTCGATCTATTTTTCAGTTTGGCAATGCAGTGAGTGACTTGATACTTTTTTCTTAGTGGTATTTCCTAGTGTTGTGAATTTTTATTAACAGTCTAACACTTTGTTTAGTTGACAATTGAAATAAACTTTTCTTATTCTGGGTTGCGACTAGATTAGGAGATTTATTTGGATAGCGACTAAATAAAGATTCTTATTACGGGTAACGACTGTAATAAGAAATTTTACTAACAAAACACTTTATTGTGGGTAACGACTACAATAAAGATTCTTATTACGGATAACGACTGTAATAAGAAAATTACTAATAAAACACTTTATTGTGGGTAACGACTACAATAAAGATTCTTATTACGGGTAACGACTGTAATCAGAAAATTACTAATAAAACACTTTATTGTGGGTAACGACTACAATAAAGATTCTTATTACGGGTAACGACTGTAATAAGAAAATTACTAACAAAACACTTTATTGTGGATAACGCCTACAATGAAGATTATTATTACGGGTAACGACTGTAATAAGAAAATTACTAATAAAACACTGTGTTGTGGGTAACAACTGCATTAACGATTCTATGGGTTTCGACTGCAGTAAGAACTACTCACCTCACTTTATTCTGGGTATCGACCAGAATAAAGAATATCCCAATCCAAACCACAATTAAAATTGTTGAAATCAAGTCAATCAACTACCGTGCGCTGATCTATCAGTTCTTTGCAAATTAATGAAACATGTTTTAAAATCGCCTTGCTAATAAATGACCTCTTTATTAGATAAACAATGTGACCCTCTTAAAGCCAAATGCTAATTTTGTGGCGTGTTACAGTAGTCGAAAACCCCGGCTATTCCTTGACGTCGTGATGTTCTCACAATGACAGCTAATCATGAAATTAGAAAGCGCCTATTAACAACGCAGACCAAGAAATATGCTTCATGAGAACAGAAAGAAAACTTTTATTTTATAACGTTTTATTTGGAATCATATTTGCTTAACACTTTAATGGTGCCATCCTTCATTAGGCGTACGTTGTACCGTATCCCATCTTGGGTGCTGAATCGCTGCTTTCGCTTCTTCGATTTTCGGAGAGCATCCCAAGATACGGTGATGGTTTCACTGGTCCCCGTAGGATTGGTCAGTGTCAGGTACAGATCATTGCTCTGTGCTGTGGCCGGCACTAGCGTTAGGTCTTCCAAGATTTTAATCTTAGGATTTGGAATTCCTGATGAAGTTCCTACACTGGATGGTCCTGGCACGTCTTGTCGATTACAACCTTCAAGCAATGGTGGCCAACCATGAATGTTGGAATCTGGACTATCCACTGTAGCTTCTGCACTGGATTGTGTTGGCACTTCCTGTTGCATGTGGCTCTGAGACGCTGATGCAGGTCCATTAACATGGGAATCTGGAGTCCCCGCTATAGCTCTTACACTGGAGGGTCCTGGACGTTCCTGATATTAGTACCTTGGAGAGGATGGTGGTGAGTCGATAATCTCAACTATCTCCGGGTCCTCAAGTTGCAAATAACGGAGTCGTCTGCCAAGTTTGTTAACTTGGGATGCTGTCTGCAGCTTGTGTAACTGCCTTTCCAGGTTCCAGATTTCTCGTACCTCCTGATCAATAGTTCTGCCTGGGGTTGATGGCAGATTTTTATTATTCTGAATAGAAGATGCCATCGCTACTAGCTCGAAAAATTGACTGTGACTTGTATCACATAGTATTCTACATTTAAAGAGACCTAACGGACCTCTAATTTCCTCGTTTCAATTGTAATTAGACAAATTTGTATCGAGGCAGATTTGCAATTGTTTTGAACAATACATTGGAATGCATAGTACCAAGAATGTATTTTCTACATTTGAAGAGGCATGTGGTATTGTTTTTCTGTTTTTTTTTTCTGTATGTACATGAATACATGAAATTGCATGTAATTTTACCATGATATGCATACATGACAACATTTTTTTTTTTATGATTATTGTATAGGGATTTTATGCACTTATATGAAATTAATGTAAATAGTTTTGAAGCTTTTAATGATATGGAAAAATGCATACATCAATATGTACTTTGATTAGGATGCTAATTTGGGTGAAGACTAAATATTTGGGAATAACATACTAAGTTGAAAAGGAAGTCGTTTTGAAACGTCCTTTAAGCCAGGGGAAGTATCGCGAATTTAGTTATTGGTCTTTTTAAAACCCCGTTTTGAGTTTTAATGCTTACGACTCTTACTAGTTTGTCTGCTCCTGGATGTATATCGATAATGCGTCCCAGTATCCAATGACATGCTGGCATATTGGGTTCTTTTATGACGACTAGGTCTCCTATTTTAGGATTGGAGACTGGAGTTTGCCATTTTTGCCTGTTTTGCAAGGAATGCAATTAACGTGGTAAGATCATCTGGGTCGTCTGAGATAGGACATAATGGCCTGGAGTTTACTTCAATCTGTGCTAAGACGGTTGCCAATTCTTCGAAAGTTAACGATGAATTTCCTAATATGCGCCTAAGATGGTGCTTGATTGACTTAACTCCTGCTTCCCAGAGACCTCCAAAATGTGGTGCTGAAGGCGGGTTAAAATGCCACCGTATTCCTTCATGTACTACCTTTGATGCTATTTCTTGATTTGCTTGTTGTATGGCAATCTTAATGTCCTTTTGTAAAACTCTATCAGCTCCAACGAAGTTTGTTCCGCAATCGGAGTATATATCCGTACATAGTCCTCGTCGACTAGAAAATCGTCGAAATGCTGCTATAAAGACTGCTGTGGTGAGATCTTATACAGGCTCTATGTGGATGACCTTAGTGGCCATGCAGATGAAAATACAAATATAGCCCTTATAGAACCGATTTCCTCTATACTTGGACATTTTTTAGCTAATGGGACCAGCATAATCCACCCCAGTTTGTTGAAACGGTCTTGATATGTGAACTCTTGAGGCAGGTAGATTCCCCATGATTTGATTCCTAATTGTGGAGGATTGTTTGAAGCAAATTATGCATTTGTGTAATACAGCTTTGACTGTTTTTCGTCCTTGTGGAACCCAGAATTCATTTCGCGTTGTTGATAGGACCAATTGTAGAACTCCATGCATAGTTTTAATATGGAAGTGATTTATTATTAATGATGTTAAGTTGTGTTCTCTCGGCAATATGATCGGGTGTTTTTGATTGAAGGGAATATCGGCATTTTGCAGACGACCACCCACACGCAATAGTCCATGATTTTCCAGAAATGGGTTGAGAGACAAAACTTTGCTTTTGAAGGATAATAGAGTCCCTGTTTGTAAGTGTTTAATTTCACTTTCAAATGCATCGTTGTGGGCTAGCTTGATTAGCCATTGTTTTGCCTGATTCATCTCAACAGGTTGGAGTATGGAACTATTGCGGTAAGTTTTGGGAACGATTTTGCGGCAGTGGTTGATAAACCTGAGACAGTAAGCAATGACTCGTTGCAATTTAACAAACGTTGAGTATTTACTAAAAAGTTCATGAGTGTTTGACTGAGTAGTAGATAAACAGCTTACTCGCTTTTGTTCAGATTCTATGTTGCTTTCCGTAACAGGTAATGATTCTGGCCACTTTTCTTCAGGATCCATCAGCCACTGAGGTCCATGCCACCACAATTGATGGGAGTTTAATGAAGCAGGCTCAATTCCCCTGGAGTTGCAGTCGGCAGGATTCTCATTAGAACGCACATGATTCCATGACTGTATATCAGTTAAATTTTGGATTTCTGCAATTCTATTTGCAACAAAAGTTTTGTACTTGCTCGGATGATTGCGGATCCACGATAGAACAATAGAGGAATCTGTCCAATCGAATGTGGGGATCTTAGTAAGTTTTAGATCGGTTTTAACTCGATCAATGAGTCGAACTAAAAGTACTGTGCCACATAACTCGAGGCGAGGAAGCGTGATAGGTTTGACAGGTGCTATTTTGGATTTTGCAATAAGTAAATTAACATGCACGTGTCCTTCTTGATCTATAACCCTGATATATACTGCCGCCGAATACGCCTGATTGGACGCGTCGGAAAATCCGTGTATCTGGCACATTGATAAATCACTAGTGGTGAATATCCACCGTGGTATATGGATTCAGCTAATGTGAAATAGCTTTTCTTTAAATTGTCGTCAGTGCATGTCGATATGTGAAGGTATCGGCTCGTCCCATGAGCATCCCGAAAGCCATAAGAATTTTGGCTGTAACTATGATCGGAGATATCCAACCTAGTGGGTCAAAAAGTGTAGCAATTTCTGACAACACAGAACGCTTTGTAGAAATGCGATCTGCGAATTGTTTATATTGCAAGGTGAAATGGTCAGTTCCTGGGTGCCAATGTATTCCCAGGGTTTTTACAGATTCATCACTTGCTAACCGTAATGGAAGTAGTACTTCCCTATATTCTTCCGGAATGCTTGATAGGAGATCCGATGAATTGCTTACCCGTTTTCTTAGGTTAAAGCCTGCTGACGACAAAATGTTAATCATCTGCGCTTGTATTTCCAAGGCTTCATCGATGGAATCAGCTCGAGTGAGCAGATCATCAATATAAAAAGCACGCGGTATAATTTTGGCAGCTATAAGATATTTTGCAGCTTCATCAGTTGCTAATTGGTGAAGGGTCTTGATGGCTAAATATGGAGCTGGCGTTGTGCCAAATGTGACCGTGGTTAACTTATAGTCTCTGATGCTTTCGCTGGGATTATTTCTCCAGACTATCCGTTGAAAATTTTGATCTAGGGGTTGAATGTTGATCATTCGATACATTTTTTCTATGTCGGCTGACATAGCGTATTTATATTTTCGCCATCGAAGTAATGTTGAGAAAAGCTCAGATTGCAGTACTGGACCGTATGCAACTGTTCATTTAAACTTTTCCCATTAGTGGATTTGGCCGAGGCATCAAAGACGACTCGAACTTTGGTCGTAGTGCTATCCTTGATGACGGCGTGGTGAGGAAGATAATAACATTTATCACGACTGGCTTCTTTATCAGCCAATATCATGTGCCCTAATGATTTATATTCGTTGATGCAAGCTTTGTATTCCTGACTAAGCTCAGGATTTTGTTGCAATTTGTGCTCTTGGCAATAAAATCTTCGTAGAGCCATGCCACGAGAATCACCTAAACTGGGACTTTCATTAATAAAGGGCAAGCGGACTTCGTAACGGCCCGTTGCGTTTCGATGGTGAGTTTTTTGATAAAACTCTTCACAATCGCGGTCCACCTTAGACAGTTGTCTTCCTGGAGTAACTTCTTCGGTTTCCCAGAACCGCCGCAGAAGTTTATCGAGAGAAGACTCTTCCTCGTAATGAGCATTTACTGTTAAGGTGGACGCTGTGGAGATTGTGTGAGTGTGTGTTAACTTGCCGAAAAGGATTCAACCTAGGGTGCTGTTTTGTGCAATAGGTGTACCTGGAGGGCCTTTTCGCAACCCTTCTAAAAGGATTTCTCCATAAACGTCGGCTCCTAAGAGCAGGTCGACTTTTCCTGGCTGGAAAAAGAGTGGATCTGCGAGTTGCAGGCCATGTACGTGGCTCCATTCCTTGCTTGGAATGGTGGACGAAGGCAGTATGTCCGTGATGGTGTTCACTATAAGAGCATTTATCGTGGTTATCTTATTCGAAGTTGAATAAGAGTGAATGTTTACTGATGCTTGTTTGCTAACACTCATAGATTCTGACTTTCCTAAGCCAGTGATTTGCCGATCGATGTGTTCATAGTGGCCAATTGCAGCTTGCGTGCAGCAGCCTTTGTTATTAACGTGACTTGAGAGCCTGAGTCAATCAAAGCTCGTAAAGTGAACATGGTGCCCTTTTTTGATGGAACTTTAAGCAATGCTGTGGCAAGCAAGGCTGTGTAGTTCGCATTGTTTGATTAGCGTGAAGCGTTTTAATTGATCCGTTGGATGCGGAAGGCGAGTTACAAGGTTGAACTTGTACATATAGGTTGTCTGATTGTTTAGGCGAACCCTGTGGATTTTTGATATTCCTATGAAGTAAGGAATGATGTTTCCTTCCTTTTTGAAAGGCAGTTAATGCACAATCGATTCGACGTGACAATTTTGAATTTTGAATCGACGTCCAATTTGATAAATTTGGGGCATTTAAATAATCGATGCTGCTCTTTACACATTATGCATCTGTCGCCAGATGATGTAAAGTGAGTTGATGCTCTTGGTATTTGAGCTGATTTATTGGCTGGATTTAGTTTTGCGTCTGAAATTGCTTCTAGAGCTCGGAATCTCGTCTCTAGAAAAGCCTTTAGAGATTCTAGGGTAGGAAGTTCATTTGTACTATTCACTTCTTGTTCCCATAAGCGATGCGTCTCTGCTGGTAAACATTGCACTAGCATGTAAATCAGGATTGTATCCCAGTGTTTAGTGGGGACTTCCAATGCTTCGAGCTCATAAATACATTCTGACGATTTGTATAGCACAGTTTTTATTGCCTTGGCTGACTCGTGTGTCGCTTTAGGTAGATTGAATAGAATCTTTAGCTGAGCATTAATTAACACTCGTTTCTTGTCATACCAATTGAGCAATATCTTCCATGCGTTGTCGTAACTCGCATTAGTCATTGGAAGCTGACGCAACAAATGTTCTGCTTCTCCAGAAATATTAGATTTTAAATAATGCAATTTCTGCACTGGAGATAACGCAGAATTTGTATGCACCAGTGACTGGAATAGAACGCGAAACGACCTCCATGACTGATATGACCCTGAGAACTTTGGGATTGTGATGCTAGGTAACCTCAGAACTGAAGAAGATTCATTCTCCGTGTTTGGCTTTGAATCTACTTTTGTTTCGAATGCATCTAGTGCATCTCTGAGAATACCTCGAAATGTTTAGTATTTATCTTCCACGCTTGAAAATTGATCTTTTGCAAAATAATCGTATTTTTGCAATTCGCTATCTTCTGAAGCCTGAGTAGCTTGGAGAATCGTATAATGCCTATTCTTGTAGTCGGACCAAATTTCGTTTAGGGCGATTAACCGCTCAGAAATAAGTCCTCTCGTTCGTTTTTCTACATCAGTATTTTTGTAGTTATTATAATTGTTTCATAGGATTAGATTCCGATAAAGTGTACAAACATAGATTGAATATAGCAGAGCTAACTAAAAACGAACATGATATGTATTTAATGAGTGTAACAACAACGGGTTGTATGGCCAATAGCAAAACAACTTCTAGGCAGAAAGAACGGTAACGTCAACGAGCAACGTATGTCTATCAGGGAAAGCGAATATGTCTGGAAGCTTTTCTATTTTTGGAAAATGTATCACTCTATCATATTAAGAGGATAAAGAATCAATCGAGCGGATGTATATTATTCATATAAAGATCACGGAAGAAAAACGGATGAAAAACTAATGGGTTACTCCACATTTAGGCATTTCATGAAAAACCAATTTCCACAAATAAAATTTCAAAAAGTTGATCACTCTGGAAGGCATCCTACTGGAGAGTCAGTACAAGAGTAAAAAGGTAACAACAATAAAGCTTCTGTTAAGATAATACCTGAAGAACTTTCATTCAATCTCGACGTTTAATCAGAGGTAAACATAAACATAAACATTTATTTATTTGAGCACCCGTGCCAAAAGCACGCTGAGCGTTGGGCACATCTTAGCGAGTTACATAGTAGATACAAACATATATTAGAAAAATTAAACACAAACAATTAAGAGCAAAGCATTGGAGGCTTAGAGCAACTATAGTAGCAAGGAGCAGCGTTAGAGCAGCAAAAGAAAAATTATAATTCCATAGCAAATTAATAAGAAAGAAAACAATAAAAACAATAGCAAAAACACAAAAATTGTAGTATGATTTGTAGCATGATTTGTAGTATGATTTTGCAATATGATATTACATATTGCCAGAAAATAGATATATAAAAATAGAAAGGCGACAAGTAACAGCGGGTCTTGGCGACTAACTAGTATATCTAGTATAGGCAACTAGTTAACACTGAGCACTTAAAGATAACTTAAGCTTAAACTTAACTATGTACATTAAACAAAATGAATTACCAACTAGTGTAGGTAACCAAATAACACATATGGTTGGACTAGAGATTAAACATAACATAAACATACTATCAAACAAAAAGGATTACCTTTTAGTGTAGGTAACCAAAGAACACTATATGGTTGAATTTAAGACTAAGCATAACTATATACATTACTATATACATCAAGCAAGATGAGTAACTTGAGAGGTAGTCATCAAAGAAAGCGAACATAGTATTAGTCAGAAATACTAAAACGTCTTACTTTTCATTAAGCGCAGTGTTAGAAAATTTTCCGATCTCAGAATTTTCTGATTCCAACTAGATTTGTTGAACAATGTTTATAAAGAAAAGGATTTTCCCCGCAAATATATCCGAAACTTTCAGGGATGTCTTGTGGGTCGAAATCAGCGCTTAATTTATCCTCTGCGTTATCACACTTGTTAGTGCTGCTACCCATAAAACTCCTATGTTGAGCGGCAGTAATGCATAATTTCCCGCGTGGATTCTGCAACAAAAGAAACCACCAAGAACCAATTTTTTTAACAAATTATAAATTATTTTACCTAAAACAAAATATAAACATTTTGTTACACCATGTCAGCTGTCACGTCAATACAACTATATCACACAATGTTAACAACTTAGAGAAATGAAACATATTTTAAGATAAAATGGAAGGAAAGTACGTAGTGGAACGAAATAGTGCCATCTACATTGCACTAGAGACATCGAATCTAACACAATTCCATGGATCAATCAAATTTCCCTATTACCATGAATCAGTTCGAGGAAGTAAATATGATTCGCAATTTTATTTGATTAAAATTCTAGTAGAATATACTGTACAAATTACTTTGTTTTCATTGCAAGTAAGTATATTTAACAAAGCGAAAGTCATTTTATACCATATTGATTGTGTAATATATCTTAATCCAAGATATATCACTAAATACTAAATTGAGTCACAAGCATGCTTATGACATGCTATATGTAATTAAGCGACATATCATGGGAATAATATCAACAAAGAAAGATATGGGAAAACCAACATAACCTTAGGCCTAAACAAATTTTTAATAGATACTGGTGCTGACATTTCGATACTAAAACAGAATGAAATTAATCCTAACATAATCTTACACAATAACACTTGTAAAATTATAGGAGTAACAGACTCAGAGACATTTTCGTTAGGAACAACTAAAGCAAATTTAAAATTTGAAGACGTAAAAATCGTCCAAGAATTCCATATAGTGAAGAATGATTTTCCAATATTAACAAATGGTATATTAGGAAGGGATTTCTTAATACAAAATAATTGCAAAATAAATTATGAGAATTTCACGATTTCAATCATTACTTCCGACCGAGATATAATAGTACCCATGGTAACAAAGCTTCCAAAACTAGAAAATATAAGAGTACCATCAAGAACTCAAATCATCGAAGCCCTAGACCTAGAAGTCTTAGAAGATAGTATTATACTAAATGAGGAAATTCAAAATGGCATTTTTCTAGCAAATTCAATAATACCAGCTAAAGGTATTGCTCATATAAAAATCCTAAAGACATCAGAGCAAAATATAATTTTAAATAAAATATCTCCAAAAATAGAACCCCTGAAAAATTATAACGTAGTACATTTTAATAAAAACACTCAATCTAAATCAAATAGACTAAATAAATTAGAATCAGAAATTAACTTAGATAACATTGATTCATCAGCAAAGTACTCAATTTTGGAAATATGTAAAAATTTCTCGGATATATTCCACCTCACAGGCGATAAACTAACTACAAATAACTTCTATAACCAAAATATTTCAGTATTAGACAATAGCCCGGTCTATATAAAAAATTATAGATCACCTCAATCGCAGATTAGAGAAATAGATAAACAAGTAAATAAACTTATCGATGACCAAATTATCGAACCCTCAGTAAGTCCTTACAATTCTCCACTATTATTAGTAGCCAAAAAAAGTGATAACGCAAGACCTCTCACTGCTTTTTCTACAAATAAAGGGCATTATCAATTCAAACGATTGCCATTTGGTCTGAAAATATCGACCAATAGCTTTCAGAGAATGTTATCAATCGCACTAGCCGGCAGAGACTCAGAAGCATTTCTTTACGTGGACGACATAATAATATTCGGGTGTAGTTTAAAGCATCACAATCACAATCTTATAAAAACTTTTGAAAGATTGAGAAGTTAAATCTAAAACTTAATCCTAACAAATGTAATTTTCTACAAACCCAAGTCACGTATCTAGGACATCTCATAACAAACAAAGGAAAAACAGATCCGAAGAAATACGATACAATGGTAAACTACCCTAAACTACAAAATAAAGATGAAGTTAGACGATTTACAGCCTTTTGCAATTATTATAGAAGGTTTATTGAAAACTTTGCTGCAATAGCAAAGCCACAAAATACTTTATTACGAAAAGATACGCCATTCATATGGTCAGAAGATTGCCAAAATGCTTTTATGGCACTAAAAAATAAATTAATGAATCCACCAATCCTACAATACCCAAATTTTGAAGAAACATTCAAACTTCGCTATAGAAGCAATTTTATCACAAGGTGAAATTGGCAAAGATTTACCAATTTCATATGTTAGTAGAACTCTAAACAAACATGAGCTGAACAAGCCCGTAATAGAAAAAGAACTGTTAGGAATCCATTGGGCAATACAATTTTTTAGACCATACCTATATGGTAGGAGATTTATAGTAGTCACAGACCACAGACCCCTAATCAGCCTTTTTTCCCACAAAAACCCTACTTCTAAGCTCACACGCATAAGGTTAGATTTGTCCGATTATGATTTCGATATAGTATATAAAAAAGGTTCTTTGAATACAAATGCAGATGCCCTATCTAGAATTAAGATAAACTCAGACACATTAAAAGCGATGATACCAACCGTAGATATTAACGTAATAACAAGAGAAATGTCTAGAAAATCAAAGGAATATAAAGATAAAACAAGAACCACAACAGAAATGGATACACATGCTAAAAAGCCTGATCAACTTTACGCATGGGAATGTTCTTCGATATCTGAAACAAGAAATGTGACCAAATTAAGATTTATAAAAACCGCGGATATAAAAATAAAAGGAGGTAATAAGAATAAAAGGAACAATGCAGTGCTCTACAGAAGTAAAAGTTTACCAAAAATTTATATGAACAGGAAAGAAGTTTTGGTAGAATACGGCGATAATCCACGTCTAAACTTAGGTTTGATCCTGGAGAAGTTGGTATTCATTATAAAGAAGCATAATATAATAAAGCTAGCTATAGCCAAAAATGATAAAATATTTGAGCACGTAAACATAGATGAATTCAAGAAAACATGTAATACATTACAACGAAATATAAAGAAAATGAAGATAGAATTACAAATTTTAATATATGACCCTCCGATTAGAATTGAAAATGAAGTCACAAAAATAGAAATCATAAAAGAATTCCATGATTCACCGCACTCAGTTGGACATTCTGGAGTAAAAATAATAATTAATAAAATTAAACAAAGGTACTGTTGGAAAAATCTAAACAAAATGGTAAAGAAATACATTAATCAATGTAAACTGTGTGCACAAAATAAGCAAATTAGACACACACGTGAAAATTTAATACTAACAGACACCCCAACAATCAGTTTCGATACAATAACCATCGACACAGTAGGACCACTAAGGCCATCTAGCGAATTTAGATACATACTAACATTTCAATGCGAATTAACTAAATACACAGAAGCGATACCAATGGAGAATAAAGAAGCCAAAACAATAGCAAAGGCGCTAGTAGAAAGATTTATATTGAAATATGGTTCATTTAAAACACTGAAAAGCGATCTGGGAACAGAGTTTGTAAACGGAATTATAGCAAATATTTGTAAAAATTTTAAAATTGAACATAAAACTTCCACCCCATTTCATCATGAAAGTTTAGGCTCAATAGAAAGAAACCATAGAATCCTAAATGAATACTTGCTATCATTTTCAACACATGATAATTGGCACGAATGGTTACCATACTTCATATTTTGCTATAATACAACACCCCATTCGGACACCAATATTTCACCTTTTGAATTAATTTTCGGAAAACTAGCAAGTTTACCCTCCGACGCAAAAACTGATAATCCACCACGGATATATAACATTGATGATTACATACAAGAGCTTAAATTTCGACTACAACAAGCTAACGCAACAGCAAAAATTTTATTAGATAAAGCAAAAATTAATAGAAAAGGACTAGTAGATAAAAAGTCAAATCCACTAAAAATATCTAAAAGAGACTCAGTATGGCTTAAAGTAGGAAATCGTAAAAAATTAGATTCACCGTACAAAGGCCCATATGAGGTTATCGATGTAAATGGTGTAAATAAAAAGATAAGAATTGGGAAAGAAATCAAAGAAATACATAATAATCGATTAAAGAAATATCTGTAAATATAATACATAGGAAACTTAAGACAATCAATATGTACACACATAGAAATAAGATATGATAAAGTAGAAATAAGTATAATTACTATTTTAAGATAAACGATAGGTATAGAAATACACAAAAAAATATATATATATCTTTAAACACATACATATTTTTTTCCCCCAAAGGGAATGGATGTTATATGTTATCTTAATCCAAGATATATCACTAAATACTAAATTCAGTCACAAGCATGCTTACGACATGCTATATGTAATTAAGCGACATATCATGGTAAAAATATCAACAAAGAAAGATATGGGTCAAGAAAGAAAATCGTCACTCACAATGAATGACTTAAAGAAAATAAAATAAAGAAAGCATGAGTCAGGTTACAATGAATGAAATAAAATTCAAGAGTGTGATTCATGTTATGTATGAATATTGCATAAAGTATAATGACTGACCGACTTTCATTGTTGACGCGTTTCTCACGATTGGATTTGTATGATCGATAGTCATAATTGCTAGCGTAAGTAAAATTTTTGTATAAATTTAGCGTAATCGATTAAATAAAACAATAATTAACTGAACCTTAAGCAGGAGTGTTATTATTCACAAGTCGGCGTAATAGCCTAACATTTTATCGGCGTAATAGCCTAACATTTTATCGGCGTAATAGCCAGAAGATAAGTCGGCGTAATAGCCTAAGTTTTTTGATAACTCGGCACTCCTGCCTACCAGTCTTCTGATATAAGAAGCAAGCTCATTACATCTTCTCAATACAATTGAAATTAACATAAATTAGTTTAAGTTACTTTAAAGATATTTAGCAAAAAACAGCTTGATAGCAGCAATGACTAAAATGGTAACACTGCATAAACATATGATGAGTTGCAGTTGCTATGCTGGGTTATTGTTGCTAGGTTATTGTTACTATGCCAATTATTGTTGCCATGCGCCTTTGACTACCGTTCTTTGGTGCCGTGTGCAAACCATGCCTATATAAACAGCAATTTAACTTGACTCGATCTCTTTTTCAGTTTGGCAGTGGAGTGAGTGACTTGATAATTTTTTCTTAGTGATATTTCCTAGTGTTGTGAATTTTTATTAACAGTCTAACACTTTATTTGGTTGATAATTGAAATAAATTTTTCTTATTCTGGGCTGCGACTAGATTAGGAGATTTATTTGGATAGCGACTAAATAAAGATTCTTATTACGGGTAACGAATGTAATAAGAAATTTTACTAACACTAAACACTTTATTGTGGGTAACGACTACAATAAAGATTCTTATTACGGGTAACGACTGTAATAAGAAATTTTACTAATACTACACACTTTATTGTGGGTAACGACTACAATAAAGATTCTTATTACGGGTAACGACTGTAATAAGAAATTTTACTAACACTAAACACTTTATTGTGGGTAACGAGTACAATAAAGATTCTTATTACGGGTAACGACTGTAATAAGAAAATTACTAACAAAACACTTTATTGTGGGTAACGACTACAATAAAGATTCTTATTACGGGTAACGACTGTAATAAGAGAATTACTAACCAAATACTTTATTGTGGGTAACGACTACAATAAAGATTCTTATTACGGGTAACGACTGTAATAAGAAAATTACTAATAAAACACTTTGTTGTGGGTAACGACCACAATAAAGATTCTGTGGGTTTCGACTGCAGTAAGAACTACTCACCCCACTTTATTCTGGGTATCGACCAGAATAAAGACTATCCCAATCCCAACCTCAATTAAAATTATTGAAATCAAGTCAATCAACTGCCAAACATAGATCAGGTGAGTACAAAGTTTATTGCAACAACATTATTATATTCATTAAATATCTTATATTTTCCATTTATTAAAATTTAATAAAGTGAGCTATTAGTATTTTTAAATTTATCGAATATTAAAGCTCTAGTTTAACAGTGAAGTGTATAATTTGTAGACAAACAATTACAGCCACTAACTTTATACCAGTGGCATCAATTTTCACCACATTATTCATTTTTGCATGTACGCTCTGACTACGGCAGTACATTTTATTTGCAGACTTTCAATGGACCTTGCCTCAAATAATTCGGTATAGCTCCAGTGAAGGATTCGTGGTCAGTACCCTCTCTGAAAAGATGTGGGTGACGCCCGCCGTGTACTCTCTGACTAGCTCATCCGCCGCCAAACCTACCTACAAGGACATGAACACCTTGCAGGCCTTCACTGAGCTTCATGGTTCGCCCCAGGCGACACATATTTTGGAAATGGGTGCTGAGTTTTAAGTTTAATCACGTATGTAAACACACGTCAAATGATAATACTGTACAAATCAATTAGAGCTGCGCAGATAAAACATTAAGCTGGTTCTGATATCTCTGCGATATTTTTCGTAAATTATACTATCGCCGTTTTGCGTTAAGAACAATGCAATCATTTTCTTTTCTGCGCTACCTTCATTTATGGGAATCCGTCTTTCTGGAAATTAATGACGCGCAACAATGCTTGCAAACAAAGGGATGAAATACCTTTCAATGTGATTTGCAGCTGAATTCTTTACAAATGTATTTCATTAGACAAAGGGACACCCTAGTCTAAAAGCAGTTACAACAGTTACGATTTAACTTTAAGCCTCAGTTCTTCATACTCAGGTGAGTTGAAATGAGAAGAACTGAGGTCGACTTTAGGCCCGGATCTTCGATCGCTGACAGCTCTAAACAATGAATCCGAGACAGTGTGTCCGGGATAACTTTAAGGCTTCCCTTCCGGTGTTCTATCGTGAAGTCGACACTTTGAAGTCTCAGACACCACCGGCCACTTTTCCGCTGACGTACTCATGGGATATCAGCCATTGCAAGCTCGCATGATCTGTCACAATCTTAGACGACGTCAGCTCTGTATATGGACAGAATTTCTGCACACTAAGTACAGCTACCAAACACTCTTTTTCTGTCACTGTGTAATTGCGTTGAGCAGAATTAACTTTTTTGGATATGTAAGAAATAGGTCGTTCATTGCCTTCATCATCAACTTGCAATAACAATCCACCAATGCCTTACTGGCTTGCATCACACTGGATGGCAAACGAATTGGTGAAATCCGAACTCACCAGTAGCGGAGCCGAAATAAGTTGCTGTTTTAGCTGTTCAAAAAAATTCTGAGCTGCCATAGTCGATTTTTTTTACTTTTTCCAGGGCATCGGTGATTGGAGCAGTCACATAAGCGTAGTTAGAGATAAAACGCCCATACCAGCCCGTCATTCTTAATAGGCGTCGGACCTGCCGAACAGTTTTAGGAAGCGGATAGTCAACTGTCGCTGCATTTTTATCAGGATCTGTTTTTATACCCCTCAGCTTTCCTCAAACAGTCCGCCACTCGTGTTAATAATACCAAGTGGGTATCGAAGTCCTGTGATAGAATTAACAAATCATCCAAATACACCACAACGTTTTCTTAAAAATCAAATGGGATGACAGCGGGTGGCCAGGCACACTAAAAGCAGTCTTTTCTCGCGAGTCTTGATCTAATGTAATCTGTGAAAATGCGTCCTTTAGATCCAGGCTACTAATGAACTTAGCTGGTGTAAGACGACTCAGGATCCCATTTATCTGCGGCAGCGGATAAGCATCCTTCTTGGTCACCGAGTTCACCTTCCTCGAGTCGAACCATAACCTGACCTTTCCTATCTTCTGTACTAGTACAACTAGAGAACTCCATGGGGTCTGGTTCTTTTCTTTTACGCCCAGTGATAATATTGGGTACAGTTCAATGCCAATGAGATCCTACACTGCTGATAAAATTGGGTGGAAGCGTTGCTTCACATGGTCAGCATTGATAATATAATTTAGTAAGGTTGTATTTCCCAGACCTATGGTAACAAAAGTGGGAAACGGAAATTTCGTCGCTTCTATACGTTTATCTTCTTCGACAGTCACAGAATATCTACTAGGATCAGAAGCAGGAATTGAACGCATTTGCATTGCCGCAACTATACCCAGGATATCTGGAACCAACCTAAAAAGCCTCCAGAAGTCGACAATCTTAAAATCTTATTTCGCAGCCTTAAGGTGTATGATCTAGGTCTGGGTATGATTGACAAATTATTGGGACTTTCTACTCGAGGTTCAACAGCAGAGGAGACGATTCGACCTAGCAACTTGGTAAGCTTCCCATCTCTGATGGTATGGCTGCCGTGGAAATAAGACTGGCTCATGGTCACTCATCATCACAGAGTTTGATGGCCGTCTTCAAATTTTAACTGGTGAAGTCCGACCTTCCTCTCCGCCGGATCCGCTAGACGTGATTTTGATCGCGACAAGGGGTGTCGATAAGCTTATGGCTATATCTGGAAGTTCAAAGAGTTATTTATCTATAGGCTTATGGATTGTCTGGGAGTCTGGCGAATCTGCGGACGTAGATAAGGTGCTGTCGAGTTCGATCCTGCTTCATCAAATGAAATTAGTTGTTGCATTTACGTACTGCATTTACGTACTGCAACAAAATGCAATTTAGCATAAATTGTATTTTGCTATCAGTCATATATTCCGTTCACACGGAATGTGTACTTAACTACATGCAGTACTATGCACATACCTACAACCAGCTTTTCCGCTAAATTATCTGCATGTACTATACATACATACAGTTTCTTTTTTCTAAATTCATCAGACCTAATCGCATGTATATACATACATACTATCTTTAAAAGTTACAAAACCCCATAGTAGGTACATACATATGTACAATTATTCCCGTCGGTCGACTTAAAAATATTATTTCTACAAGACACAAGTGCATATCAGATTTCATGCATATGCACTGCGTCTAAACTTTTTGTACATTCCCACGTACGATTTTTCACGTCGTGGGACAGTAATAAAAAGAATAAAAAAGCTTGTTGGAGTTGGTATATATATATATATATATTCGCAGAATCAGTACTCCTACCTGCTTAATTCCTTTTTTCTTTTATCTGGCGAAATCCAAACAGCTCTCAGATTATCCCTTTATTTTATTTTTATTTTTTTTTATTATATTTTTTTTTTTCACTAACAAGAAACTTCTCGGTTAATGCTAATTTTTTTATTGTACATCTGTTACTAATATTTCGCGAACAATAAACTTTTCGGTTAACTCTAATTTGATCTTGAACACCTGTTAATAATATGTCGCGAACAATGAACTTTTCGGTTAATCCTAATTTGTTTTTGCACATCTGTTACTAATATTTCGCGAGCAATAAACTTTTCGGTTAATTCTAATTTTTTTTTTAATTTATCGAATTCTCAAAACCGTCGAGCCAACCACGCCAAACCGTCCGTATCCCAGGTCGTTTTTTATTTCTTTTTAAATCCACTTCTAAAACTCTTTTCCGAAAACGCCGTACTTCGTTTTTTAAAACTCGACTGCCGTGCTGCGTAGAAAATTTAAAATTCAACTCGGCTCTTGATCCCTTTCGTCGCGATCAAGAGCCCTCGTTCAGGGTAGAAAATGCATAGTTGCATTTCTACCCTGGGAAAAATTTTCATTTATTCTACACTTGATTAAACAAGTCCAGAATATTTTTCGTTGGACGGTGGCTTGAATAAATGAAATTTGATATTTTTATAAACATCAGCCACCGTCCCGTCGATTGAAATTGCGGCGCGCGTATACATATAATGTATTTTCACAGCGCGCAATTCTTATCTCGAAAGCTTTTTTTTGTGATATGTATGTACGTTGGTACATATATATTGTAATTTTCACGACAAATCGTACTGAAGGTACGATTTGTCTTTTGCTTAATATTTTTCATTTTTTCACTAAAAATTGCTGATGCAATTTTCTTCACTGCCATAACAAAAGCTTTATGAACCAAATTTTATTTTATTTGGCTATTTTTTTATTCTTTCCTTTATACCCTATATAGGTATATTTTAACATGCAGCATCCCTTCCCCCCGCAAATAAGAGAGTTATTCTTTGGAGAGGAATCCAATCTGCTTACCGCGCATCTAATACTTTGTTGCAGAAGAGTGTTATGGGGGACTACTTATTAAATTCTGGGCTATTGATTATTTGTGAATGAGTTTTTATCGAGCTCACGTCGTACATTTTTTTCTTGGCTAACCTGATCTCAAGATGTTATGTACAAAGAAGTTGTGTAACGTGCCTATGCACAGCCCGCCTGGCCCTACCTTCGTGGCCTGCTCAATCTTTGTGATGCACATGATTCGCGGGTGGCGTGGTCCGATCCGGCTAGTGTTGTTACGACGAGGTGAGCGTCCCTTCACCATGTGGGGCGAGGAGGCCGTGGCCGGCCGCACCTTCTCGGTGGACTTACCCATCTACCCACACCAAGGGCAGTCCTGGGTTGTCGAACGTGAGTGTGGATAATTATGATTTTTACATGACACCCCGCTTACCCATTTTTTTGTTGTTTCAGGTGGTACCCCTAATATTACCGGGCGATATGGGTTGTGCGCGTGTTGCCACCCGGTGTTCGATTCGGCCATCAACGCCATCATCCCGCCCTTAATGGCCACCCCTCCCCCTCGGAGTTGAGGAAGAATCCGACGAGGATTGGGAGTGAGAATGGTTTCTCACGCTTCTTATTTAATGTTTTGATTCGCTTGTACCTTTCCTGTCTTTCTTCTGTTTCCTTTTTGCTTGTATGAAAAAATAAATGGTAAAATAAAAAAAAAAATAATAAAAACTCCAATAAAAAAACGTTAATCTGTTCTGATTTTTATTTCCCTTGCCCCTTGTTATTTTTCAAGGTTTTTCCTGTTTTTTTTTATACTGGCGGAATTAAAAGGAAGACAAGGACGCATAGCTTCGGCTTCTTTCTCTTTTTGTTTTGTTTTTAGGTCTATTAGGTCTAGCTAGGTTGGTACTAATTTGGCGGATCGGCTCTCGGTCGGTTCGGCTAGGCTTTACAAACTTATTTTGTTTAATTTAACTTTTATTTTATTGGCTAGGTTCGATTTGTTATCTTAGTATTAATTATTATTTATTATCTTATTCTCTAATTACAAGTTTTGTTAAAAAATTATTTTTTTCTATTAGTAGCCTGGTAAATATCTTCGTCTTATACGTTACTTCTTTATCTTCGACGTTTTAAGTAGGTACATGTTTTATTTATTTTTTTTTCTTTAACTAACTCTAACGCATTTCCTTTTAAAGCTATTAGCTTATAAACTTCCTATTTATAATTAAATTTTAATTAATTAATTAATTTTTTACTATTCTATCTATTGTTATTTCTATTTTTGCTCATTTACGTCCACCTTCAATTTTAATTTTATTTCTACTCTATTTTGGGTTTATTTAAAATGCTGTTTCGTTTTTATATATATGTTTACAATGTATTTATTTAGTTAGGCCTTGCTGTCTGTAATACATGTTATTTTATACCTTTTACTTTTTGTTTTGGTACATTTTCGTTTCTATGTACGTTTCATCTTTTACCAGGTCTACCTTTTATGTCCTTAATTTGGTTGATTAGTTGTCCATATTGACAGTGTCCGTGTTCCATTTTTAAATGTTTGGGACTGATTTTGTTTTAGCGAGGGTTCTAGTTCGCCTTCAACTGGGTTTGGGGCGCAGGAATTGGTTCTTCTAAAGGAATTCCCTCTGATGAAATTTCGGGGTTACCTTGTGGTTGATTTCTCTGTTGTCTCATCTTGATGACAACAGGGTTAAGATATTTTACTGCCACCACAATCGTTATGGCCACAACAAGTATTCTCGTAAATGATAGAGAGGTTGTGGACAGGATATGGGAGTTTCTACTTGATGCCTTCTCTTGATATTTGCTGATTTTGTTTTGGATCTCTTCCAATGAGTGTGTGCCCTTATATATTGAATAATGTATATCGTCTCCCGTTAAAATCTCGATTTTCCCCAGACTGTGGTTTTGAAATTCTTGTAAAATTTCAGCCAGGTTTACTTTGAGTAGAGAATAATTTAGCTCAGGAAACTGATTCGGTTGAGTAATTTTTAGTGGATATTTACCTTGACCTTCATATTTGAGCACTTTGACATGGTTGCGTTATTTCAAGTATTCCCTGTCCCTCTAGTTTTGAGATCACAAAGTGATCTGGACATGTGATATGTAACACCGTGGAGGTGATAAATGAAAATAGCCACGCATTGGGCTTGTTTAATTTTAACAGCATGTCTTTTTGGGGGATTTGTACTCTGGACCTGCATTTGGGCACTTCATTTAAAGGATTATATAACAACTTAATGGCACATTCGTTGGGCTTGTGAGTTTGATTCAATTTCATCTAACCTGCTGTATATTTCTTTCTCGTTATTGCTGTCCATGGTACCGAATAAGTAATGCATGGTACCGCCTATTCCGTCAAATAAAGATCTGGCCTTGCGTTTTCCTGGTACTAGTTCCTTTATAGTTTCCGTGTGCTTTCGTACGCTATCTATTATAGCGTGTATGTGTAGTTGCTGCACGTTGCACAGATCTCCTTGGTCTGTTATATATAGGTAGAGTTTATGAGCTAAGCGCTCTGAATGTTCTGCTAGACTGATTTGTGTCTCTAGCTCATTCATATCTATTTCCGTTAGAATGTTCCAGGTGTTATGATACACCATGAGGCTTCCTAGATCATCGAAAAATATACCCGAGCTATTTCGATGCGTTATAGCATAGGGTTTCTTGGCGACTTCTCCTGTCGTGTACTGGACGAGGATGGCCATCATAATTAATTGTAGCGCCATTTCTGTGGACAATACGGAGGAAGA
Source organism: Dioctria linearis (assembly GCA_963930735.1). Taxonomy (NCBI): domain Eukaryota; kingdom Metazoa; phylum Arthropoda; class Insecta; order Diptera; family Asilidae; genus Dioctria; species Dioctria linearis. The sequence continues at coordinate 125,087,726 of OZ005742.1, read as the reverse complement.
AAATAGTCCTTTAAGTATGGTTGTACTTTTTTTGTGCCGTTTTAAACCGGGCAGTGCAGTGACTCCACCGCAAATGTTCCTGAGGGGAGTATTGAAATGGGGTTTATTGGAAACTAACAAGGTAAGAGTTTTAAGTTAACCTGGTTCATTTGTGTACGATATATTTTTATTCGAAATATAGTTTTAAACGGTTATTATGTACCGTTACTATTCGCTTACCAATTTTGATTGTGGTATTCACATCGCTTGGTATTGCGCTTACCTGATAAGGTCCTACCCAGATTTGAGAAAGCTTATGTTTTCTACTTTCATTCTTGATGAGGACCTTGTCTCCTACATGGAAAGTTAGCGGCCGTACTGTCTTATCGTAGTACCCCTTTGAGCGCTGCTTACTTGCCAATAAGTTCTTTCGTGCCGTGGCGTAGGATTTTTGGAGCTTATACTTAATCTCACCAAACGGGAAGTAGGGTCTTTCACATTGAAGACACCTTTGAGAGGTTTATGTTCAGTGTATACCGTGAATTTCCGGCCTTGAAGATAGCACCTGAAATTCTTGGTAGCTCAGACAATAGCCAATAACTCTTTCTCTATAGTAGAGTAATTTCTTTCGGCTTTGTTTAATGTGCGGCTTGCATAGGCAATGGGCTGGTCTTTTCCGACTTCTCCTTGAGAAAGAACAGCTCCTAGAGCTTCGTTACTTACGTCCGTAAGATTAAAAGATTTTGAAAAATCGGCGTAAATCTAAAGTAGTGGGGAAATTAAAGCAGTTTTTATGCTCTGAAATGCTTCCTGGCATTTCTCTGTCCAAGCGAATTTTACATCCTTTCGGAATAAATTCGTGATTGGACGTACAATTTTGGAGAAGTCTGGAATGAATTTCCTGTAGTAATTGGCAAGTCCTAAAAATGACTGAACTTGCCTTACTGTTCTTGGAACAGGAAATGTTTGGACGCAGGCCGTCTTACTTGGGTCTGGTAGGGCTCCTTCGCTAGAACATTTATGTCCTAGGTAAACAACTTCTCTTCGTAGAAACTGGCGTTTCTCTGGCTGCAGTTTGAAGTTGTTCTCTCTCAACTTGTAGAAGACTTTTCTCAACTTTTCGTTGTGGTCGTTAAAATTTTTACCATAGATGACAATGTCATCTAGGTAAACGAAACATTCGAGGCCTTGTAAGCCTGTCATGACGCAATTCATTAGGCATACGCTTAAACTCGTAGTGCCCATAACTTATGCTGAAAGCAGTTTTATGTCGATCTTTTTTGTCGACGAGAACTTTGTGATAGCCGTTGGCCAAATCGAGTGTGATGAAACACCTTGCATGACATAATTGGTCTAGAATATGCGTCTCCAATTATCTTTTCGTTTAATTTAGGAAAGTCGACAACGACGCGCCACCTTTTTTCACCGTCAGGTCCCGCTTTCTTGGGGACAACTAGTAGAGGTGAATTCCAAGGGCTTTTACTAGACTGGACTATCCCGCTGTCTAGCATTTCTTTTAGCTGCTCGTTAATTACTTTCCGCTGTGTTTCAGGTAAGCGGTACATTTTTTGATTTATTGGTGCTTGATCTTGCACTAATGGAATGTTATGCATTATCGCATTTGTATAGGTGAGTTTGTCACCTTTGAGGAAGAAGATATCGTTATACTCTTAGCAGAGTTCTGATATCGAAATTTTTTCTTCCGCAGTCAAATTAGGGTCTAGGCTGAGTTCTTGCTCTAGCCTAGAAATACGCGGGTATTGTTTTGGGTCGTCCGGAGTCTCATAGTTCGGGTATAAACAGCGTACATGATGTAGGGTTGCTGTTTTTTCAGCTGGACCTTCGGTTAACTTAGTCTTCCTTTTAAATTGTTGACCTGTAAGTAGATTGGGCTTTTGTGATTCCTTTTGAGGCTTTATTTCGTTGTTCTTAGCATGTTGCAGGGTAGTTACTTCCTGCTTTGCCGACGGCTGAGTTTTGTACACCTGTGCGGTCTTTGCCATAGGTTGTGTGATATACTCAGGCGCGTCGATGCTATTGCTTTTTGACCATGTAGAATTTTTTGCGCTGTGTGACGGTGAAGTAATATGCACCTTTAGTATAGGCTTTAGAGACTCGCTATCGTTCTTATATGTCCTTTGTTTATTTAATAATGATTTATGCCTCGGGATTTTGGACGGAAGAGCTATATGCACCCTTTTGGCAGACTTTAGGCACTCAGTTCCGTCTCTTGAGGTGTTTGATATTGTCTTTAAATTTGGTATTGGAAGGCGTGTTCTTTTGTGGTCTTTTGCGTCTGTTAATGGGACTATTGTGTAGTCGTTTATTGGATATAGCTGTAACTTTAAGCTATGTATGATTACTTGATGACTGTTAGCGTTGAGAATACTAACCAGTACTAATTCTTCTCCAGATGACAGCAAACTGCTCGCCAAGAAGACTCCATCCCTTATCTCTTGGGATAAACAGAACATTTCTTCTTGAGTTTGTAAGGGGACTGGGGCAACAATTTGAGAGCGCACAGGAATGCAGATAGGTTCCTTAAAGGTAACCAATTGCTGCCTGATTTCGTCGGTCTCTTGTTCGCCCAGACAGCTTTTTTCACATTCCTTGGTAGGTAGTTCAGCCTGTTTATACTCTACCTCTTCTGCAAGTGTTCTTACTTCGACTGCTTTTTCAGAATGTAGCTTGTCCGTTTCAAACATCAACGGCAAAGCAAATTCATTTTCCAGCATCTTTCCGGTACCAAATGGGGTCTGAAGTGTGCATGCCTCATTGTGGTTAATTGTGTTAAGATCTTTTAATGACCTTTTCTGTATTGTACTTACCTCAGCGCCTGTGTCGACTACTAGTTTAGTTTGGCCGTTCTGGCCTATGTCTAAAGGAAGTTTTACTGTAGCGACACAGGAATCGGGCTACTGAGGGGACCCTATTCTATTAGCTGGGAGATTTATAGTCTAGCCGGGAAGTTTTGGGTCGACTGTACGCCGTTTCGTTGACTCCGGGCTTCCCATTTACGCTTTTGCTGACATGCGCTTAATATATGTTATATGTTATATATATAACGGCCATAGAACTCACACTTTTTTCGCACATTATAGACTCTTGAGTTATTGGGACCTTGTGGGTCTCTAGGGTTTGTTGGTCCACTATTGTTGTGGGGTCTTTGGAAACTATTGTTGTTTCTTCTGCAGTCACGCACGTCATGGTTATACATTTTGCAGTTCACACAATAAGACGTAATTTTCCTTTTGAGGCAATCAGCATATGTGTGGCCTCTTAGATTACAAAAACTACAACTGATTTTATTTATTATTTTTATTTTTTGCTGAAGGCAAAATTTGTCATGGGAACATTTTTCACTAAAAATGAGTGGCATGCAATTTTCTTCACTGCCTTAACAAAAGCTTTATGAACCAAATTTTATTTTATTTGGCTATTTTTTTATTCTTTCTTTTATACCCTATATAGGTATATTTTAACATGCAGAGTTTTTCACGGGCACTTGGTTGCAATATCGCCGATCCTCATGGAGTCTTTCTTCAACCCGTCAATCAGTGATCACGGACATTTTTAAGCTTAATACTAATTATTCCGAAATTTGAGCGAATGAAAAATTTTAAGATTATTACTAAATATTGGTGATAGTTTGTGTTAAAAGGAAAATTTTAAGATCAATACTAACTATTGGTGATAATTTGTGTTAAAAGGAAAATTTTAAGATCAATACTAAATATTGATGATAATTTGTAACCAGTAACTAAATATTGTGAAAAATGTGTAAAAAAGGAATATTAATTATACGTGTTCAATAAATAAAGGAAGACCTAGTCGGTGCTAATTTAGCATTTTTACTAATTTCACGCCCTGATTTATACTCCAATCTCTTCCTTCTGCAAGCACGAGAGATGGACAACGTAACAACTGGTAGCAGCAGAACTTTTAAAAACAAATCAGTGCCCTTAATCGATTAAATGATAAAAAAATAAAAAAAAAATTTAAATCCGCAAATATAACAACTAGTGGCAGAAGTAACGACACGAAAACCAGTAAAAATAAATTAATGCATACCATAAAAACAATAATAATAATAATATACTAAAATATAACAAAAATACAACAATCACAAGCGTATTATAATAAATATAATAAAAAATAAATACAAAATGAAAAATAAATAAATCAATAAATAAACAAAATAACTAAAAAAAATAACAAGGAGCATATAACATAACAATTAACATTAAATAAATAAATAACAATATTAATAAACGGCTATACAAATTTTTCTTTTGGTAATTTAATTAAAATTAAATAACAAAATAATTATAAACCAACAAAAGAAGCAACAACATTTTGGTGGCATTTATAAAAAAAACAACCTGTCAGAGATAATAACTGTGCCTTAAATAAAACAAAAAAAATAATAAAGAGATAACAAAAAATAAGCCTGGGTACCCTTAATACAGGGTACTTAGAGGAGATAATACAATTGTTTAGAGTGCCATAGCGATCCAACGTGGAAAAGTTGCGGGGCTTCATCCCTGCGTCACTTAAGACGTTTCATAAAGAAGGAAGGAAGGAAAGCTGCAACAATTCGTCAACCAGGCTAATCGAAGCAACAACTGCAAAACTTCCAACTTTTGCGCACACTCACCACCAACATCTTCAACTCCAAGAAGATGTCAGCCAGGACAGGACGCACGACGCAACTAATCTTCAACAAAAAAAATTACAATTTGGATTAAAATATAAGGTAGACAAATTTTTTTTCCTTTTTCTGTTTCACATATACATATGCCTACAAATATGTGCTGATATTTATAAATTTGTAGAAAGTATTTATTTTTGCGGTTGTTGTGTGTGCAAATACGCTGCCCCACGAAGCGACCTCTGCGGTAAGGCTTCGTGAACTTGCTGGCCAGAGGACTTCGATAAATCAATAATCGATCCCCTGAAATAGAGCTTCATAAGCCTGTTGATCAGAGGAAAGATCTTGGTAGGAAGCAGCCATTTGTACTACAATCCATTTTATTTCGGTAATTGAACATTTACAACAACAAATTTTTTGCATATTGGCAACTCCCAATTCCTACACATCCCTTCAATCAATCAGAAGAGTGACAATAATACATATAACAATTTAGAGTATGATTATAAGAAAGTGATTTTATCTTTCCTTTGTGTGCACAATTTCAATTTTCGGTCGACTTACCTACCTCATCCCAATTTTCACGCATAACATACATAACAACACGACAGACAAAACCACAAGCGATATGACTACATAAATAAGAACAGCTCCATGAATAAATATTACGTAATTATTTAATAGTTAATTACAGCTATTCATTTATTGAATTTAACAAACAAATAGTTAATAGATTAAAATGCCTAGCTCATTTAAAATTTTTTTTTTATTATTTACCTTTATTATTTACCTCTTAAAAAATTGTTTTTTTTGTAATACAGGCTCCTCCTCTCTATCCAATAAAAATAAATTAGAAACCTCTTAATATAAACAAATCCAACTAATTTTCAACTTACCTATCACTGTATTTTCCCCATAAATTACAGTTTACAAAAACAAATTTTTTTTTGTTCTCTCTCTCTCTCTTGTTATTAAAACGTAAGGTCAACACATAACAAACTGATTCCCTGGTTATTGCTGTTGGGAAAAGTAAACGTTTGTCCTGTAATTAGCTGACTTTTACTTGCTCCATACAATTTTGTGACATCTTCTATAGTTCCCCCCAGATCAACCAAATCGAAGCTCGAAACGGACATTCCTAATATTAAAAAACTCTAAATCATACTTGCACTAATTTTTCCGTCTGTTACTTTACAAATCTATAATGACTGAAGAAGTCGATTCATTCGATGAGCTTTGCTCATCCCAAATAGAGTAAACCAGTGCAATTAGGCAAATACTAGGGGCTTATCACCAAGTCGGTATAGGGAAGCGTACCCATACCTTTGTGAACGCTAAATTACACCAACTCGAAGAAATATGGAGCGCCTTCGAGATAACCGATGAACAAATAATCAAACATAAAGACTTTACTGAGGATCACGATTATTTCAAAGAATCGTGTTCAGACAGAACTGAGGACTGGTACAAGCTAACGAAAGTAACACTTGCCGAACGATTGAAATCAATCTCGGAAAGTACTGCGAACCAGCAAAACCTTTCATCCATCACCCAAGAGCTTCGTGGAGAATTCAAGTCAACACACAAGTTACAGATGCTAATAAGGAAACAGATGGTCCACCAAATGAAAGTACTTTCAGAAGTCTAAATACCAAACTTAAATCAATTACACGAGTGATACAATCAATAAAGCCAGATATCCTACCTACAGCAAGCAGAACATATTTAAAACAAAAACTAAATATTCTGAATAAACACTGCGCAGAATTCGAGGAGCTCAATAACACATTCCAAACACAATCTACGTCACAAGATTTAGAAAACAAATATTTCTCCGAAGATGTTTTCTATAAAACAGAAGCAGAATACGAAGAAGCTGTTATTGCAATCCAAGAACAGCTGGATACCCGTTTCGATAATTACCAACATGACACACGTATAGAGACTCGATTATCTAAGCACATCCAAAATGCAGCACTCTGAATGCAACCAGTACTAAAAGCAATTTCCATTTTGCTAGCACACTAACACGGAAAAAAAACCAACCGTCGACACGAGTGCTAAACGTACAGACGGGCATAAGAACGATTAAGTCTTGCAGCACTAGCTTCAGAACAAGCCGTGGTTTCACTTGCGCGATCAAAAATCAGTTAAGTTAATTATTTAGTTTAGTGTAAAGTAGAAGTATTTGTATTAGGAGTTTTGAGTTGGATTAAAAGCTGTAAAACTCCAAAAAGCTCGTGCGTTTTATTTTCCACCAAATCCGTTCATTAAAATATAACCTGCAAGAAAGTAGTGGGCCATAACAGGAGTCCCCTGGGCTGCTACAATTGGTGACCCCACATCGGAACACGAATCCAGAAAATTTTACTAATAAATTCTACATCGGACGTCGTATTTTACGTCTGCCAGGTGCCATCTTCACAATTTTCTTTAATTTAGAAAACTGTAGTCAGTGAAGGATAGCCATTTTCATATACATGTGGATTTTCGTCCCGTTACCATTCCAACGGACCCAAAACAAAAGAACATACAACAGCAAATCTATAAAACATACATACAAAAAGTAAGCCACAGAATTCAACAGTAAGGTCGCATGCAAAGAAGAACAATTACACAAGCAGAACCTAGAACAGGACACACCAACGCAAAATTAACAAGATTAGCCGTCCGTGTTTTCCGTCATCTGTTTTCATATTCACACCAGCTTTACGCTCAACAACGAGTCTAGCTCGCATAGATGCAGCCAACGCATCTTAACGCACATATGCATTACAGGAGTATACAAAAGGGAAACACATAGAAATCAACATTCGCCTTGTTCTATTCTTACACTTCTGATGACACGCATTGAACATAAGTGAACTTCAACTCAATAAAAATTCGAGTAAGTGAAAATCAGAGAAAGAGAAGCCATTAATCGCGACGGAGAAGCAATCAAGTGACTGAACATTTCTTTATTCCAACTACGGCAACAGCCACACATAGGAACATACAATCCAACAGTACACCAAACAGGGTGTCAGCAGCTCTGAAACTTTCATTCACGATAGTAAAACGTCAGATTTTAGATATAAATCATATAAAATTAATTTCTTTTCAGAAAATTTACGAAAAATCATTTATTTCTATATTTTTCTCTCTGTTATCAAATTTAAATTTAATACATTCTATTTTCATTTATATTTTCATAACGTATACAGGGTGTTCCGTAAATGTCTTTAATCCTTTAAGCGGATGAAAGTAGAGGTCATTTGGGTCAAAAAAGTCTAGATACTTTTATATCGCACTCCGCTTGGTTTTCGAGTGAATCGCTAATATCGATTTTCGAGATTTTGCATAGCTGTTCAGAGTAATTCGGTTATAAGTTCTATTGTAATTAATGGATTGTGACGCTCAAATCTTTATTGAAAAGAACACATATTGGCCTTTCTAAGAATGTATAATAAGTTATAATTGTGCCTTCAATTATTTAAAAAAAAAACAGTTTTCTCTAGAATTTTTTATTTCACGAACATTTTTGTCGCACTTCAGTGTACATTTATTCGAAATATCACCATTGCACGAACTTGGCAAAACTATGAAAAAATTTGCGCATTATGTCCCCTTTCCAAAATGACCTCCCTAAGTGCTATCAACAATAACAATCAAAAGTTATAAGCGAACAATTGGAAGATGTGCCCATGGAGGTAATCTTCAGTTTTTTCGTAAGATTTTATCTCCTCCTCCAGTTTTTAACCTACGATAACCATTTATATGTCATTGTACGGGAATCTGAACTGGCTATTAGATAGGGTACTTTTCGATTTCGAATTCCGAAAATGGAGGGGGTAATTTCGAAAAAACACTTTTTTACCAAACTTGATATTCACGTAGATTTCATTATTCCGCATCTTCATTTTTGCGGGAGGTGCAAGCTCTGGGAGGGGCGGGAGTTCAAAGTTTCAACTTTAAGCGGCTACATATGAATAAAAACCACCAAAAATGTCTTTTCCATTTATGAATTTAGAACTTACTTGCTAGAACAATGCTTGATTGAGAAAATATAGCTGCTTAAAGTTGAAACTTTGAGCTCCCGCCCCTCCCAGAGCTTGCCCCTCCCGCAAAAATGAAGATGCGGAATAACGAAATCTACGTAAATATCAAGTTTGGTAAAAAAGTGTTTTTTTCGAAATTACCCCCTTCATTTTCGAAATTCGAAATCGAAAAGTACCCTATCTAATAGCCAGTTCAGATTCTCGTACAATGACATATAAATGGTTGTCGTAGGTTAAAAACTGTAGGAGGAGATATAATCCTACGAAAAAACTGAAGATTACTTCGATGGGCACATCTTCCAAATGTTTGCTTATAACTTTTGATCATTTTGGAAAGGGAACATAATGCGCAAATTTTTTCATAGTTTTGCCAAGTTCGTGCAATGGTGATATTTCGAATAAATGTACACTGAAGCGCGACAAAAATTTTGGTGAAATGAAAAATTCTAGAGAAAACTGTTTTTTTTTTAAATAATTGAAGGCACAATTATAACTTATGATACATTCTTAGAAAGGCCAATATGTGTTCTTTTAAAAAAAGGTTTGAACGTCACAATCCATTAATTACAATAGAACTTATAACGAAATTACTCTGAAAAGGTATGCAAAATCTCGAAAATCGATATTATCGATTTACTCGAAAACCAAGCGGAGTTGGATATAAAAGTATCTAGACTTTTTCGACCCAAATGACCTCTACTTTCATCCCCTTAAAGGATTAAAGACATTTACGGAACACCCTGTATACATATTTACACAAATTTAATAGAAAAAAAAAGAGACCGAAATATTTAGTGACAACTAGATTCATAAGTAGAAATTTGAAGTACATAAGTTTTTACAAGTACATAGAACCAAATACAGAATACATATTAAAATAAAATATAAATATAACTTTAGGAGAAGATTGATCAAAGTGAACCCATAGTGAATTTAAATCAATACGAATATTGATAAAAAAAACATTTTGCTATAGAGAAAAACCATACAGGATTGCTCATTTGTGTCAAAAATATAAGAAAAATTTTACATACACGCGATCCAAACTATAACATTTTAAATAAATAGCTGGTTTTCTTTATTGTGCTAATACCATAATTAAAATTAATAAAAACATTAGCAATCAAAATGCCAGACGATGGTAAATTAGATAATAGTGACAATAGTTGTGACATTTCACATAATACTACTTCCAGCGTAGCGGCTGTATCTTTAAAATTGCCTCAGTTTTGGCCTAAGTCTCCAAGTGCCTGGTTCGTTCACGCAGAGGCACAGTTTGCCATATCCAGGGTAACCATGGATACGCAACGTTATAATTACGTGCTTTCGTCATTACCGCAAGACATTCTAGAGTCAGTTCTTGATATAATAGAACATCCACCAGAAACAGATATTTACAAAACAATAAAAGAGAAACTAATTGAAAGGCATTCTCTAAGCGAAGAACATCGTTTAGAAAAATTAATTTCAAGTGAAGAAATTGGCGATCGAAAACCTTCTGACTTTCTTCGAAGTCTCAAGATCTTAGCCGGAACATCTAGTACAATCGGTGATAGCCTAGTAAGAAAATTGTGGCTAAGAAGATTACCACAAGTAATCTACCTCGCTCTTATATCTCAAGGGGATAAGGCCGAAGATGAGTTGGCCCTTTTAGCCGATAAAATCTGGGAAGCCTCCCTCGCGTCTAATACAATTTCAGCCATTAATCCAAGCCAATCCGTAAATAATAACCAAAATGTTAATTCGCAAATTTACGAGTTAAAAAATGAAATACGGCAAATTAAATCTCTTGTTAGATCTATATCCCAAAACAACCGTTCAAGGTCTTTCTCTCGCGGGCCAAAATACAACGCAAAGGCACGCTCTAAAAGTGGAGAAAAACAGTCAGGAAACACAAAATATTGTTGGTACCACAGTAAATTCGGTGCGCTATCAAAAAACTGCGCCTATCCTTGTACTTACAATTCCAATAAAGAGATACAAATTAATTCAAAAAACGAATAGCTTCCACTGTAAATGCGGCTACCAGTGGGAACAATGGCGTATCACGCCGCCTGTTTGTTAAAGATTCAAATAATAATCTCACCTTTCTAGTGGACACCGGCGCTGACATTTCAGTGATTCCTCATACACTATTTTCCCACAAAAACAGAGATGCATCCATTACGCTGTCCGCAGCAAACGGAACAAATATCATTACATATGGAACCAAGTTGTTGCAAGTTAATCTCGGTCTTCGTCGTAATTTCACACACCAATTTCTTTTAGCCGCAGTAAACAGGCCTATATTAGGTGCTGATTTTTTAACAAAATTTAACATTTTGGTCGATTTGCATAACAAACGTCTAATCGATAAACAACCAAACTGTATGTAAATGCAATTAGTGCCAAAGCAGAAACGCCAACGCCTCGCCATTTTGTTATCAACAACACCTATGACTCATTATTACGTAAATTTCCAGGTATTTTAGGACTGCCAGACTTTAAACAGACAATAAAACACAATGTTGTGCATCACATCATTAAGCAAGGGCAGCTCCCGTTTGCTAGACCACGCAGGCTAGACCCAACCAAACTCAAGGCTGCACGTCTAGAATTCAATCACATGACGGAGCTAGGAATCTGCCATCCGTCATCGTCTCCGACCTCTTCCCCACTTCATATGGTAGGTAAAAAAGATAACAATTGGCGTCCGTGCGGCGATTATAAGCGTTTAAATGCCATCACTACCCCCGATAGGTATCCGATACCACACATTCAAAATTTTTCTATACACCTTCGAGGCAACAAAGTATTTTCCAAAGTCGACTTATTCACAGCATATCATCAAATACATGTCGCTCCCGATGATGTCCACAAAACCGCGATTACAACACCATTCAGTCTATTCGAGTTTGTGCGAATGCCGTTTGGATTAAGAAATGCAGCACAAACTTTCCAAAGGCTAATGAACGAAGTAACTAGGGATCTAGACTTTGTTTTCGTATACATAGACGATTTACTTGTCGCAAGCTGATGTCGGTGCATCTTTACAACAATTAACAAACAACTCTTGGGACCCACTAGGGTTTTTTTCCAAAAAGCTAACACCTGGCGAAATGAAGTATTCTGCCTTCGACAGAGAACTCCTAGCTATATTTCTAGCTGTAAAGCATTTCAGACATTTCGTCGAAGGCAGGCAATTGGTTGCCTATTCAGACCACAAACCATTGACAAGAGCAGTCATGGCAAAAACAGATCATAGTCCACGGCAAGCGCGCCAGCTTGACTACATCACCCAATTTACCTCAGACATCCGACATGTAGCAGGAAAAAGCAATGTAGTAGCAGATGCACTATCACGTTTGTACAACGATTAAAGTGCGGAAGTAAGCGCGGCTACATTTAATCTCCAGACTTTCAACAAACTTCAAAGAGATGACCAAGAACTCGAAATCCTAATAAACAACGAACAGCGAAACTCACACTATAAACTTTCGAAAATCACTTTACCCTTGTCAGAGGAACAGATTTGGTGCGAAACCAGCACAAGTACAAATAGACCCTACGTACCCGAGGAGCTAAGAAAGCCGATTTTCAATTCATTACACAATCTTTCGCATCCCGGAATAAGAGCTACACGCAAATTAATCACATCTAGATATTTCTGGCCCAGCATTAATAAGGATTGTAATCATTGGTCTAGACAATGCTTACAGTGTCAGAAGTCCAAGGTTCAAAAACACACAAAAACAGGATTTGAACAAATCGCGATACCATCAAAAAGGTTCGATCATATTCACATAGATATCGTTGGACCACTACCTCAATCGAATGAATACTCCTACATTTTCATGATCATAGATCGATTCACACGGTGGCCAGAGGCATACCCCATCAAAGATATTAGCGCGCAAACCATAGCAAAAACGTTCATACAAGAATGTATTCCAAGGTTTGGTGTACCACTTCAAATTACTACCGACCGAGGAACACAGTTCGAGTTGAAGCTTTTCAATGAGATCAGTAATATGTTGGGATCCCACCGAATCCGCACAACAGCTTATCATCCACAAGCAAATGGAATGGCGCTTACACCGCCAATTACAATCAGCTCTTATGGTGAGAGGCGATACGACAAATTGGGTATACGAACCGCTGTTAAGGATGATTTAAAATGTTCCCCAGCAGAACTGGTTTACGGCCACAGTTTAAAGATCCCCGGAGAATTCTTTATTGACAAACCAAAAACAAATTCTGAAAACATTTCAAACTGTACCGAAAACCTTAAATCTGTCATGCAAAATATCAGACCGACTGACACGAGAAAAACGACACACATTGTCCACGTACCAAAATTATTACAATCCTGCGATCATGTCTTCCTCAGAGTAGACAAAATTCGTAAAGGACTAGCACCACCATATGAGGGTTCCTTTAAAGTTATAAGATGGTTCCGAAAACATTTCGTATCAACGGAAAGAGCTCATCGGTCTCCATAGACAGATTAAAGCCCGCACATGGTGCAGCAGACGAGGTTCGCTGCGCGAACGAACTGAATACGAAGAATAAAAAAACAGTAACTTTCAAAAAAAAAATTTCATAAACATAACTGCTACGCAGAGAGGGGAGTGTATAGAGACTCGATTATCTAAGCACATTCAAAATGCAGCACTATAAATGCAACCAGTACTAAAAGCAATTTCCATTTTGCTAGCACACTAACACGGAAAAAAACCAACCGTCGACACGAGTGCTAAACGTACAGACGGGCATAAGAACGATTAAGTCTTGCAGCAATAGCTTCAGAACAAGCCGTGGTTTCACTTGCGCGATCAAAAATCAGTTAAGTTAATTATTTAGTTTAGTGTAAAGTAGAAGTATTTGTATTAGGAGTTTTGTGTTGGATTAAAGGCTGTAAAACTCCAAAAAGTTCGGGTGTTTTATATTCCACCAAATCCGTTCATTAAAATATAACCTGCAAGAATGTAGTGGGCCATATACAGGAGTCCCCTGGGCTGCTACACACGAATTAACTCATCACACTTTCACAATGAAAGCACAGAAATTAAAAGTTCACATATTTCCCTATCAGAAATTAAATCGTTAATACCAAATTTTAACGGCAATCCAAAAGACCTCCACAGCTTCGTGTCATGTTGCGATGACATCAATCGGCTTTATCCCCATACTGACCCAACAACCCTGTTTTCAATAATTAAAAGTAAGCTATTTGAGATGCCTACAATGTGCTTAAGTACAATGATACAAGCAGGTGGTCAGATTTGAAGCAAATACTACTTGAAACATTCGAAGAAAAATTAGAAAAGTCAGTACTCCAATCAAAACTCCAAAACACAAGACAAAGAACAGGAGAGGCTGTCAAGGAATTCCTAAAACGAATAAATATAACACACGCTCAATTAAATGAAGCCACCCATACATATACGACGGATAAAATATTAATAAATTCTCTAATAAAGGATAACGAAAAACAAGCTATTAGAGTGATTAATAGACGGATTAATAAGCAAGCAACTGCAAACTCTAGCCAAACTCCACGAAAATAGATCATTAAAGCCCATAACGTCATATATTGGTGAGCAAGCATTACGCCTAGAATCAAAGGCAACAAAATTAGCAACAAACTCTTCTCGCACTGCTCAATCAGTACAAGTGCAGAACCCGTTTTGTTACAAATGCAGGACGCAGGGCCATTTAGCTTCAAATTGTCCACAAAACATTCGTACAAGGCCAATCCCAAATAGCAATTTTTCGAATAATCTGAACCAAAGCAATCCAACTAAGCAAAGGGATACCTTTAACAACCTTACCAATACATGCAGGTATTATCATAAATTAGGACATACCGTAGAAGTGTGCAGGGCAAGAATAGCAAACCATGGGAATTTCTATAAACAAAATACAAATCCGGTTGCCCAAAACTTCAGAAATCGAACAGAAATTCCCAATAAAATTACAATAAGGGACCGAAAATAACAGTTATTATTTTTTTGTGAGCGAAAAAACTCTTTCATAAAATTTTCTAGGAAGTAGCGTAGTACAAAAGGGGTCTATGTACAGCACTTAGACTAGCTGCCTACGTTGAAATTAAGATAGTTTCGATTTTAATATATAAATCCAATCCTAACTGTTATTGTAAGACATATTTTTTATATTTCAATTTTAACTGTTTAAAAAAAATACTTATATTATTTTACAGCGACTTAAAACTCTTTGCCAGAGTTTTACATATTTCGTCTATTATAAGAATTAAAAATGAGTTTTATTTTTTTCCTCAGGAAATAAAACTCATAATTCAAGTTTTATATTTTCCTCATCTTATAACAGTTAAAAATGAGTTTTATTTTTTTCCTCAAGAAATAAAACTCACAATCAGAGTTTTTTATTTTCCTCAGGAAATAAAACTTATCAATGGATGTTCTCTATTTTTGTTTTCATATATTTATTAGAAGATACAATTTGTCAATTTTTTTAAACATTTTTGTATAGCAACCGTACGAAACGGTTGCCCGATTGGTCCTATTTTTGAACTTAAATTTACATTTTTTTTAAACGGCCGTTTACAGTGAAAAACCAAAGCTATATATAGCAACACCAAGAAGGGGTTGCCGATTTCAATTTCTGTTTCCCTAAGAACCTTACTCGGACTGGTTTATTTCTTGAGGGAAAAAATAAAACTCATTTTTAAGTGTTAAATTCTGAGAAAAATGATAAACTCAATTAAGGAGTTTTATTTCTTGAGGAAAAAAATAAAACTTATTTTTAAGTGGTAAAAGCTGAGAAAAATGAAAAACTCGAATTATGAGTTTTATTTTTTGAGAGAAAAAATAATAAATTTTAAACTGAGAGAGAAATATAAAACTTAAGATAAGACTGTTATTTACTCAGAAGAAAATAAAATTCTCTTTTTAACTATTTCATTAGAAGATAAAATATAAAATATCAATGACAAAGTGTTAAAACCAGACTTTTAAAATATTTCTTATAACTCTTTCGGTCCCTGATTACAATACTCCAAAAAAAGGTCAACATCACCCAGGTCCCGAATTTTAATTATAGAAAAAATCCCCCTTCTTCAACAATACAACCCCAAAACGAAGCAAGGACAAATAAACCACACATACAAAATCCGAGAATATTTTTAATCAACTCGGAAAACAAATCAAAGCGAGAGGAATTAAAATTTAAATTAAATACTTCAGAATTATTAAATGATCACATAACGATGAAAATTCCAATTATTATCAGCCCCAATTCCATTACTATTTCCCCATCTACCAATGTATGCTCGAATAAAGAAACAAAGCTCCTCGTAGACACAGGAGCAGAAATCAGTTTATTAAAACTCAATACCCTGAAAGCAGGCAGCACTTACTATAAAGATGCAATCTGCAAGATATATACTTTTTTTACGGAATCTAAAACTACAGAAGGATTAATACTGGCAAAAATGTCAGATACATCAAACAATAATTTTCTAATAGAACATCCCTTCCAAATAGTAGGGGAAAATTCAGCGTTGGCATGTGACGGCTTAATTGGCCACGAATTCTTGTCCCGATACAACGCTTGTCAATTATCAAAACAAGTACATTTCCTTAGAGGTGAAGCAATGTCATTCATCCTATCCCATAGAGCAATATCGCTCAGATTACCCAAATACATATCTCAGATATGATATCCCGCACAAGAAGTCTCTAACAAACAACCTTCTGTACGCAAAAAAGAATTGGTTAACTAATAAAAACAATGAAAATATTAACAAGAATAAATCGCATGTTACACAACAGGCAATAAACGCAAAACAGAAAGACTTTCCTAAACAAAAAATTCCACAAAAAACGGAATATACTCTAGAATCCAATAACAACCGAAATGAATTGGACAAACTACATAATAAAATTGTTACAATTCCCGCTCGCTCTGAACCAATAATTTAAATTCCAACTTCGTCAACTACGGAATCAGTATATTTTAAAAAAGAGGTAAAGCCAGGGTTGTTCATAGGTAACATCAGGGGCGGATTTCCCTATAGGCCGAGAAGGCCCGGGCCTAGGGCGGCAGATTTAGGGGGCGGCAAAACTTGCTTATTTTTGTACAAAAAAATGAATAATGATTATATTTATGTAATACATATGTTTGTAAAATCCGAAGAAATGTTGTTCCTATGTTCCCTGAGTTTTATTAACTTATTAATTTGAATGGAATTTTTAGCTGTTTGAATGATTTTTGATTTTTTCTTGTAGTTGTGGGTATTTCATTACATTTTTATACTTTTTCGTTTTTTAAATAAAATAATTCGTTGGAAAGTGTTATTTTTAATTCTACTCCATTTTTTTCAAATCTACTCCGATTTATGAGGCAGCCTACTCCGCTAATTCTAGCCTGGGGTCCCTTCACTGGATATAGATCATTCAATTTTTCGTGTTTTACAGCGAGTAGGGGGGCGGCAATCTTCCATAGGCCTAGGGCGGCCAAGTGATCAAATCCGCCCCTGGGTAACATCATAGTCAACCCATCAGAAGGAATGGCAAAAGTCCTAGTTCTCAACACGAATGAGCAGGACGTCGAACTGGCAATTCATGACATGAATCCTGTTATGACCCAGATCTTAATTATTAAGTTAAAAATTAAACTAGTATTACTAATTCAAGATATTCAAATTCAGCTTAATCATGATAAACCAAGAATTTCATTTAGTCTATCGTAAGCATTTTAAAGGGTTATTATTCTTAAGTTTATGGAACCAGCGATCACAATTCACCACCGTGAGCAATGCCAATTTCCATTTTTTCGCTTTACATGCAGTTTTTACAATATTTAAGCCTTTACGGAGTCCAAGGTATTTACTGTTTCGTACACATGGACGATATCTCCATGGATACAATCTCAAAGAGCACAATATTAGGCTCGCAAACGTTTAGCCGCCTTCGGGATTTCAATTTAAAGCTACAACCCGACAGGTGCCATTTCCTAAGAAAGGAAATAATGTATCTAGGGCACATCATTACTGAAAATGGTGTCAAGCCAGATCCAACAAAAATTAAATCAGTTCAATCTTATCCTAGACCCAAAAAAGAAAAGGATATCAAAGCCTTCCTTGGTTTCGTCGGCTATTATCGCCGCTTTATTCCCAATTTTTCTAAAATTGTGAAACCTCTTACTAACCTTCTGAAGAAGGACACACCTTTCAAGTTCGACGCAATTTACGATGAAGCATTTTGCAAATTACGAAACAAATTAAATCCAATTTTATCCTATCCGGATTTCGACAAAGAATTTTGTCACCTCCGATGGCAGTGTCTACGCCATCGGAGCAGTTCTTTCCCAAGTATATGATCAAGTAGATCATCCAATCGCCTATGTGAGTCGAGTTCTCAATGGTGCAGAGACTCGTTGCTCAACAATCGAAAAAGACTTTTTGGCAATAGAATTCGCGGTTGAGCAATTCAGGCCATACGTTTATGGTAGACAGTTTGCCATCATAACTGATCCTAAGCCCTTAGTATAGCTGATGAATCTAAAGGATCATTCCTCAAGACTAATGAGATGGAGAATACGTCTTGAGGAATACGATTACAAAATAGTCCATAAACCTGGAAAGCTCAACACAAATGCGGACGCTCTCAGTAGAGCTATCCCAGAAAATTCCGAAAAACTATCGGAACCCACTACCTATTTAAATGTGGTAACCAGAAATCAAGCCAAAGCTCAGGCGAATTTAATTACACCCAACACAAATATCAATACTCCAAACCGAGACTCATCACTGGTAAACAATTCCTCAGTATTAATAACTGAGACCAATTTCTCATTACTTTCTACTAAAAGTGCTAATCCCAAATTTTTTATCTTGCCAATGCAAGATACAGAACTTGAAAGAGTACTAAAATCTAAACTAAAACTATCAGACAAACCTCCACTATTAGAAAATGAACTGAACTTCTTTAGGAAGAAAGACTCCACAGTAATCATTTCAAAAGTCAATCTACCTTATCGATCTCAAAGGGATAGATTAGACATTGAAAAGATTTTAATTGAGATCTGCTCATACCCAGAAGCAAATCAGTTAAATCAGGTAAATATCTCCTTCCCTGTATTAGACCCGCAAAACCTTCTCACTATTAAAAACATTTTTACCAAGGTCGTCGTTAACCAACAAATAAATGTCAAACTTCATCAAGATTCCATAAAGTATTTATCCAACAGCAGTGATATTGAGCAAGTTCTGAAAGATTTCCATTCTCTACCAACTGGAGGCCATCAAGGTGTCTCCCGTACAATCTAAAGAATTAAAAAACAATTCTATTTGCCTGGCATGTCAGACGATGTTGTAAGATATGTAAGGAAATGAAAACTTTGTCAAGTAAACAAAGTATCCAGAAATCCTAAGATTCCTATGAAAATCTCAAGCATAAGCTCAAACCTTTTGAAAAAGTGTACCTAGATGTTGTAGGACCTCTCCCAATTTCCCATTCTGGAGTTAAATATATCCTTACATTTCAAGACGACCTTTCCAAATTCTCTGAGGCTATCTCCATAGTCAACGCTGAATCCAAGACATTAGCGGAAGCCTTCACAACAACAATAGTTTGTCGACATGGCATTCCAGAAAGTATCCTCACAGATCAAGGCTCTAACCTCAAGTGGCATGTTCGCCGGGGTATCCAAACTGCTAAAGATCAAAAGGCTCAAAACTACTCCATATCACCCTCAAACAAATGGTGCATTGGAGAGAAGTCATAGAACTTTAGCAGAATACCTCAGATCTTATGTATCGAAAGATCCTCAAGACTGGGATACATGGATTCCATATGTCATGTTTGTCTATAATATCACACCTCACTCGAGTACAAATTATGCTCCCCGCGAACTCCTGTACGGATTCCCAGCCGAAATCCAAAATAACTTAAAATCATCTCGGACCGTTTACTATAATTACGATAATTATGCAAACGAGTTAAAAGCACGTCTGCAACACAGCTATAAAATTGCGAAAGACATAGCCATGGCCAACAAAGAGGAATCAAAACTCCATTACGATACAAATTCTACCCCGAAAACCTTCAATATTGGGGACAAAGTCTTGTTAAAAAGCAGACTGAGATAACAAATTCTCACCACTCTAATAATCCCGTGGACTCATTCTTCCAATCGGAAAGTACAAGATACCCAAACTATAACGTACAAAGACTAACACAATAACCTTTTCTATCCTCTAAATTTTCAATACATCTCCCAAAAATAAGTAAAAAAAAAAAAAAAAAACTTCTAAGCAACAACAAAATTAAAAACGAAATTATGTAATAGGTATTCAAAAAAGTACGAAGTAAAACAATAATGAAAGGACAAAATATATATATATATATCTATGATGTTTGATTAAAATTAAAAGGGAACAAGTAAAAAAGCTAGAATTGGTCTAAGACCAATTCTTATGATACCCTAGATGAATGCCCGTATTAAATTTCGTATGGTCGCCGATCTATTCAATTTGATTTTGAAGTTGTTTTTCGCATATATTTCTAGAACGGTTTGTCGCACAGAAAAAATGATTATAATCAATTTTATAGGATTTCGTATTCTGCAGAGGTTTTTAGTACAATAAAAATGTCTTGGACTTATCGTTTTCAAAGTATACGTAAAAAACCTAAATTTTTATATGGCAACACCAAGAAGGAGTTGCCCGATTTAGTCCATTTCAGACATTTTAATTGCTAATGTAGTAAAAACATCATGTACGAGATTTCAGCTCTCTACGTCGACGTGTTCTCAGGCAGTGTCCAAATATATAGCGGAAAACGAAATTTTTATATGGCAACCCTACGAAGGAGTTGCCCGATTTGTCTCATTTTCGAACTTAATTTTACTTTTTTCTTTTAAAGTCCATGTACAAAATTTCAGCTCTCTAAGTATACGCGTTCTCGAGTTATCGTGCGCACGGACGGACGGACGGACGGACAGACGGACATGCAAAAATCAAAATAACTTTTAATATTATGAATGGGTGTCCAATCTATTTTGCTCTACCATCATTATTTCGAGGTGTTACAAACGGAATGACAAACTTAGTATACCCCTTAGATTTCATCTAGGGTATAAAAAGGCGTGATTTTTTTTTTATACCCTAGATGAAATCTAAAGGGGTATACTAAGTTTGTCATTCCATTTGTAACACCTCGAAATAATGATGGTAGAGCAAAATGGATTGGACACCCACGCATAATATTAAAAGTTATTTTGATTTTTGCATGTCCGTCCGTGCGCACGATAACTCGAGAACGCGTACACTTAGAGAGCTGAAATTTTGTACACGGACTTTAAAAAAAAAAGTAAAATTAGGTTCGAAAATGAGACAAATCGGGCAACTCCTTCGTGGGGTTGCCATACAAAAATTTCGTTTTCCGTTATATATTTGAACACTGCCTGAGAACGAGTAGCCGTAGAGAGCTGAAATTTGGTACATGGTGTTTTCATTGTACTAGCAAATAAAATTTCAAAAATGGACTAAATCGGGCAACCCATTCTTGGTGTTGCCATATAAAAAATTAGGTTTTTTATGTATACTGTGAAAACGATCAGTCCAAGACATTTTTATTGTACTAAAAACTTTTTCAGAATATGTAATCCTATAAAATTGGTTATAATCATTTTTTCTGTCCGACGAACCGTTCTAGAAATATAGGCGAAAAACCACTGCAAAAATCAAAATTACTCAAATGGGTACCCATACGAAATTTCATACGGGCATTCATCTAGGGTATCATAAGAAGTGGTCTTAGACCAATTCTAGCTTTTTCACTTGTTTTTAAACTACTTTTAGCAATTGAATTACCGTTTTTCTTTTTCGTTGGAATTTATAGATTAACGCAAATAAGGAAGAAATATTAAAATTAAAATAAAAGGTAGATCCTTTTTTAAACAAATTAACTTTTATATGTGTAATATAGTAAATAAGATAAAATAAATAAATATAGTATAGTATAAAAAAAAATAATAAAATTCCAAAATAAACCATAGTTACACAAAAAACCGAAATTATATATATATAACGGTACCATTTTATTTATATGTAAGGTAAATAAATAGTCAATATAAATGTTATAATAACATAAATATAAATATAAATACATATAAAAAACGCCAATACTGTGGCTAGAATACAATAATACTTTCATATAAGAAACAAAACTAGTTTTTTAATTATAATCAATGAAAATAATAAATTGTAAAGAGATATATATATGAGTAAGGAAATCTGTTTAAACCTAGTGATTATTTACGGCACTATTTCATATTTATTAGTTTTACTATATCTTACAATACCAGAAAGCATAAAACTTTCTTTTCCCAAGGGGGAGGGATGTTGTGACCCGGGTGCCTATTGACCAGAATCACAACCATAAAGCCAATACGCCAATATCTTGCATTATGTAATATATTGACGTACTACAAATTGACCCTGAAAATCAAAAATATTTTATTTTCAATTTAATTTAAATTGCTTGCCCTATGCAATATATTGGCGTACTACAAATGGACTCTAAAATCAAAAATATTTTATTTTCAATTTAATTTAAATTTCATTTGCATTTAAAAATGCATTTACGTTCTCCAACAAAATGCAATTTACCATAAATTTCATTTTGTTATATCAGTCATACATTCCGTTCACATGGCATGTATACTTACCTACATGCAGTACTATGTACATACCTACATACAGCTTTTCCGCTAAATTATCTGCATGTACTATACATACATACAGTTTCTTTTTTCTAAATCCATCAAACCTAATCGCATGTATAAACATATATACGGTCTTTAAAAATTACAAAACCCCATAGTAGGTACATACATACGTACAATTATTCCCGTCGGTGGACTTAAAAATATTATTTCTACAAGACACAAGTGCATATCAGATTTCATGCATATGCACAGCGTCTAAACTTTTTGTACATTCCCACGTACGATTTTTCACGTCGTGTGAAAGTAATAAAAAGAATAAAAAAGCTTTTTGGAGCTTTTCACGGGCACCTGGGGTCGGATTCTGTAACTCGGAGAGTTTGGGAGTTTGGGAGATGAGAAACTTCGTTTTCCCCGAATAAAACTCCCTAACTCTCCTATCGTGATTCTCTAAAATACTTGCTGAGTTGGGGAAAACGTGCGAAGTATCGCAATATTGAAGGACGGCTAATCGTAGCGCATTGGGGGTTCTTTCGTTCGGATTTAGGGTCTAGAGTATAAAAATATAGATGAAAACTATTTGGGGTAGGGGCCTTTGGGGTTGGTGGTCGTACCAGCCCTCATTGGGGGTTATCCAAAATACGTCATGTTTGGTATCTTTCCTTCGGATGTAGTGTCTAGAATATAAAAATATAGATGAAAAATATTTGGGGTAGGGGCCTTTACGGTTGGGGGGTCGTACCACCCCTCATTGGGGTTATCCAAAATACGTCATGTTTGGTATCAAATTAAAAAGGGAGAAGCGGGTAATCGAGTGGTGTAGTTCTTTTTTTGATCTCTTTAGGTTCATAACTGACTTTTTCCGCCGAAAAACGGATTTTTTTCACTTGGGTCATATACACCCCAGTTCCTATATTTTGCATATATGTGTTCCGTTCTTTGTTTCACATTCATTAGTACTCTGTTGCGAACATTTTTCTACTGAAAAGTGAATTTCCACGACTTATCCGTTCTTCATAATGATGAGTTGAATATATCCATTTTTGTACTAAAAAAACGATCATTTATCATCTTATTCACTTCTTTTACAGTTATCTCCAAAACTATTTACCGGACTTAAAAACTATTTACATATCTAATTAGGGGACAGTAGATGCGATTTTATCCTACATATGCATATTTAAAATTTTTATAGCATCTTTCTGTACTGGAAGATGACCAAATTGACCATTGTCGCGTGAATTACAATTTTTAGCGGGTACCTTGAGATACAAAAATCCTTATTTCTCTGTAAGTATTACAAGGATTTCCATAATTTGTTTTTGTAAACATAGCCAGAATATGCAGTGAATCCATAAATCAATTTGAAAATCCTAGGTACATTGGTACTTTCACAAAGGACAATAAAAGCAGACGATACTGTCAGTTGAGAAATATTTTTCTTACTTCTCCACAACTAACACAGCCGAGAGTTTTGCCGAGTGGAATAGAGAGTTTGGCAAATCTCAATACAAATTCCACGAGTTACAGAATTCCGAGTGGAGAGTTAACTGGCAAAAGAACTCTCATCTCCACAACTCGACAACTCTCCGAGTTAGTGAATCTGGCCCCTCGGTACAATATCGCCGATCCTCATGGAGTCTTTCTTCAACCCGTCAATCAGTGATCACGGACATTTTTAAGCTTAATACTAATTATTCCGAAATTTGAGCGAATGAAAAATTTTAAGATTATTACTAAATATTGGTGATAGTTTGTGTTAAAAGGAAAATTTTAAGATCAATACTAACTATTGGTGATAATTTGTGTTAAAAGGAAAATTTTAAGATCAATACTAAATATTGATGATAATTTGTAATCAGTAACTAAATATTGTGAAAACTGTGTAAAAAAGGAATATTAATTATACGTGTTTAATAAATAAAGGAAGACCTAGCCGGTGATAATTTAGCATTTTTACTAATTTCACGCCCTAATTTATACTCCAATCTCTTCTTTCTGCAAGCACGAGAGATGGACAACCTAACATCGCTAGAGGTATTACGCGTTTCACTTTGGCTCCGGTATATTGCCTAGTATTTGTAGCACATTTCCCAGTGCACGTTGATGAAAAGGTTTGACGAGACCGCCCGGTCTCTTAACGATCGGCTTACTAAATGCGAAAATGCTATATCGCAGCTAAAGGTCAGCAACGTTTCTGTGCTCAAACAGACTGAGGCCATTCAGCATGCGCAGCAACTAAGTGATGTTATCATAAGAGGATCATTTGCACTCCCATCATCAACTGAAGCTATCCATGATTCTTTTATGCAGTTAATGATAAATTTATAAATTCGATCTATAACATATGAAGACCAACAGCCTTGAGCAATTGTAAAGCTTTGTATTGAACTATTTTTTACCATAGTGATATTTTAAATAGGTTTAATTTAATTAATCAATTTATTTTTGGATTTTCCTATCTGAATTATATCTTTATAATCGCTTTTAGAATTTCTTCTTTTTCTCTTTAGTGAGTAAATGCTGCGGGATGTATTTTAATGTGTGCGTGGATTTTTATATAAGAATTTGCCCTGCGCTTTTGACTACTAAATGCTGCCGTCTTGTTTATGAACATGGTTAATTACACGTCTTTGAACGGGGTGAGAATTTTGATTAAAATTATATGTGTCGATTTGAAGGATTCAATGTTTGTGCTTTGAACGCCAGAAGCATTCGTATCAAAATAAACGAATTTCGAGATGTTTTTTCTGAATGCGGTTTGCATGCAATCTTAATTTCGGAGACTTGGCTCAATGATAATATTCCGGATTCAATGTTATCCATTCCCGGATATAAAACATTTAGAAATGACCGAAAACACAGTTCTGGCGGGGGTTTTGCTATATATGTGAGAGATTTTTTTAATATTAAGAAAATTTTCTCATCAATCAGTCGGGAGATTGAGTTTATAGGAGTTGAGGTCAGGTCGGAAAGTGATAGATGCGTGCTGTCTGCAGTGTATCGTCCTCCAGGTAACTATGATTGCGACTGCGCCGTGGAATTTGAAAACTACTTTTCATATGCATCACAACACTACACTAATGTTGTGGTGGGAAGTGATTTCAACGTTAATATTCAGCTTCCTAGCCTTCAAACACAAAATCTTTTACACCTACTACAATCCCTGCACCTAAATGTAATAAACTCGAATCCAACTTTTTTCTTTAATACTGCTAATCCATCTCAATTAGATTTGTTTCTTACCATGGATGCAAGCAAGGTAATTTCGCACAATCAAAAAAAAACCCCTCAAGCACTCTTGATCACGACATTCTTTTCCTCTGTTATAACTTTTCCCTAGGTTCGATGACAGCCCCCCCAACTATTCATACCCTGACTATAATAGTATTGATAAGAATGTATTATTCGAGAAATGTTTGGGCTTGCCATGGTGCGATATATTTGAATGTACATCTGTTGATCGACCATGTCTCCTTTTTCCGACCGCAGTTACTTGGCTAGTCTTTGGTCGCTTACCTGGAACAAAGAGCTTTGTTATATCTTTATAACTTGTTGCACTCAGGTAAGCCAGGCTATCTGAGAGAAGTTTTTCAAATGACAACATCTCGGCGAAATCGAAATATCATTAATCCTAGTTTCCGAAAATTAGTCATGGAAAGTTCTTACCCTGTTCAAATTGCTCGTTTATGGAACATTCTCCCTTTAAGTATACAGGGGGCTGAAACTGTCAACGCGTTTAGACGACTTATAAGAGCACGTTTCCAGTCTTCTTAATTGTATGCATGCATGTTTTTTTGTCTTCGCAGTAATTTATCACTAAGCTTTATACATTATTTTACTTTAGTTTTGCTTTATTTTTTCTTATATATATTGTTATTTCTTTATTTCTTGTCTTTATTTTTACCTTAGTTAAGCTTTATTAGTCAACATGTTCAGTGTGGTTTGTTATAGACTTTAAGTTATATCTAGCGCCATATAAAAAATGTGTACAATATATATACTATATCCAGAAATAAATATATTATTATTATTATTATAGGTGACCAGGATGATCACAGTTCAGCATTTGACTGTTTCTGAGAGATGAGAGTCTGCATACGCAGCCACTCCTATTATATCGGATGATGAGAAATTTTCATCCGCTCTGGGTACTCTGGACAACTAACTTCTGCCAGTCGGTTCCTATAGGGGAACTGAGATGTAACTGAAGTCTGAATGCGTTATCGTGTAAATTTAATTTGCTCAATGGTTGGCAATAATAGTCGGCTCCTTAATTCTACGCAGAAAAGGATTCATTTGGCTTTTGATGGGGAGTCAATATTTGTCTTAGAATGCGGACATCATCACATGGTTCACCCCAGTGTATCAGCAAGGCTATCTTCAGATGTTCCCATGTTGGATTGAGTTTGCTTCTCAAGAAGGTCCAATACCAATTCTGTGCTTTGTCTGCGAAAGGCATGTTTACATTCCTTACTAGGAGACTGAAGTCTCTATGTAATGTAAACGTTGTGAGCGTTTCAGTTCGGAAAATAAATTCATCGGCCGATAATCGGGGGTTATCTCCATTATAGATTAAATTCCACCTTTTAATTGGACTGGCTGGCCGTTGGTGGTTCAGTGGGCGTGGCCTCCATTATGGTGGTGGATATGTTCTGTATCTCTGCAACTCACTATCCGGATATCTTGGCTAATTCCGTGCGGGCGCGAAACACTGGCGAGACCGCAAAGTGACGTCTGAGTTTGGGTTAATATTCTGATGTCCTTGGAGCATGCTGTGAGGTGGAAGTAGGGAAAAGTTAGGTGTTCGGTTTCTCCCTTGTGAAGTAGGCATATTTCGTCTCTGTGTCTTACAATTTCTGGAGGCTGTCTGTGAGTCTGAGTTCTCTCATTGCCTAAGGTTGCAATTCCTCTAGCTAATTCGTCTCGCACTAGATAAACAATTTGAATACTCAGACCGGCCAGTAAAGCTTGTGTGGCGAGCAAAAGGTCTCCAGTTGCTTGTGGAACTGGGATGTCTGCCTGCACATTGATTTCTGTCTACCAGGTTATAATTTGGGATGTAGGGGCAAGGTCGGAAGACGAGCACTCTGCTCTGTATTTTGACGCGTCGGATACCACCGTGGGATTGCACCTGTATAGGGCACACATTCGTTCACGTGCATGGGCTTCCGACCATTCGAACAGGTGGACTTGTTGATACCCCATCTTTGGAGACATTTCCGATGGAAAATGTGTGCGAAGATGGTTACTATTGGCTTAGTAGCCACTGATTAGTCTTCTTCTTGGCATACATATACTGCACTGGGGAGGCAGAATTAGAGCATCCTCAGCGCCTGATGGCGATCTACCGATGAGCATTAACAGTTGTGTTCAGAAAACGCTTGTTATTATAGACAATTAAACCAAATTGTGAATATAGTCGTAGCGCGATATTCAAGGATAGTAATTGGAAGCTATCTAAAAATAACTCGATACTTAAATTCTAGGCTCGTTCAAAAAAATGTCTCATATTCAGAAACGGTATCAAAAAAAATGTCATCCTGTTCCAACTCCACTGGAGGTATTGTACTATCCAATTGCGATATTCAAAACAACGTATTTTAAACTATACTATCGAAATTTAACCACTGCTCAAATGCAATAACGCTATGTGGAATCAATTTAGGCAATACAACAGTATTATAGAAGCATCGCAGTATTTAGCTATATCTTCAGAATAATGCAATATAGAATATAGTATTAAAAAAAAATTACGCAATACTTAGTCGCATTTTCGGAATAACGTGATATTCGCTCTAAAGAACTCAAAAAGAACTGCCGAAATACTCAGATATAGTGTAGAGAGAAATATAGAAATACGCAAAACCAAATATATTAACAAGACCCTGCAACATTTAAATGCACCACCGCAAATTCAAGCGATGCTGAAAGCTAGTATTCAAAACATATAGTGTCTTTCAATTAGGGCATCACAAGAAAAATGCAAGACTAAACGGTAATATCGAAATTCCAACCAAGGCTCAAAGAACCTTTAATGCAACTGTGTTTCTGGAAATAATGCAACATCAATAATGCAATGGAACTGTACTGAACGTAACACCATACTTAAATGTGTTAAAGCAATTTCAACGCGATGCTCTAATATAGTATACGCGAATAAAGCAAAGCTCAACATTTTTTTTTATATTATTAAGCCAAGCTCAGGGGATACCCTATGATGGAAAGCACAGCATGGCAGGAAGGAGATAGGGAAAGGATTAGGGCATATGAGGAGAGTGGCGGAGGTGCCGATGTATGTCGCCCTTAAACTTCCGCAGATTGTATGCCGGAGGAAAAACAGAAGATGGTAAGCTGTTCCACATTCGCACTGTTCGGGAATAAAAAAGCATCACGGAATTTTACTGTACGGCCGAAAGTAATTTGAAGGGTTAAAGCATGTGCGCGGTTTGCAGCGCGAGTATTGCGTGCAGGAATCATTCTACAAGGGATTAGACTAGATATTTAATCAGAACATTGACCATGCATATAGCGATAAAGGAGCGAAAGGCATCCAACATTTCGGCGGTGCTCGAGTGAGTCGATATGACAAGTTATTGCCAAATCGCCAATGAGCTTGAAGGCTCTCTTTTGGACAGTATCCAATGAAGCTAAGGCTGTGCGACCAGCCCCGGCCCATATATGAGAGTTGTATTCCATTCTAGGTCTAATGTAGGACTTGTAGAGGAGCGCTAGATTTGACGGGCTGAAATATGTCTTACACCTTTTCAGAAATCCAAGACATTTCGATGCTTCTTTGGCAACAGAGAAGATGTGATCTGTCCAGTTTAACTTACTAGAAATATTAATGCCAAGAATGCTTAGTGACCGTGAATCAGAAATTAATGCTCCATCAAAAGAAACGGGTGTAGTTAAGTTATGATCTTGTTTTAATGAGATGAGACAGCTTTGGGTCTTAGATGCATTGAATTCGACGCGATTCACTTTGCCCCAAGCGAGGATATTGTTAAGATCGTTATTCAATGATCTAGTCATGCAATCTCGTTTAACATATGCGGCATTCCCCCTGGATTCCGCAAGAGTGTCAAAGGAGTAAGCGAAATCAAGAGTACTGTCATCTGCGAAACTATGGATGGGATTGAAAGTAAAGGAAAACAGATCATTAATGAAAATTAAAAAGAGAGTTGGAGAGATAACAGAGCCTTGAGGCACACCGGCATTTATGGGATGCGGTTCAGATGTAACGCCATCTAATACAACACGTATTTGGCGACTAGGTAGGACACTTTCAATCCATAATAGAAGAGGAGGGGAGAGACCAAGTGCTTTAAGTTTGGCTGAAAGGGCTGGATGCCAGACTCTATCAAAGGCTTTTGAAATATCTAGGGCAACGATTTTAGACTCACCAAAATTGTGAAGACTACGGTTCCAAAGTTCCGTAAGAAAGGTCAGCAAGTCTCCAGATGAGCGTCCAGCTCGGAAGCCTTATTGGCGATCGTTGATGAGATGATTAGTTTCTAGATACTTCATTAATTTTGAGTTAATGATAGATTCAAAAACCTTTGAAAGAATCGAAATGATCGCAATTGGTCGATAATTTGAGGGATCGCTACCCTCTCCTTTCTTGGGAATAGGCTGAACGTGAACTAGCTTCCAAGCAGCTGGAAATTTTCCTGTCGAATAAGACAAGTGGAATAGTTTGCGCAGAGGTTTAGCCAAGGATGAGGCACAGCTTTTAATTAACAGGGGCGAAAACCCATCAGAACCTTCGGCTTTGGGGACGTTGATCCCTTAAGGACCCTGAACACATCCCTCGTACGAACGTGTATTGGCTCTTGTACACATTCACACGGGCGATGCAAAACAGGTGTTTGTGAAGTGGGTGGAAGACAAGAATTTGAAGCGAATCTAACAGCTTACAGCTTTATCCAGGGAGTCAACAATCACTTCACCATTATTAAGTAGTGAAGGTATAGAGGAACTGGTGAAGTTGTTCCTGATGGTTTTGACCAGGGACCAAAAGCCTTTGCTACCTTTGCGGCTTGCCAAGATTCTTTGTCTAATATTCTGGCCAAAAACAAATTTTTCTCTCTGGCTAATGGACTTGCAAGTGTTCCGTGCAGTCTTGTAGACTTGTTTCATTTCCGGACATGGATGCAATTGACAGGCGTGAAAAGCAGACTCTTTCGCTTTTATAGCTTGGTTGCACTTATCGTTAAACCAGGAGCGATCATGCTGTTGTTGAAATCTGCTGTAAGAATACGGAATGTATTCACGCATGCCAAGATTTAGTATGTTACTAAATTCTAATGTGTATTCATCAACATCCCTCGAAGCAAAACAGACCGACCAATCAATTTCTCTAAGATACTTATTGAGACTTTCCCAATCAGCATTCTTATAGTGGCAAAGAAGCCTACTTGTAGGTGGAGGAGTTGGGCGGCACAGGTTTGAGGTGGTAAATTGAGCCGTGATTAAACAATTGTCTGAATTTCCGAGAGGGAATATTTGTCCGGATGAGATGTTAGAAACAAGTCGAGTAAATTAGCTTTATCTCCAGCTGTATCACAGAAGAGTTTAACGAAACGGCCCACAGGACTTGTGCTAGAAGAATGTCTGAGACACGGTATATTGTTGCGAGCGTGGCCTTTGGTTCGTTATTTAAAACACAATATTAAATAATTAATATACAAGTTCTTTATTACACTTAAATCATATAAAGTTCACAAACATTTATTTAATCAACACAACTCTAACTATCGCTAACACTGTACTTTCAATTATCGCAATCTCATTACACACTATCGCTTCTTTATTACTTTCGCTTCTTAACACTGCAACGTCTAAAACAAGACTCTTTTTCTGGCGATGACAACTGTTATATTTATACCCTAGAAACTGTCCGGATTATTCTGGAGTGTTCTATTCCAAAAGCTTCTTGACTATTCCATTTGTTCTATTCCTGAACTTTCCTGTAGATTTCATAATCGATTCTCCGAACCTGAAGTCATTTACTCTCCGAACCTGAAGTTGTTTATTGCCAGTAGATGTCACCAGTTGTCTCTTTCTATTGCACGTAACACTGCCCCCTTCTTAAACTTGTTCGTCCCGAACAACAGGTGGTCCACGGTCTTGATGCTCGTAGTATTGACACAAGCGGTCCAAATGAACAATTTTGTGCTTGTCTCTTGTGCCACGCTGAATCCTGTATACCACGTCATTAATTTTAGTTACTACTGAATATGGTCCTTCCCAGTGTTGTTGCAATTTTGGAGAACGTCCCTTACGTCGTTTCGGGTTGTACAGCCAAACAAGATCACCTTCGTTAAATCCTGCGGAATTAGCGCGTAAGTCATAGCGGGTCTTCATCCGATCAGTATTTGTTGCTAATTTCGTCCTCGTGGCCTCGTGTACATCGGCTAATTGTTGTTTGAGCTCCGATACGTAGTCTTCTGGTAACTTTTGTTCACCTCTGGGGGTACCGAATTTGAGGTCGCTAGGTAAACGCATCTCTCTTCCGAATATGACTTTAGCTGAGGTTTGTCCGGTAGTGCTATGAACGGCTGATCTATAAGCCATTAGGAATACAGGAATATGTCGATCCCAATCGCGTTGATGATAGTCAACTACTTTCTTTAGATGCTCGATCAATGTTCTGTTGAAGCGCTCTACCATACCATCAGATTGTGGCTGTAGAGGAGTTGTTCTAGTTTTTCTTATTCCCAACATTTTACACATCTCCTGGAAAGTTCGCGATTCGAAGTCCGTCCTTGGTCCGAATGAAGTTCGTGAGGCACTCCAAACCTACTGACCCAATTCGTTATTATTTGTTCCGCAACTGTGGTTGCATCTTGATTAGGGATTGCATAAGCTTCAGGCCATTTACTGAAATAGTCAATGGCAACTAATATATAACGATTACCGCCATCCGTTTCTGGAAAAGGTCCAGCGATGTCTATAGCTATCCTTTCAAAGGGGACTCCGACATTATACTTATGCATTTCTCCTCTGCTTCTGTGCTGGGGCCCTTTGCAAGCAGCGCAGACAGTGCATCTGCGGCACCACTCCTCCACATCTTCTCGCATATGTAACAATAAAACCTTTCTCGTATTTTGGAAATGGTTTTGTTCACTCCCAAATGTCCTCCAGAGATTCCACCGTGCATTTCTTCTAGAACATCTTTGACGTTTGATGCCGGCACGACTATCTGCATTCGGAAAGATTCTCCATTAGGTGCTTCCCACTTGCGTTTTAATATACCACATTCAACATGAAGAGAGTTCCATTGAGCCCAGTGACTTTTCAGCTTCTCACTCCGTTCCGAAATATCCTTCCAGTCTGGTCTTTCCATGTCTTCTTTCCAAGCAAGAATAGGTGAAATGTCCGTATCTTCTCGTTGTGCTGTTCGTAGGTCCTCGTTGTCCCAACCTGTAGATGGCTCCACGGTTACCAACTGTATAGTTGCTGTTGTTTCTTTTTCTTCTATTCGGGTGCAATGTTTGCACTCAAGTTTACATGGACGTCGTGAAAGGGCATCTGCATTTCCATTGATACGACCTCTTCGGTGTTGTATTTCAAAATCATAAGCCTGGAGTCGCTCTATCCAGCTCGCCACTTGTCCCTCAGGATTCTTAAACTGCAGAAGCCATTTAAGCGCTGCATGGTTGGTGCGAAGGATGAATTTCTGCCCGTAGAGATATTTATGAAAATGCTTTGTTGAACTTACAATGGCAAGTAGCTCCTTTCTGGTAGCACAATAATTTTTCTCTGACTTTGAAAGTGCTTTGCTATAGTAAGCTACTGGAACTTCTTGACCATTCTCCTCCTGAGAAAGCACTGCACCAATACCTTCACTGCTGGCATCCGTGTCTAATATAAATGTTTTTCCCAGCTTTGGATAGTGAAGTACTGGCGCTTCACAGAGCTGTTGTTTCAAATTTTCAAAACTTTCGTTGCATTTATCCGACCATATGAACGGCTTTCCCTTTTCGGTAAGTTGATGTAGGCTTCTTGCTATATCTGCAAAACCTTTCACGAATCGCCTGTAGTAGGTAGCTAAACCAAGAAAACTCCGTAATTGATGTTTGTCCTTTGGTGCTGGCCAATTTTTGATGGCTTCTATCTTTTCTGGATCGGTCCTTACTCCTTGTGATGAAACTATGTGCCCTAAATATTTAACTTTTTTTTTAAATAGAGCACATTTACTCGCACTGAGCTTTAATTTTCATCTTTGAGTCTTTGAAGTACATCCCGTAAGTTGTTTTTATGTTCCATGAATGTCCTTCCGATTACTATTATGTCATCCAAATAGACAAGACATGTTTTCCAGGTTAAACCTCGTAGAACACATTCCATTAGTCGTTCGAATGTGGCTGGAGCATTACATAACCCAAATGGCATTACTTTGAATTGCCATAAGCCACTGCCAACTGAGAAAGCAGTTTTCTCTCGGTCCTCGGGATGTATTTCCACTTGCCAGTAACCACTCTTCAAATCCAGCGTGGAAAACCATTGCGCTCCGGAAAGGGTATCCAATGTGTCATCAATCCTTGGTAATGGATAGCTATCTTTTCTCGTCACGTTATTTAGTTGGCGGTAGTCTACACAGAATCGGGTGCTGCCATCCTTCTTCCTAACCAGAACAACCGGCGATGTCCAAGGGCTTTTAAATTCCTCTATGATGCCTTGTTTCTTCATGGAGTTCATCATGTCTGCAACTTCTGGTTGTTTGGCTAATGGCAATCTTCGTGGTGTCTGTCGAATGGGTCTGGAATCTCCTGTATCGATTCGATGCTGGACAAGATT
This sequence comes from Dioctria linearis, assembly GCA_963930735.1. Taxonomy (NCBI): domain Eukaryota; kingdom Metazoa; phylum Arthropoda; class Insecta; order Diptera; family Asilidae; genus Dioctria; species Dioctria linearis. Next base: position 125,053,562 of record OZ005742.1, on the reverse strand, counting down.
TGTTTTACCATAGTCATCATCATTCATTGCAAATAATTCCGAAAATTCATCGATCACCTCTTTGGCATCGTTGTGTTGTTGTTCACTTAAGGCACTGGACGAAAGAAGTTTCTGAACCTGTTGGGTAGTAGCTGGTATAGTTTTTGTCTCCTTGACATTGCTACCATTATCTAAATTGACGATTTGGTAAACGGGTTCACAATTTCCAATTATAGCACCTTCTTTTAGTTGTACCTCGTTTTCGGATGTGTTAAGCACTCTGACTGGAATTAATGTTGCACCTTCTGCCTTCACTAAAGTCTTGCCAACGATGATGTTCGATGTAACTTTTGTGGGGTTAGGCTCCACCAGATAGAATCGGCAGGTCCCGATGTCATCAGTAAGCTTTGTCCATATTAGTGTCTCGGAGCATGGCGAAAGAGTAATATTTTCGCAAACCATCGTCCTTACTTTCGCAGGATGATCTGCTTCTTCTCCTAGTTTCATAGGAATTTCTATGTTGCCATATTTGAGAATCCGCTCTCCGACATACAGATTTATTTTGTATGTGGTCATGAAGTCTATTCCAAGAATGCAGTCATCCATTATGTCTGAAACCAGGAAAGTGTGAGGAAATAGTAGTTCGCCTAGTTGAACATCTAAAGTTATTTCTCCAAACACTTGTGCTGCCGCTCCAGTTTTCTGCAGTCTCTTTGAAGGTGCCCTGGTTTATTACAATTCCAGCATCGAGGGACACCACGTGAAGGCGGGCTCTGTGATGATTGCACTCTGTTACAAGTACATTCTTCCACTGAAATTTCTCTCACTCGTACTGCACTCCGTGAAGCTTGTCTGGCGGATTCGTATGCTAATGCGTAGGCTAGTGCTTCTGCTGTTGATTTCTTTCCTGCTAGCCTTAATGATTGTTGTAAATTTTGATCTGTAATAGCGTTCACAAATGCCTCCGTCGCCACTTCATTGAGAAGATCCGCATTCACGCTGGAGTATGAAAGATGCGCTAATCTTTCTACATCTGCCTGCAGTTGTTGTAGTGATTCGCCATGTTTTTGAATCCTGTTGCGCAACTGTAGGCGATATACTTGCTGCATGTGCTCATCTCCGTAACATAATTCTATCGCCTGTACTAATGAAGAGTAATTACGTTGATTTTCAATCGGTACAGTTTGTAAGAGTTCTGACGCAGGACCTCGAAGTGCTAACACCAGAGCTATAGCTTTGTCTTCATCATTCCATCCATTTACCTCTCAAGCTGCCTCGAATTGTCTCTTGAAGATATGCCACGAATTTTGTCCATCAAATATGGGAGGTTTCATTCTACCTGCACCGGATATTTCAGTTGCTACGCTTAGAGGCTGACGATGCTTTATTCTTTCCAGATCTGCTTTAAAGTTATCAAGCTGTTCCGTGACATTTTGTTGTACTCCCGACACTTGTTGTCGAACTTCCAACACTTCCTCCTGTATTCCTTCAATTTTCATATTTTGTTCGTCTAATGAAACTTTCAGAAATTTCTTCTGTTCCTCCAAACAAGTTTCTAGACAATTCTGCAAAGAATTCTTTTGTTCATCCCAACGAGATTCCAGAGAATTCTTTTGTTCCTCAAAAGCATTCTTTTGCTCGTCCAGACGGATTTCCATAGATTTCTTTTGCTCCTCGAGAGAATTCTTTTGTTCGTCCATAGATTTCTTCTGTTCATCTAAACGTGATTCTAGAGAATTCTTTTGTTCGTCCATAGATTTCTTCTGTTCATCTAAACGTGATTCTAGAAAATTCTTTTGTTCCTCGAGAGAATTCTTTTGTTCGTCCATAGATTTCTTCTGTTCCTCGAGAGAATTCTTCTTATATTTATACCCTAGAAACTGTCAGGATTATTCTGGAGTGTTCTATTTCAAAAGCTTCTTGACTATTCTATTTGTTCTATTCCTGAACTTTCCTGTAGATTTCATAATCGATTCTCCGAACCTGAAGTCATTTACTCTCCGAACCTGAAGTTGATTATTGCCAGTAGATGTCACCAGTTGTCTCTTTCTATTGCACGTAACAATATTATGAACATTAAAATCGCCTCCCAGGACGATTTCGGAAGAGGGGGAGACAGAAAGCAAATGATCAATATTGTTGGAGATATTGCAACTGAATTGGTGTGGTCAGTTCGGGTTACAATTAAACAGCGTTGGGTCGGCGGTAATAGTTAGATTAAGTTAAAGTTACAGTTAAGTTAGTAAGATCTGTGAATAAAATAAGCATTTGTTGAGAACGGAGTGTTTTTATTGCTAAGGGACACGACATGAGGCTCTTCAATCAGGCAGTTAACAGAATGTCAACTCTTAATCACTGAAGATCTCAGACAACACTTACAACTACTGACAACTCATTCCTTCCTTCTCTCAGACTACGCTGTTGACCTGATCACCCAACTGGGCAAAGTCACGACCCCAGTTGATTAATTAACTATCAGCAAAGAGATCATATCATGGATTCGTGACCCTGTTTGAGGAAAAAAATTTATCATTTCCTTGGCCAGAGGGGATAATCGCAAAAAGGTCTAACAACTTGGAAAAACTTTACAAAATCACGACATGGGAAAATGAACTTGACTTGAACTTGAGAAAAATTGAATTAAAACTTGAAGTTTGAAATGGGAAAGGAAATTTTGATTTGAAACTAGAACAAAAAATTTAACTTGAAACACAAACAGCTAGACTACGAGTCTTCACGTAACCTCCACTGGATGTGAGGCTTCGAGTTTGATTACTAGCTTGCAGCCAATGGTCAAAGAATTAATCAAAGTCCGAGTCTCAGTCAAGTCAGCCAAGTCTCAGTCAGATTGGAACAAAAGGTTCGCGTGGAGTCGAGTACTATGAACTCAAATAAAATTTGAGTGAAAGGTTTATCCCCTCTTCACTCGAGGTGAGACTCTGTGTCAGGAAATTTGCTTACAGCCAAAAATTCCAAAGAATCATTCAGAGCCTCAGTCTAGAGTAAAGATAGGCCTGAAGTACTACAGATGTTATCTGGCCCCACTTAATCACTGAAGATCTCAGACAACACTTACAACTACTGACAACTCATTCCTTCCTTCTCTCAGACTACGCTGTTGACCTGATCACCCAACTGGGCAAAGTCACGACCCCAGTTGATTAATTAACTATCAGCAAAGAGATCATATCATGGATTCGTGACCCTGTTTGAGGAAAAAAATTTATCATTTCCTTGGCCAGAGGGGATAATCGCAAAAAGGTCTAACAACTTGGAAAAACTTTACAAAATCACGACATGGGAAAATGAACTTGACTTGAACTTGAGAAAAATTGAATTAAAACTTGAAGTTTGAAATTGGAAAGGAAATTTTGATTTGAAACTAGAACAAAAAATTTAACTTGAAACACAAACAGCTAGACTACGAGTCTTCACGTAACCTCCACTGGATGTGAGGCTTCGAGTTTGATTACTAGCTTGCAGCCAATGGTCAAAGAATTAATCAAAGTCCGAGTCTCAGTCAGATTGGAACAAAAGGTTCGCGTGGAGTCGAGTACTATGAACTCAAATAAAATTTGAGTGAAAGGTTTATCCCCTCTTCACTCGAGGTGAGACTCTGTGTCAGGAAATTTGCTTACAGCCAAAAATTCCAAAGAATCATTCAGAGCCTCAGTCTAGAGTAAAGATAGGCCTGAAGTACTACAGATGTTATCTGGCCCCACGTTGGGCGCCATTTTGTTATGGATGTACAGTAAATAGTACCTTATCTCCAATGCATGGTAAAACCACGTCGTCAAAATGATATAAACCACAGGATCCGCTCAATCAAATCACACTATTCGCTGTCAACGGATCCACAATCCGTACATACGGATACAAAATGATGGTTCTAAACGTAGGTATACGTCGTCAATTTAATTGGCCATTCATTAACGAAGCCCATCATCGGAGCTGACTTCATCAAACATTTCGGTTTACTGGTAGGTACACTTGTATAAGCATAAGCTTGTCGACAGTGAAACTAACATAGGAGTGGCAGCCATCTTCCTCAATGCGCCTTCAATTAAAATTTCAACCATCAATGAGGACTCGCAATGTAATGATCTCTTCAGAGAGTATATCGACATCACCAAACGGGCACTAAATGGGAAAACAAAAATATTCGTGTTCGAACGACCTACACACAGACTCACAGGTGAAAAGTTTAAAGCAGTAAAAGCTGAATTCGCATATCTGAGGCAACAAGGAATCTGTCGTCCTTCAGATAACAACTGGGCAAGCCCACTTCGTGTGGTGAAAAAGAACGAGAAGTGAAACTAACATAGGAGTGGCAGCCATCTTCCTCAATGCGCCTTCAATTAAAATTTCAACCATCAATGAGGACTCGCAATGTAATGATCTCTTCAGAGAGTATATCGACATCACCAAACGGGCACTAAATGGGAAAACAAAAATATTCGTGTTCGAACGACCTACACACAGACTCACAGGTGAAAAGTTTAAAGCAGTAAAAGCTGAATTCGCATATCTGAGGCAACAAGGAATCTGTCGTCCTTCAAATAACAACTGGGCAAGCCCACTTCGTGTGGTGAAAAAGAACGAGAAGGAATGGCGTCATTGCGCGGATTACCACAGAGTCATCTCCATCATAATCACATATGTACACATACCCAATTCCTCAAATCCAGGATTTTTCTTCAACATTTGCAGGTAAGTCAATCACCCTTATTATAGTTGTCGACTCACCGAAGTGACAAGCTCCGCAGTCACTCTCACTTCATTTCCCTTTTAGTAGTCGAACGGAATGACGTGACATTTTTCAACGAAGCCTTATTAACGTTTTCACTTAAAGTGACAGATAGCATCAGGGCATGCGTCAGGGCTTAGAATATATAGCTAACAGGAATTATTGAACCGTGTGTAATTCGTGTACATGAGCGTAATTTATCAAGAGCAGGACATTATACATAGGAGTGAGTGAGATGAAAAAAGGAACATTTGTCAAAGCTGAGTGACAAGTTGTCAAATGTGCTTTTGTTTTGTGAATAGATTTAGTCAATTTAAAAATCGTTTGTGAAATTTAAAAGTATCGAATCAATTCTTTTCAAAACTATTTATCTTTGAAGTTTATTTAGTACAAAGTTTTATAGTGCCACTAGAACCTGTTAAAACCTTCATATTAATTAAAAAATAGAAATAAAGTATTCGGTCAGTGCTTGCAAATATAAATCGGATTATAAGCTAGGGAAATCGTGTTTCAGGCAAGTGCACTATCTAAATTATCTATTTTGTTAATAGAAGCAAAGATTTATATAAATTAAATATGTGAATTATTTCAAAATAAAGTCGAAAAAGAACATTTTTTGACACAGATGCTCAAAACCTTTGTTTACTTTTTGCAAATTGACAAGTTACTTAGAATAGGGACGGCGGGTAAATACATGTAAAACATGGACTATAAACACAACCAGAAATTCATTATGCAAAATTTGGCTTATCACCATTCCTGTTTGCTATATATTCTAAGGTCAGGGTATGAATTACATTTGTATACAAGTCAGGTTTGTCTTATTTCGTGGTATTGTTGTTATTTTTGAAAGTGTTTAAAAGAAAAAAATCATAAACGCGATGTATTTCAGCTAGGCTTGCCAGGTGTCTCGATTTGGGCGGGATTTTCCCGACTTTAAACCAATTTCCCGCCGTCCCGATCCTGTACTTGAAAGTCCCGGTTTTCCAATTATTTAAAGTTTTTGTGAGAAAACTCTTAATAATACATAATACCTCGATAATAAATCGATACTATGATAAATAAACCGATTTGATCAAGATTACAAAAATCGCAATATCAAATCGATGCATGCCTACTCTTGTACGTGCAATACTTAATTATTTATTTTGTTTCATTCAGTTGTCAATCCAATGCATAATTGCCAAGGATTTGAAAGTTTTGATTGCACTGAACAATTTTATTTCAGATATTATTATTTTTGATCTTGGATATAGGCAATTTTTTTCAAGATTATTCCAAATTCTAAAGAGCTTTTGAAGATTGCCACATTCCAGATTTCACATTTTTAATTTAATGGGAAATGTGGAGGAGAGATAGGAATAGATTACTGCTGGTAAATTTCCAAGCTGAGTTGATGGTGATTGGTGAAGCAAAATTTCTAAATGAGTTGTAAAGATTTTCATAAATTTGTATACAGGGTGTTTCAGATAAGAAAGTCTGCCTTGCAGGAGGTGATAGGAGAGCTCGAGAAACCGAAAAAATTGTACGGAAATGTTCAATTCTCCTTCGAGGAATTCGGCTTAAAAGGATATTACACTTTCAAAGTGCAGAGTTTTGCATTTTTGCTTATATCTTTGAAACTACGCAATGTTTGATAGAGATCTAATACGCATTTTAAAGCAGACAAATAATTCTTGAGTTGAGGTCGACATATCAAAACTTTTCAGACTTTTTGCCTCGAAAACCATTAGGAGAGTTGAAAATTATCCATACATTTTTTTTCATTGCTCGAGCTCCCCTATCATCTCCTGGAAGAATGACATCCTTATCTGAAACACCCTGTATATACTGAGTCCGAAAAAAGAATTCTTCCAGCGGCATGATTAGGAGACTATAATATTTATTTATTTATTTATTTAGAACTTCATCAAAGATCTGACTACTAAGTTTACAAAAAGAACAAAAAATTATACATACATATGTAAGCAATTATAATGACCAAAAGTGAACAAACAATAATAATAAAATGAAAAGTAACTTTAACTAAGCTGATCTCTTAATTGACTTTTTGAAAGATGAAAGTCAATGCAATCAAACTGGTTGTTAAAGAGACGAGACATTGATGAAATCGGCTCGTGAAAACCATAGTTCGTACTATGATGAGGAACGACGAGGAAGTCGTAGTTCCTCAAGGAGCGCGCAGGAATAGATATATTGAAAGTATTTAAGAGCTCAGGAGAATTTGTCGCTCCCTGTATACACTGAAACGCAAAAACAACTCTGGAAGTTTTTCGCCTATTTTCAAGAGAATCCAATGGAAAAAGTTTAAGCCTATCAACATATGGAGGTAAAATAATAGGGTTATGCCAATGAAGTCCACGCAGAGCAAAACGAACGAATCTCCGCTGCACAGCCTCAATACGATTTATGTATACAGCATAAAAAGGAGACCAGACCGGACTGGCATACTCCAAAATAGGTCTAACGAATGTGCAGTAAAGGACCTTCGTTAAGAATGGATCATTAAACTCCTTTGACCATCTCTTTACAAACCCCAGAGTAGCATTAGCCCTGGCAACGATTGTATTAATATGATCCTCGAAGGAAAGACGTGTGTTAAGGAAGACACCCAAGTCCTTGGTTTTGTCAAGTCTAGATAATAAGCATCCATCTAAGGTATAACTGAAGTTCAATGGCCTTCTTTTACGAGAAAAGGACATAGCAGTACATTTGTTGATGTTGAGAGGAAGACAGTTAATAGCACACCATTTATGAAAGGTGTCTAAGTCCAATTTTAGAATTCCACACTCGTTTTCATTAGAAACAATACGGAAGATTTTGGCATCGTCAGCATAGCAAAGTATTCTTGAATTAGTCAAAATCAGAGATACGTCATTAATGAAAATAATAAAAAGGAGTGGTCCGAGATGGCTGCCTTGAGGAACACCAGAAGTATTATCTATTACGTCAGAAAGAGCTTCGCGAAATATAACTCGCTGCGTACGATCCGATAAATAAGAATGAAGCCAATTGACAAACTTTACATATGCATATACATACATGCATATATGTACTATGTAATTATGAATTATAAAACAGTAATAATTGGTATTACAAAAAAAGAACAATGAATTTTATATCAAATTTATATTTAGATAATTTTTATTTTCTTTTAGGATTTTATCGCAATTTGTTTTTTTATTGTTAATTTTTTGTTTCTTGTTTTTTTTATTTGTATTTATGTTTTTTATATATGTAATTTAATTTAGTGTAATGATTAATACATAATAAAGTTCAACAAAAAAAATCAAATAGTCATTTCCAAATTGGCCAAAATTACCATTTCGATTTTTTATTATATTTTCAGGAAATAATGTCCCGCTTTGTGTGTCTAAAAACTGGCAACCCTAATTTCAGCCCTTTAGCTATAAAAGGATGCTTCACCTATCATGATTTCAAATTGTTTTTGTCGTTGTAATTTTTACACTAAATATGCAAACAAAAAATAATTTAATTTATAAAAATTATTGAATTTTGTTTTTTAATGAACAACTTAAACAGCCATCATAAAATTTATCTTTTTCCGCTTGCATTTTCCTTTTCCTTACACACATCTAACATCTGTCACTTACAAAAACCAAGTGAGTGAAATTGTCACTTAATAACACTTACATCGTCATTTGTCTACTTAATACGACACAGTAATACATCCAAGGTCGTATGTTTTTAAACGACAATAATAATACCATTTTTGTGTCGTAACGCCATTTCTCACTTAAAGTGACAGCGATAATAAGGGTGAATATTTTCCACTATTGACCTCCAACGTGCATACCACCAGATTCCTCTCGAGGAATTCGATATCAAAAAACCGCCAAGGCACTTTCACATCAAACACAAGCATCGAAAAAATATAAACGGAGAACTCAATTTATTGCACTTTAAAACAAGATTTTTGCTCCAATGATTAATAAAATCATGGGAAATAGGATAAACTAATAATTATACTAATAATAAAATAGATAAAACGTTGTTTTTCTTCAAAATCTTAAATAAATATAACTAAATTCTCGGTAAAATTCTTAGTTTATCCTATTTCCCTGAATTGTATTAATCATTGGAACAAAAATCTTGTTTTAAATTGGAATAAATTGAGTTTCCGGTTTTACATATTTCTGTTCTTGTTTTTGATGTGAAAGTGCGTTTATTACAACTCCATTTGGACTCTTTGAATTCTGCTTTATGCAAATTGGATTGCGTAATGCAGGATAAACATTTCAACGCTTCATGCACAAAGCTCTGCGAGACTTACATTTTGCATACGCTGTGTTTCAAAGGTTTCATGAGTACGGTCTCGTCATCAACGTTGCAAAATGCGATTTCACAAAACCAAGTATCAAATTTTTAGGCCATTCGCTCATTACAGAACAAAGTCCAGTCAATTTTCCTCTATCAACCTTAGCCAAGTATCTACGAAAGTTCATCGGGATGATTAACATCTACTGCAGATTTTACCAAATTCCGTAGAAATTCAGTCCAAACTTCATTGTCTTATCAACGGTAACAAAAAGAACAATAAGACGCCGCTGAAATAGCTTATCCACATCAAAATGCTCCCTTGGTATTAGATGCATCAGACAACACCTAGGCTTCTATTCAAAAAATCTTCTCTCGGAAGCGCAAATTACTTATTGCACTTACGATCGGGAACTTTTGGCTGCATATCCGATAAGGCATCTCCGGGCGTTGCCCGACATTTAGATTTCATCGATCAATTTACTACCGATATCCGTTACATCAAAGGCACAGATAATATAATCGCAGATTTGTTATCACGAACAATCAATCGAAATCGAAACAATCGACATTATTTATGACGCCATCGCAAATCAACAAGCTAATCCCGAACTTAGCCAACTAAAGCACAACAAGTCCAATCCATATAAAGCAATCAATCAAAAAATGTGTACTGCAAAATTCCCATCGGTCGTGTTAGGCCTTATACATATTCCAACCGCTTTTCGGAAAAATGTGATTAGATAAATCCACAGCTTGGCCCATCAAGGCGCTCGACTAACCATTAGAATTATACGCGAGCGATTTTTCTGGACGTCCATGAAAAATGACTGCAGGAGAATAATCCGAGAATGTTTACCATGCCAGAGGTCAAAAATCAACCGCCACAACAAAGCAGCACAGAAATACATTTTGCCTTCTGAACGATTCGAACATATAAACATCGATTTAATTGGTCCGCTATCATATTCAAAGGGATTCCCATATAATTTAACAATATCGACCGTTTCACAAGATGGCTAGAGGCTTTCCCCATCTCTGATCAAACAGCAGAAACAGTGGCTAGTGCTTTAATTTCTTTCTCGGTGGTTTGCGAAAGTTGGTTTAGCATCCAAAATCTCCAGCGATTAGGTCCTCAATTCGTACTATCACTTATCAACGAGTTGTCATCATTGGCGAACAACAAGTTATCACCCTCAGTCGAACGGTTTAATTGAGAGTGTGATCAATCAGCAGATTAGCAATTGTTCTACTTGGACTTCGAACATCATTCAAAGAAGACATCAATACATCACCAGCAGAACTTGTATACGGGCAAACACTTCGCTTATTCAACGAATTTTCAACACGACCAAATAGTGAATTCATTGCAAGACTGCGGAATGATATTCAAACATTAAGGCCAAAACAAACCACACACCATAGCGTTGAAACAACCTTCATCCAACAGGAGCTCGGAAAGTGCACTCAAATTTTCGTCCGCAACGACGCAGTACGAAAGCCTCTGCGGCAACCTTATGACTGGCCTTACCAAGTCATAAACAAATTTTACTGCCAGAAAGAATATCACTTAGTAACCAACGAGACAAGAGCAACTAGCCAGCAGCCATTTGCCAAATAAAATTATATTTTGTGATTGAATTTATTGGGATTTTGTTTTTCGTTCGAAGTAGAGTATTGATGGTTGGTAGTTGGATATTATTATTCCTTGTTGACTCCTTAATACCAACATCAATGTATTTTAAGATTTCCTTCGCGGAAATCGGCTTGAACAAGTTTTATTTTTTGTTCATTTACATGAAACAAAAATAAAAAATATTTTATTAGAGAGAGATTTATTAAAATATCTATGAAACAATAAAAAGAATTTGTTCTTTTTATTAATAAGCGATAACAATTTTTAGTTAGTTTAATTCTTTTTATTTTTATATTTTTTTTATTACTAAAAATATTTTTATAAATTTATTATGATACTTTTGTACCGTATTGTATTTGTTTAACTCTATGAATTCTTCAATACTATTAAATATTTTTATTTGACATTTTCATACATACTTATTCTATGCATACGCAGATGCTTCATACATTTTTATTATATCTAAAATTCTAATACTCTAAGTGTATGTATACTTCATTTAAATTTTTACATGTATTGTTTATAGTACAATTCTTTAGGCTACTTCGTAATGCAATATTCAATTGTTTTCTAAATTTTCCGTTCTACATTTTAAAATTTTATTAATAATTTTATTTATTTATAAATATGTAAATATGAATATGTAGGTTCGTATTTTGGACGCTACATAAAGCACGCACCCATATCCCAAATATCTTTTTAAATTCAATTAAAATGAAATTCAGTTTGTACGGAATAAGCTTAAACTAAACTCTAAAAGAAACTTTGAAAACTTGTGATGCGAATATCACCATACTGGTGAGTATGCCTGAGAGCAATAATCTTCAATCTTAATTGAATTACATTCGACACAAACTCAAAAGTGAATTAATATCTGGTAAGAATACTTTTTCTAAATATATATATCTTTTTAAATGCAATTAAAATGACATTCAGTTTGTACGGAATAAATTTACTCTAAAGAAAACTTTGAAAAATTGTGTTGTGAATATCACCATACAAGTGAGAACAAGAATCACCTCCAATTTTACTTCCTAATGGATATCCATTGAAAGCTGTGAATTATATTCGATATAATCGAACTACGAGCTATGCAGGTAAAGCTATAATCTCCCGGTAGGAATAATTTAATACCCGTGTTAGCAGATTCCTCTTACTGAATACGGCTCTTCTATAAACCTAATGTAATAAAAAAAGTTTTATTAAACACTGATTATCATGATGATTCTACTATTTAGTCTGCAAATGAGTTCTTTTTGGGGATTAAATGAATCCTTTCTCTTGTTTTTCTATAATCCTTTTTGCTCCAGTCTCCCCCTTTTCAATCTCGCTAGTTCTGAATATCACTACTAACAAAAAATCGTCAATCTATTCTACTGGAGTATTTGTGGCGTTGAAATAAATGTTTTACATCACAAATTGACGTATGGATTCAGCCGAAGCTCCAAAGGTCCTAAACAGCATGCACCCAGGGGGTCTTAACTGGACCCAATTTGTGTCTTTCGTTCCTTTTTCTTTTAGAATATTCCTAAAATATGCGTTTTCTTACAATTTTGCATCCGACAGTCTATTAATTTCCGGTCTGGACATGTTCTTCCTAAATGGCTATTCGATTGCCGGATTTCGAGTGTATACCTTGTTAAGTAAATTCGACCTCTTGTTGTCGCTGTGTAACCTTGGGAGGCTGGGTTGCCGCCACCGCTTTCCGCTGAGATTTCGCTGGGACTTTGATCTTGGGCCGCCAGATTATGACGCTTCCTATCAGCCGTTCAACCAATTAGGTCTATCTTATATGAAAATTCCGGTGTTCTATACATACCTGTCCCCTTTCCGTACCAATCCAAGTCAACTTGAAATAATCCACCCTATCTTTTATAGGTCACTAATTCCTTGTATTTTTTTGATCTTGGATAATTTTCATTTGTAAAGGAACTCCGAAACGACATACGTATTGTTGATAAAAAGTTTTGGCTATGTTTTCTGCGGTGATGTCGTTGATAGGGTAAGCTTCTGGCCATCGTGTGTATCTATCGATGATTGTCAGTATGTGTGTAAAAGTATTTGACTGAGGTAGTGGTCCTACGATGTCTAAATGTACATGTTCGAATCTACCTTTTGGTATTTCAAAATTTCGAAATGGTGATTTTGTGTGGCTGTGTATCTTAGATTGTTGACACGGTAAGCATGTCTTGGCCCATTCATTAATTTGCTTATTCATATTTGGCCAGAAATATTTGTTACTAATTAATTTTCTTGTAGCACATATACCTGGGTGCGATAGTTCGTGTAATATTTTAAAAATTGTTTTCCTCAGTTTGGTTGGTAAGTAAGGGCGAGCTTTTTCTGTTGACACTTCGCACCAAAGTTTATAGTTGGTTTCCGGTATATCCAGGTTTATTAGTCTGTATTTTGATTTCGTATTTTGGTGTTGTTGTTCGATAAGGTGTGTTAACTCTTTTTCGTCTGTGTGTGCTAAGCTAATTATATGTAGATCAATTTTATGCTTATTTTCAATTTCATTGCAATCCTCGTGACTGCATGGTATGCGTGACAAAGCATCAGTTACCACGTTATCTTTACCTTTGATGTGTTGTATGTCTGATGTGGACTGTGTTATATATTCCAGTTGTCTGGTTTGTCTTGGACTTCTGTCCGTTTTAGTCCAAATAGCATTTGTCAGTGGTTTGTGATCTGTAAAAATTACGAATTTACGACCTTCTAGCATGTGTCGAAAATGTTTGATTGATAAATAGACTGCCAGAAGTTCTCTATCGAAAGCGGAGTATTTTTCTTCTGGTTTTGTTAGTTTTTTTTAATGAAAAGCTAATGGTTCCCAACAATTGTTGTGTAACTGTTGTAGAACTGCACCCATTGCCAGAGATGAAGCGTCTACCGTTAGATTAAAAGTAGTATCTTCAATGGGATGCATTAACAGTGCTGCTGTAGCAAGAGCTTCTTTTATACGTCAGAAGTTATCTTCACAAGATTGTGGCCACAAAAAATTTTTAGTATTTTTTGTTTTCTTTAATAAAAGTGTTAAATTATTGTATATAGGGCTTAGTAATTCTGCTAATTTTGGTATGAAACGGTGATAGTAGTTTACCATTCCAATAAATTGCTGTATGTGTTTGACAGATGAAGGAGAAGGAAAATTTTGAATAATTTTTACTCTATCAGGAAAAGGAAGTATTCCATCCTTATTTATTAAATGGCTTAAGAAATTTAGGGAAGTAGAACCAAAAATACATTTAGCCACATTTATATTTATTCCATATATTGTTAGTCTTTCGAATAGTGCTTTTAAATGTTTTTTATGATCTTCTTCGTTTTGGCTTGCTTTCAATATGTCATCAATGTATGTAAACACATAGTCCAAACCTTTTGTTACTTCGTTCATAAAACTCTGAAAGGTTTGTGCTGCGTTTCGTAAACCAAAGGTCATTCGTGTAAATTCATAAAGTCCAAAAGGTGTTGTAATAGCCGTTTTGTATATGTCTTCTGGAGCTACTGGGATATGCTGGTACGCTCTTACTAGGTCAATTTTAGAGAATATTTTGCAATTTCTAAGATTGAAAGGAAAATTTTGTATGTGTGTGATTGGGTATCTGCTTGGGATAGTGATAGTGTTTGTAATCCCCACATGGACGGCAATCTGAACTATTCTTCTTTGCCATAAATGTAGTGCTGAAGCTGTTGAAGATGATGATGGTTGGCAAAGACCTAATTGTAGCATATGGTCAAACTCCATTTTTACCATTTTGAATTTTTCTCCATCTAGTCTGCGTGGTCTAGTGAAAGGAAGTTGTCCTTTCGTTGTAATGTCATGTACAACGTTGTGTTTAACAGGTTCTCCATATCGAGGAGGTTCTGTTAGCGATGGAAATTGCTTTAAAATGTTTCCGTATTCATTTTCAATAGTGAATTGTTTTGGTGATGGTGTGTTTACCTTTATGGTTAAGCCATTTACCGATAAATTTGTGTTACCATCTATTAGACGGTTGTTTTTCAAATCTACCAAGAGATTGAATTTGGTTAAAAAGTCGGCTCCTATAATTGGGCGGTTTACTTCGGCAATTACAAATGGAAATGTGAAGTCCCTTCTCAAGCCAAAATTGGTTTTAAATAACCTTGTACCAAAGGTTTGAATTGTAGAACCATTTGCTGCTACCAGAGTTAAAGAATCGTCTTTTTTGTATCTGCTACAAAAAGTGGTAGGTATGACTGAAAGGTCTGCTCCAGTATCTATTAAAAATTTAAATTTGTTTTCTTTGTCGAACATGAATAAACGTTTAGAATTATTATTAAAAGAACATGAATACGTCGAGGGGTTAACTAGTTTTTTGGATTCTGAGTTTTTTTAAAAGAACAAGGTGGTATACATTTCGTTGCTCTATCTCCAAATTTATTGTGGTACCAACAGATCGTAGTAAATCTAGTACCACTTGAAGAACGACTTCTGGAACCATTCCTGAAATTTGAAAAAAAATTTTAATTATGAAAAGTTACATTTTTAATTAATTGTTCCAATGTGTCTATTTTCTTCTCTAAATTATCAATTCTATTTATTAAGTCAAAATGGCTGTTGTAATTATTTGAAGTGAATGCTGAAATATTTTGGGTTTTCGCTATTTCGTGAATTCTGTCAGCTAATTTAAGAAGATCGTCTATGCCATTATTCCCTGCGGTTGTTAGGGCTATGTTTATATTTGTCGGCAATTTTCGCATCCATAGTTTTTTTATAAGGCTTTCAGAAAATTCTGAACTTGGACCTGCTGGGATTTTCATTTTTCTAAAAAATTCTGAAGGTCTTCTATCACCCATTTCGGTGTCTGAAAGGAGGATTTCTAGATTTTTCTCTTCAGTCTCGGCAAATCGCTGTATTAACGCGTTTTTAAGAGTATTATATTTTTCTAATGTTGGAGGTGTTTGCACTAAATCTAAAACTTTCATTATTATGTCCACTGGTAGTGCTTGTACTATGTATTCGTACTTTGTTTGGTCCTGAGAAATACCTTTCGTAGCGAATTGAGTTTCCGCTTGGATGAACCATGCTTGTTGGCAAGGTGTCCAAAATGGTGGTAATTTTACTGCTACTGTATTTAGAACTGCTCTATCATTGTTATCTCCTCTATTTTCGTCAGGCATTTTTACACAACAACAAAACACACACAAAAATGAAAAATATTATGTATCACTCGAGTAATTACGTTCGCGAAATTTTCTTTTTGCCGCTTTCTTAAAATACCAAGAGGAGGGAATATTTAATTGTGAAAGTTATTTTTTTTTATTCGTGGAACCCACATATACACATATATATAGAAAAAAAAGAATTGTTATGTGCTGTCAATGTTTATGTGAAAGAAGAAAATTTGGAAAAAAAAATTTTGACATAAGGAAAAAAAAATATATAATTGAAAAACCTTATTCCTTTATTCTTATTATTTTTATTGAAGATTCCTTGTTTCTTTGTTGCTTTTTTTGTTGTTTTTTATTTTCTTTCTTCTGTCTTCACTGCTTTTCTTTGTTCTTGCCTGGGTGTTGCTTGTTTTCTTTCTTCTTTTCTTTTCTTTTCTTTCAAAAATTATCTGATTGGTTCCTTACCACTGGTGGGGGGAACCAAAGATCATGTTCGAAAATGTCATTCGGGGTGTCACTAATCTTTGATGATTGATGTTTTCAATATTGAACTTCTAATTCGGGGTGTCACTAATATAACGAAAATAGATCCTGATGTGCTCGTAATTGTTGTCGCGGTCACCAATATTGATGGTTGGTAGTTGGATATTATTATTCCTTGTTGACTCCTTAATACCAACATCAATGTATTTTAAGATTTCCTTCACGGAAATCGGCTTGAGCAAGTTTTATTTTTTGTTCATTTACATGAAACAAAAATAAAAAATATTTTATTAGAGAGAGATTTATTAAAATATCTATGAAACAATAAAAACAATTTGATCTTTTTATTAATAAGTGATAACAATTTTTAGTTAGTTTAATTATTTTTATTTTTTTATTTTTTTTTATTACTAAAAATATTTTTATAAATTTATTACGATACTTTTGTACCGTATTGTATTTGTCGTAGGCTTGACTCACTGACATGTATATAAATGGACTGCTTGTTGAACCAAAAATGCATGAAAGCAAATGGCACCACTTTCATATTCCTGTCTCTTTCCGTGAAAGCATACTTTCCCACTGAACTGTAACGATTAGGAACGAGAAATTGCTTGTAAAAATCCTTGTAAAAAACACTTTCTTCGACTCACAATTAAAATTTAACGATACAAATAGTCCCAAATACTTTTGTGGTAAATTCGGTAAATCCCACGGACATGCATATAAGTAAATTCACAAATAATTTAAATATAGCGCCAATTTACGACAGTTGGTAGCATTGACAGTTAGAGCATACTTTCTGAAATCAAAATTGGTGCCAAATGAAACAGGAGATCAAGCAGTCCATTTATATATATGTCAGTGGCTTGACTCTATGAATTCTTCAATACTATTAAATATTTTTATCTGACATTTTCATACAAACTTATTCTATGCATACGCAGATGCTTCATACATTTTTATTATATCTAAAATTCTAATACTCTAAGTGTATGTATACTTGATTTAAATTTTTACATGTTTTGTTTATAGTACAATTCTTTAGGCTACTTCGTAATGCAATATTCAATTTTTTTCCAAATTTTCCGTTCTACATTTTAAAATTTTATTAATAATTTTATTTATTTATAAATATGTAAATATGAATATGTAGGTTCGTATTTTGGACGCTACATAAAGCACGCACCCATATCCCAAATATCTTTTTAAATTCAATTAAAATGAAATTCAGTTTGCACGGAATAAGCTTAAACTAAACTCTAAAAGAAGCTTTGAAAACTTGTGATGCGAATATCACCATACTGGTGAGTATGCCTGAGAGCAATAATCTTCAATCTTAATTGAATTACATTCGACACAAACTCAAAAGTGAATTAATATCTGGTAAGAATACTTTTTCTAAATATATATATCTCTTTAAATGCAATTAAAATGACATTCAGTTTGTACGGAATAAATTTACTCTAAAGAAAACTTTGAAAAATTGTGTTGTGAATATCACCATACAAGTGAGAACAAGAATCACCTCCAATTTTACTTCCTAATGGATATCCATTGATATAATCGAACTACGAGCTATGCAGGTAAAGCTATAATCTCCCGGTAGGAATAATTTAATACCCGTGTTAGCAGATTCCTCTTACTGAATACGGCTCTTCTATAAACCTAATGTAATAAAAAAAGTTTTATTAAACACTGATTATCATGATGATTCTACTATTTAGTCTGCAAATGAGTTCTTTTTGGGGATTAAATGAATCCTTTCTCTTGTTTTTCTATAATCCTTTTTGCTCCAGTCTCCCCCTTTTCAATCTCGCTAGTTCTGAATATCACTACTAACAAAAAATCGTCAATCTATTCTACTGGAGTATTTGTGGCGTTGAAATAAATGTTTTACATCACAAATTGACGTATGGATTCAGCCGAAGCTCCAAAGGTCCTAAACAGCATGCACCCAGGGGGTCTTAACTGGACCCAATTTGTGTCTTTCGTTCCTTTTTCTTTTAGAATATTCCTAAAATATGCGTTTTCTTACAATTTTGCATCCGACAGTCTATTAATTTCCGGTCTGGACATGTTCTTCCTAAATGGCTATTCGATTGCCGGATTTCGAGTGGATACCTTGTTAAGTAAATTCTACCTCTTGTTGTCGCTGGGTAACCTTGGGAGACTGGGTTGCCGCCACCGCTTTCCGCTGAGATTTCGCTGGGACTTTGATCTTGGGCCGCCAGATTATGACGCTTCCTATCAGCCGTTCAACCAATTAGGTCTATCTTATATGAAAATTCCGGTGTTCTATACATACCTGTCCCCTTTCCGTACCAATCCAAGTCGACTTGAAACAATCCACCCTATCTTTTATAGGTCACTAATTCCTTGTATTTTTTTGATCGTGGATAATTTTAGAATTCGCAATTTATATATCACTTGATTGGAACTTTGCTTTCTCGATCTCAAAGGAAACCACTCACATGGCACTTGTTCGATCCTTTCAAAAAATGGCAGTCACTTTAATTCGATGTGGCTCCACCTCGGATGCTTCTTCTTCACACGGTACTTCATGCACGCTGCGATTATAACATTGTTCTACGTTTTTCCTGCTGGTTTTTCAATTCTAGCCTGGTTAGCATTGCAATAGCCTTATCGTCGTATGCGGCCGATACTTCTGAATCTATTTAATCTGGTTAGAGATAAATAATATCTAAGCTATTATCTGACTCGATTGCGCGATTCCGTACTTTAGAGTTTCACTCTGTGTCTGTTTGTGTGTTTGTGCGTGTATAAGTGTGCGTGCATATATTCGTATGTATGGGAGAGTCTAGCTCGCTACGTTGACGCATTCTCATGCAGTGCCCATGTAGTAAAACACGAAATTTTGGTATAGCAACCCTACGAAAGAGCTGCCCGATTGGTCCCATTTTCGAACTGTATTTGCAACTTTTATGAACTCAATTAAATTTTTTTTAAGAAAGTCCCGTTACAAAATTTCAGCTCACTACGTCGACACGTGAGGCAGTCTCCAAATATATAGTGAAAACCTAAAGTTTTGTATGGCAACTTCAAGAAGAGGTTGCCCGATTCGGACCATTTTTGTAATTTTACTTAATATTGCTATGAAAACAGCAAGTACCAAATTTTAGTTCTCCACGTCGACACGTTCCAAATACATAGTGCCAAAATATATTGACTATCAGAACCAGCTTAACACAAGCTCGCTGCATGGACACGTTTAATAAATAAACGGTCAACAATACTTCATCACTTAGTCGGTGTTAGTATTAGTATGTTACCCTAAACATAGACCAAACACCGGATCAAATGGCATGCAATGCGGCATGGAAACAGAAAATTAAGTATTACATATATAGACTTTTTTTAAAACATGCTTGGAAACGTCAGCGACAAAATGATAAGCCTTAATATTAACAGCAATGCACATGCGGTTGATGGGTTCATACATGCTAAAGTTGGATCTTGCAGAGTTAACATGCAATAGAGGTAACCTTCTCAGATTGTGCCCACTATCACGGAAAGAGATTTTACTATATAGCAGGGGGGGGGGGGAGAATCAATCTTCGCGTTTAAGAGTTGATGCACAAAAGTTACATCGGCGACCAGGCGACGTTTTTCAAGCGAGTGCATATTCAAAGCTTCAAACGGTCCTCATAAGGTGGAAGAATCAATGTATTACTCTAGGGTAGGTGCCTCAGAGCGAAGCGCAGCAAGTTCCGCTGAACAGACTCGATGCGATCGATGTGTATACCGTAAAATGGAGACCAGAGCTGGCTAGCGTATTCAAGGAGGGGTCTCACAAAGCAAGTGTACAAACGCAATATTATGGTGGGATTCGAGAACTCTCGAGACCAACGTTTGATAAAGCCCAGCATAGAGTTACTCTTTGATAACATGTAGTTTATGTGGGAGATAAAATTCAATCTGTGGTCACATTTGACGACCAAGTGACAAACAGCACCCTCGCGGCGGAAAATAGTGGAATCCGAGAACACATATTCACATGTGATTGGTTTCTGATTCCTGTGGAAAGTCATAAACTCACATTTGTCGATATTGAGAACCAAATCATTGTTTTGGCACCAAACGGAAAAATTGTGAATGTCACCTTGTACCCGTTCACAACCACTAAAAGATTTAATCTGAGAGAAAAGTTTAATGTCGTCAACATAAATCAAGACTTTGCAGTGTCTCATAACAGATACAATTTCGTCAATAGACAGAATAAAAAACAGCGGGCCCAGATGACTTCCTTGAGGTACGCCGGATGAAGCCTTCAAGACTCTAGAGATGGAATGTCGAAATATGACTTGATAAGTTCTTTTATTTAAGTAAGACTTCGTCCATTTTAGAAAAGTTGGAGGAAACCCATACTTTTCCATTTTAAAGAGTATCACGGAGTGAGATAACTTGTGGAACGCTTTACTAAAGTCAGTATAAATACAATCTGTCTGATAACCTTTTGCAAACCCGCCAATGGTATTCGAGACAAATTCCAACAAGTTAGTGGTTGTAGAGCTGCCCGAAATGAACCCATGCTGGTTTGAAGAAAGCAAATTCTTGCAGGAAATTGATAGCTGAGAGCAAATGATAGATTCGAATAATTTAGGCATACAAGACAATTTTGCAATAGGCCTACATATAGTTAGAAATTTGACTTTTACTACCTTTTTTGTGGATAGGTATGATAAAGGAATTTTTCCATAGCTGAGGAAAATAACCACTATTAAGTAATTTTTGGAAAATAATTCTCAGCGGAGCTGCAAGGGCATGGCAACATGACTTATAAAAAGCTGGAGGGATGCCATCAGGGCCCGTTGTGAAGTCACTTGGAAGGCCGTTAATATGATCGAGTATATCCTCTTGCGCAATTATAGGGATAGTGAATGAAATATTATGAGAATCGTCATATGACTAAAGTTGTCATTTCGAGGAAGGAAATTTGACGAAGAAAACGCATTGTAAAAAAATGAAGCAAACATATTGCAAATTTCAGATGAATCATCACAAGCATACCTCATGGTATCGGGGTAGTTATCTGTTTTTTTCTTCATATTAATAATCTTAAAAAAGCTTCGTGGGTCACGAAATATTTCGCGCGCATGCTTTGAATATACTCATCATAAAGTGTAGAGGACAATTCTTTGAACTCATTATAAGATGTGAGGAAATTGTTGTGACTTATTAAGTCTTTGTCCCTCATGTAACTTTTCCAATTTATTCTTTTTATTTTTGAGATGTTTAAGTTCTTTATTGAACCATGGCGGAGATGTTTTAGAGAACCGCTGTCGCTCGCGAGGAACGGGAGAGGAAAATAAATCGAAAAAAATTATGTAAAATTTGGAAACGTCTTCGTCAACACTACTGCTAGATAGTAATGTGTTGAAATCAATAGACATAAGTCTACTGGAAAGTTCCGAAAAGTTAGCCTTTCATGTATGTATATATTGAGGATATGGCCCAGCGTTACACCGATCCTGGTTTAGCTGCCAGGCCCAGCCAGACTACCCCAAACACTTAAGGATGAAGGTATTTGGAATAAGCTGGGCGTATAACCGCATCAGCAGCTCATATCTAACTACTATATCACACAAGATACCACAGAAAAATAAAATAAAATTATAAATTAATTCAGGAAGGAATAATTGGAAAGGAAGGATTTTAATTCATGCATTTTTTGTTTTTATAGATATACTCGTATAAATATATTACGGAGTAATTAATTAATATCATAGAAAGATTAAAAGCTGTAAAAGAAATATAGTGATACTCCCTTACTGTTGGTCCACTTATCCACTTGTTCCTGTCCGTCCCCTTCCTTCGGGGTCCTCATCCACTCCTGTCCAATTTACTCACTATTAGTGAAATTTTTAAAGGATAAATTGAATTTAACTATGCTTAACGATCCTAATGAAGCTACAACTCTTCCGAAAAGTTAAAAACTAAAATTTTGTATGGCAACCCTACGAAGAAGTTGCCCGATTTAATCCATTTTGAACATGTATTTTCAATTTTTATAAAAACGCAGTGTACAAAATTTCTACTTTCCACATCTACGCGTTTTCAGGCAGTTTTCACGTCTCGACAACATCGCCATCTATCGTGTCCAAAGCTATCCTGTCTTTCAAGCTGGAACCAACAAAACACAAAATTTTATTAAAATCGGTTGGGCGGTTTTGGGGATTAGCGTATACAAACGCAGTAACACTGGATTTTTATATATTAAGATGTCTTGGTATGTAATTAAATGTATGTACATATACTATGAAATGAGTTAAACTGACTTTATTTTATACTAGATTGATTTTTAACAGATATTTGTATTATCATTAGAAGCGAAATACAATAATACTTAATAAATCTTTCAGGTTCATAGATATAATTATAACTGCCCTACAGGCCTTGATTCTTTTTTCTAGTGGGATGGTGGTTTGATGGTACCTTATAACCACCACACATGTGTGTCATAAATTACTTGTTTGCTTATAAAATAAAATAGTCTCATTAGTCACATAACTGAGATATTAAGTTTCAATTCCAATTATACAATGTTGCGATGACCTTCGTGACCAACGCGCAAAGGTGTTGCTGCGCGAACGGCACCACGGGTACCCAAACAAGCACGATAGGAAAGATGTTCAATAATCGCGTCCAACGCTCAGAGTTTTGTCCAGTCAAATAAAGTTTCTAAGTAAATTTCTAATTTTATAATATTTTAGATTCTTTTTAAATAAATAAATAAAATCCCCGTTGATCGATCTAAAGTTGTGTTTAGAATTTGATAACGTCCCGCTTTTCCCTTTCACAGGTAAGTGGCAGGAGCTTGTAACAAGCACACAAATATATTTTCAATTTTGTCCCATACTCGAACTCACAATTTTTAGAATCAGTCATAGATGGTATAGAAGAATTTTTGAGAATTTTTATTCTTACGATTCTAAATTTAATTATTAAATACAAGAGGGTTAATAGGATAGAAAAACTAAGATACAGGAGGAAAAGGCATCTGTCTCGTTAGTTCAGTGGTAAGATCAGTCGCCCCTAAAGCGGACGGTCTCAGTATCTAAAACCGGACAAGGTGGTTGCTTTTTTCTCTCGTTTGTATTATTTAATGTATTTATTAATTCAGAATCGTAAAAATAAAAATCCGGAACAATTCTTCTATTCCATCTATGACCGATTGTAAAATTGTGTGCTAGAGTCCCGTATGGGACAAGATATTCATAATAAACGTATCATTCCGATTTTTTGCAAGCTATCGTATGTGTATGTATGTTATTGTAATTTACGGCCTTGGAATCCGCAGCTTTAAGTCGCCGAAGTTTAGGCAGCCAAACTACCAACTTCTACAAAAGAAACTTTATGTTTATCTCACTCAGGACTGCCGATTGAAAGTCCGCTTTTATTTATTTGTTGCTCTGTTTCCACTTAGGTTGACAACTAGTACGGAGTTTGCATGGACTTATAGGGCAATATCACTAAAAAATCAGTTAACTTACTGTACGATAACATTGTCAGGGGTACTTAACTTGTTTACAATACTTTTAGGCGCAGTTTACTTAAATTATCACACAAAATTATAAGAGTTCGAACTGATGCTAAGGCATTCTACGTGAATAGCAAAGCTCATCACACCAAATTAATGTAAAATTAAAAAGCAAGTTCCTTAATTTGTTAAAGAATTTAATCCAAAATAAATACAGAAAACTTCATTATGTTAGTTGAACCATGTCAGATATTATCGAACTTCGCTGCAATTCTTGGAGTTCTACGTTTGAAAGTCTCCTTCTGTAAGAAGAAAAGCAACGAGATTAACAATTTTGAATAAATATACTAAGATAAATAGTTATAAAGTTAAAGTAAAGAAAAGTAATTCAATGTAAACAATAGAATCACCGAGAAGTGAGAGTTCTCGATTATATAGAATATATTTTCAACGTAAACAAATGCAGTTCAGGTTACGGTAAGGTGAGTTAGTTTACTCTAGCTTATACAATTGTTGGAAATATTTATATTCCATATATTTTGAAATCATCATCACACCTGCTAAAAATTATTCAATATCTATTTCTTTGGAGGCAAATAAGAGCTGTACGAGGTTGTTAAATTTTTTAATTGCTAGAAGTAATTGCAAACGAGATATAATTTTTACTTTTAACGAATGTTCTTGATAAATTGAATTATAGATATGCATTATTTATATGTATAAGAAATATGGGGTTGGGTCTCTCGTAAGTAAAGTGGAGAAACGGGTAAAACGTGTGTGTGTGTGAGAGAGAGAAAGAGAGAGAGAGAATAAATGAAATACATCTAATAAAGTAATAAATTTATATAAGTAATGCAACTTTATAGTGAAACGTGTTAACAATAATGGGTAAAACACAAACCAAAAATTCAAATAATAACGGGGAAATTATTAATAATGCCATTATCGATGACACGGTAAAAATAGAAAATAACCAAATAATAACACTGTTGCTAATAATAGCGATTCTTAAACTGGTTGAATTTGTTTACTTCCTTTACAGAGACCATAAGAGAAGTTTAAGAAAAAGATATTCGAACGCTGTGTTGAAGGTTTAATTTTTTTCCTGTATAGATCTTTTCTCTACATTTTCGTTCGCAAGAACTAATTAGATCGCACAGCTGATCACTATATATCATTATTAAAATTTATGATGCTAGAAATGCAAAAACTTAAAGAATATTATACATAGAGAGCACGAATGGACCAATTAACAAAAATCGAAGAGGAGTTAAAAAGAATTCTAATAATTTCAATAAAAGTAAATATAGGCAGTATACAGATAAAACACTACAGGAAAAAGAAGAATTAGTATACGTAGTGACTCTAGCTCTACCCTTAAGAAAACACTAAATACATGGTAACGCCATAAGCCGCTGAAACAAGTTCGAGCTCGCAAGAAAACCCGCTGTATCCAAAAGTTAGTTGGTTCGAGAAAAATCTCTAAGTCGTCGTGTGCCATCCATCTTGTTATCCACTCGCTCGCAGCAACAAGTCACATGTAAAAACGCGTTCGACTAAGTCATTAAGAATTGTTTTAAGTTTTAAGTAAGAATAGGAAGCAGTAAAAGTTGTGACGGTAGTTTAGTGTTTTAAAATAAAAGTACTCAAACTGTTAAAGTCGGCCTTTCAATCAATCAACACAAAACACAACAATTGGTGACCCCGACGGCCGACAAACAGCGTAAAACGTTCTTCAGCACAGTTTATAAACGAGCGAGTGGAAATAAAAACAATTTCAAGCCAAAGATCATAATGTGATACAAGCAAATCTCCTGAAAGCTTCGACGTATAAAGGTCATATACATCATAAGGAAACAAAGCATCTAGCGGTCCACGCTAACAGCAATTCCGTGGATGTAAGAACCAACAGGCAATTCGCATGACCACAGGCGAATATCAGACACAAAACACAACGAAGCATATAATCCAGGAAATAAATCGTCATCAGTACCGAGTTGCCAAAATATTAATAGCATCACACACACCCCACCATCAGGCAAGCAAGCGGCAAAGCAGCATACCGACGCGTCAATAAAATCAGCAAAAGGTATCGCCACAACGCAATGCGATAGGCAGACGCCCAGTTGGCAGCACATGCAATCAAGTCATCAAATACTAAGTACAGGTCAAGGTAAAATTATTTCATTTAGTGAGAACAGTGGGAAACTTTACATCAGGCTGGATGAAGTACGTACTTAATCGTGTGACATAAAGAACATTTATAAGGTTTTTTTTTTAAATTATCAAAAGAATTATTTTTTGAACTGAATATTTGCAACATACATTAATATATTATCTTTTTGCGAATTGAATTATCGACAAAATAGATTCCGAATTCTAAAATATAACACATCAACAATTGAATTATTACAATATACCTTTAAATAGGTAAAGTTTTTTCAAATTAAATTATCGACAAAAAAAATTTCGAAGTCTAAGATAACACATCAAGAATTGAATATTTATAAGATACATTTAAAATATATTTATAATTTTTTTGAATTGCGATTATAGACATAATAAACTCTAAACTCCAGGATAGAATACAATAACGATTGAATAGTTACGGTTAGCGTAAGGCAAGCTTGTTCAGTGTAAGCAAAGAATACGCAACTTTTTGTCAGATATTATCACAAGCAATAATTTTTTTTACCTGCACCTTTTCGCTCGAATTATAGACTTCTAATCATATACTTGATATACCATGTTTAAACCTCATCATAAAATAAATAAGCAATAGAGTGATTTAGCATAGCAATCCCCAAAGCGGATATAGTAATTGTAAGTGAGCAAGTGCATAACCATACGGATACGGCACATATATAGGACTTTGGGAAAGATACTCCGGCAAACGCTTCCTTGCGAATTCGAACTCGAACTTACAATATACACATAACAGTGACAAAACAAGTCCCATAATGGGAAATGAAAAGAACGACGAGAATAAGGACGAGAAAGACCGAGAATCTCACTCCTCCAGCCAGCTAGCTTCAGTTGCGGTTAGACTTCCGCCGTTCTGGGTCAATTCGCCCACAACCTGGTTTGCACAAGCGGAAGCGCAATTTATCATCGGAAGGGTGACAAAAGACATATACAAATGCAATTATGTCCTAGCATCCTTACCTCAAAGCGCACTTGAGTCTGTTCTTGATTTCATCCAAAAGCCCCCAGAATCGAATATGTACGAAAATTTTAAAAAAACCTTGATCGTACGACACTCTCTCAGTGAGGAACGCAGATTAGAAAAACTTCTCTCATCAGAAGAAATAGGTGATCGGAAGCCGTCGGAGTTTCTCAGATCATTAAAGCAACTAGTAGGGACCTCCGCGGCAATAAGCGATAATTTAATCAGAAAGCTTTGGCTAACCAGGCTTCCTCGAGTCATAAACATCGCATTAATCCCTCAGCAAGATATGGAGGATAGAGATCTCACTTCTCTTGCTGATAAAATTTGGGAAGCCTCAACACCTCTCCGAGGTATATCATCGATTAACATTAAAGAATCTTCAACGGATTCCGCTACAGATCATTCACTCATTCGCGAAATAAAAGAAATTAAATCCATGATGAAGTCACTTACAGTAAATCCCGGCCGGAGTCGTCGGTCATATCAAAGCAATTCACAACATCCAAACAACTCAAGACAATTTCGAAGTAAGTCACGGCAATTTCATAACAACCCACAACAGCACCGAAGTAACTCCAAAAGTCGAGAGCGCTCAGCAATCTCAACTCGGAACATGTGCTGGTACCACACCACCTTTGGGAAACAGGCGCTGAACTGCCATCAACCATGTAGCTATAAAAAACCCAGAGAAGTTCAAGCAAACGAAGATCAAAAAAACTAAGTCACTCAGCTGCTACCGCGGCAAGCAGCGAGGGCTTAACATCTTCACGCCGCTTATTCATTCGGGACTTTGAGAATCATCTCACGTTCCTAATAGATACCGGAGCAGATTTGTCAGTCTTACCCGCGTCACTGTTTCCCGAAAGGAAAACTGAATCTTATCTTTTACTTTCCGCCGCCAACGGCTCAACTATCGAAACGCGCGGTACAAAACTGTTAAAATTAAACCTAGGGTTAAGGAGAAACTTCGTACATCAATTCATTTTAGCCGTCGTCAGCAGACCAATCATAGGAGCTGACTTTCTCGATAAATTTAATCTAGTAGTAGATGTGCGTCAAAGAAGATTAATTGACTCAACAACAAAATTGTCCATGCCTATGTTGATACACCAACCCTACGGTATTTTTCACTTGACAGCGACTTTGGAAAAATTCTACACGAATTTCCCTCGTTGTTGCAAACGCCGAATTTCAACAAACCCGTAAAGCACAACGTTGTGCACCACATTAACACAAAGGGAAATTTACCATTCGCAACACCTCGGCGTCTACATGTAACCAAACATAAAGCGTCGGTTTTAGAATTACAACACATGATAGACTTAGGCATCTGCCGACCATCCTCCTCACCTGTTTCGTCCCCATTACATATGGTCAGCAAAAAGGATAGTCCCGATTGGCGTCCTTGCGGAGACTATCGGAAATTAAACGCAGTTACGATACCAGACAGATACCCGATTCCACACATACAAAACTTTTCAATGTATTTAGAGGGTTGCAAGGTATTCTCAAAAATTGACCTGGTAAGAGCATACCATCACATACCGATAGCTCCCGAGGACATACACAAGACGGCGATCACGACTCCTTTTGGACTGTTTGAGTTTAAGAGAATGCCTTTTGGTCTCAGAAACGCTAGTCAGACGTTTCAAAGATTTATAGATGAGATAACGAAAGGACTCGATTAAGTATTTGCGTACATTGATGACCTGCTAATTACTAGCAAGGATCAAGAGGAGCATGAAATGCATCTACGAATTGTACTTAAACGACTGGCCGATAGCGGATTGACACTTAAACCCTCAAAATGTATTTTTGGTGCTAACCAACTCAATTTTCTAAGTCACACAATCTCTGCAGATGGTATCAGACCACTACAAAATAGAGTGGATGCAATCCTTAAACTCGCTCCGCCCACATCAATACGACAAATACAACAGTTCATAGGAATGGTCAACTATTACGGTCGATTCATTCCAAAGCTAGCTGAACTCTTGAAACCAATGTATACAAACCTGGCAAAATTGATTAAGGTAAAGAAAAACAGAAAATCATTCGTTTGGCCACAAGAATGTCAAGAATCATTCACAAGTGTTAAACAAGCCCTCTCTAAGGCCACACTATTAGCTCACCCATTAGAGAACGCTCCTTACAGCATCACTACAGATGCGTCAAACTTTGCGGTCGGAGCCGTCCTACAACAAAAGAACAACAATAGCTGGCAACCACTAGCATTTTTTTCGAAAACGTTAGCACAATGCGAGCAAAAGTACTCTGCTTTCGATCGAGAGTTACTTGCCATCTATCTTGCGATCAAGCACTTCAGGCATTTCGTAGAAGGCAGAGACTTCATAATATTTACAGACCACAAGCCCTTAACTAAAGCACTAACAACAAAAACTGAGCGCAGTCCCCGACAGTCCAGACAACTGGATTACATCTCTCAATTCACGAACAACATAAAACATATCTCGGGCAACCAAAACGTAGTAGCAGATTTACTGTCAAGATCACAAAATTGTGATGAAATTAACAAAGCCATTCTGAGTTTAAAAACATTGTCCGAATCGCAACAAACTGACAACGAATTAAAAGAGTTAATAGCAAAAAAATCTAAACAAGCTTCAAAGTACACGCTAGAACTCATCAACGTACCAGTCACAGGAGAGGAAATATGGTGTGAGACAAGCACAAAAATGAATCGCCCATACGTCCCATGGGAACTGCGCAAAACGGTATTCGAAACAATTCACAGCCTAGCTCACGACGGAATTCGCGCCACGCGTAAGAAAGTAACCAGCAGATACTTTTGGCCGGCAATGAATAAGAACTGCAGCGAATGGTCTAGAGCATGCATTTCTTGCCAAAAGTCCAAAATACATCGCCATACAAAATCACCATTTGAACGATTCGACATTCCACACAAGCGATTTGAGCATATTCACATGGACATCGTAGGTCCATTACCTCCCTCAGAGGATAATTTCTATATACTCACGATAATTGACAGATTCACCAGGTGGCCCGAAGCAATACCCATTAAGGATATTACTGCCTTAAGTATAGCGAAAACCTTCATATCTCACTATGTTTCACGTTTCGGTGTACTCTCAGAAATCACAACTGACCAAGGAACCCAATTCGAGTCAAAATTATTTTCAGAAATTACAAATCTACTCGGCTCAAATCGAATTCGAACCACTGCCTACCATCCACAGGCAAATGGCATGGTAGAAAGGTTTCATAGGCAGCTGAAGTCATCATTGATGGCGAGACAAAATACAATTGATTGGTCTAACGAATTACCACTGATCCTGTTAGGGATACGAACGGCGATAAAAGCAGATTTAGGTTATTCACCTGCCGATTTGGTCTACGGCCAAAGTCTGAAACTTCCAGGCGAATTCTTTACTCCACTTACACCACATGACACGGTGGAGACGAACACTCTACTAAATGAGCTGCGAAAATCAATACAGACAATTAAGCCACAAGAGACAAGAGATAATTCAAATAAAATATTTTACGTCCCAAAGAACCTCAACGAAGCAGAGCACGTTTTCGTTAGAGTCGACAGAATCAGAACAGGACTCAAACCACCCTACGAGGGACCATATAAGGTACTTTGTAAGCTTCGAAAGCAATTCGTTCTAAATATTAATGGTAAAGAAACATCTATCTCTATAGACAGACTCAAAGTTGCACACATACTACGCGACCAGGATCACTAGAGCATACTTACAAGCCTTTACAAACCTCTCTGGATCGACGCTACGCTGGAGGGGGAGTGTGTAGTGACTCTAGCTCTACCCTTAAGAAAACACTAAATACATGGTAACGCCATAAGCCGCTGAAACAAGTTCGAGCTCGCAAGAAAACCCGCTGTATCCAAAAGTTAGTTGGTTCGAGAAAAATCTCTAAGTCGTCGTGTGCCATCCATCTTGTTATCCACTCGCTCGCAGCAACAAGTCACATGTAAAAACGCGTTCAGTATTCGACTAAGTCATTAAGAATTGTTTTAAGTTTTAAGTTTTAAGTAAGAATAGGAAGCAGTAAAAGTTGTGACGGTAGTTTAGTGTTTTAAAATAAAAGTACTCAAACTGTTAAAGTCGGCCTTTCAATCAATCAACACAAACACAACACGAAGAGTCAACAGAAATGGGATCTGTACCAACAGAAGTATCCAAAATATTACAATACAAAGTAATTTAAAACTAGTAAAAGAGCAAGGAGGATACACCATGGCGTTCGATCTTAAAACGACAACATCCCTGCTTCAAACCCATGATGGGAAACGAAGAAACTGCAATATTCATCTATGGAATTGATAGATGAACTAATATCAGCAGAACACAAAAATATAATAATCAAATTCATTAAAAGTCGAATGACAGGAAATTCTTGCAATAACAGGTAATGTTAACACCGTTGAAGCAATAAAAACAAAAATACTCCAGATTTTTCATCTGACACAGTACTGGCTCAATTTAATATATGCTGGCAAGGAAATAGAAAATTATCAAACTTTGCCAATCAGATTGAAAACAAATAGTCGGAAAAGTGGCGACAGGGAAAGCAGCAGAAAAATTAACCGACTAATTTTCAATAATCACAATACAGTGGCCAATCATGAAACATTACTTATATTAAAAGCTAGAAATCTAGCAACACTGCCGGAAATAACAACTAACCAAAGCAGCGATGGCGGATAAAGAGCAACCGTATAGCACCCACCATTATAAAAGCAATCAATATGGGAGATCAGGAAACTACCCAAACAGGAGTAGAAACAACTGGCATGGTTATAATAGCTATAATATATATTATAACGGTAACAGACAAGACTATAACAAAGACACCAAACAAATCAAAGTAATTACAACCAGAGTAGTTCACAAAACAGAAGAATTCATCACTATGAATCGGGGGAGTACAAAAAACTCCAGCCAGAACCAGACCCGCAAAGATTGGGGATGGTATCATCAACGCACACATCTCAATATTAAACATAAATATCTCCTTAACTAATTTCATAAAAAATAGGTCAAGATGTGTGGAGTAGTATGCACTTTCATAGTGGATACGGGGGAGATATTTCAATATTTAAAAGAGGGAAATTAGCGACGATCAGTTATATCAACCGAAAAATACGTACTTTATAGGGGTATAACGGATTATAAAAGGCAATCAATCCGGGCAACCAATACAAATATAATTTTAAACGATAAATTTTCGGTCGGACGCACTTTCCAAATAATCAGTGACGATTTTTCTATATGCGCTGATGCAATATTGGGACTAAACTTTTTAACAAAAATTGAAGCAAGTATTGATATGACACTTGGACGCTGACTATAAATACGTCAGATGGAGTAACAGAGGTACCCATACTTAGCGGTCCTCCACCAAGCGCAATCGTCATACCACCAATATGCGAAAAAAAGTACAGCCTGGTATATTTATTTCAGGATCTATTATTTCTCCCACTAACCCGCTAGTAATGAGTATTTTTACACAACAAACAACACAGTCACACTTCAAAACTTAAACCTTTCAACAAAGCCACTTTCAGAGTTCAATATATTTAAAACAAAGAATAATGGCATTCGTAAACATCGACGACATTATAATCATCGGATGTTCTCAACAACTACATTTGAAAAATCTTTTAATAATTTTCAAAAGGCTAAGAGAAATAAATCTTAAGTTGAATCAAGAAAAATGTAAATTCTTTCAAACAGAAAGTTATTTAGGCCACAAAATATCACCAACTGATGCCTCTAATTTCGCATTGGTGCTATATTATCACAAAATATTAACGGAAAAGTACTCCCCATCGTATATGCCAGCAAAACTTTACACAAGTTACACAAGGAGAAAAAAATAAATCAACCATTGAAAAGGAGCTAAAACGCCTATAATGCATTTTAAACCATACGTATATGGACGAAGATTCACAGTGAAAAGAGACCACAGATCTTTTGCATACTTATTTTTAAAAGACATCAATATATGATAAGTGTAAACTCGAGCAATACACAAACAGAAAACAGCGACTCACGTTGACAGACTGATCAACTGTGTGTTATAGAGGCGCTATTCCCAAATGAACCTACGAGGGCTAAAATTAAAAATCAACAGTTGCAACAACAAACGAATTAAATTATACATGAATATTGTGCATGTTTACATTCGGCAAACGAGCAATGACGTAGCATAATAAAAACCGATTGTACTTTGCAATTAGGTGCTTGCCCAAGAACACAATAATTCTACATTCAGCGAAAATTTCTTGCATCCATCTAACTACACGTAATTTAAAGAATATGACACTCAGTCAAAGGTGCAAAACAGAAATGTAAGAATTTATCGCTTGAGTGTAATTTGTAATTTATTTATTTCGCCTTAAACTTATTCGATTGTTTGCTTTTTTTTTCTTTTGTTGTGGCTTTTTGTATTAGCCAAGCAATTTATTGTAATTCACAATTCATAGTAAATATGTATGCAAATTTATTATAAATTGAATATGAACAATAATAAACACGACCAGTCTTGTTTTTAATAGCAACCCAGTTTTTCTCATTAATCAAACCTTTCTTTCAGCATTTAAGTTTGGTGTGGGGGTAGAGAGCCACTGCACTCCAAAAGCCAAGGTCTAACACCTTGACTTAAAGACAATTTCATAGATAACAAAATAGTGCTTGAACATTGGTGACCCCGACGTGATTCAGTGAATTACAGTTCAACTATATTCAAAACTAAAACTTCAGAGTAATCATCCTGAAGCCAAAATGGACCAGTTAGCGAACTAGTAGGAAATTGTGAGAAAGGATCTGCTAAAGATTGTAGATTACAGAAAGGATGGAGGATGAACTGCTTCAAAATGTCAAACCAGAAGATCAAGAGGTGCAGCTAGATTTCACAGATGAAACTAAAGAGCGGATCAAAACCTTAGATTTGCATTGGCTATCAAAGATCGATCAGTTTTGTATAAAGTCAATGGAGATAACGAACAAAGAGTATCCAGACGAATAGTAGCTTCAGACACAGCGAAATTGTTTGACTCTCTCGGACTTTCCTGTTATAGTCACTGCTAAAATATTCGTGCAAGAGTTATGGCTGTGATGCGGCCCTACTTCAAGAATCGCACACCAAATGGATGAAATTTCGTTACGACCTGAGGCATCTGAACAACATACAGGTATGTTTTCACCCATGAAACATCCAAACAAACCCAGATTCACTCTTTTACGGATGCTTTCGAAAAGTCATATGGGGCAGCGATCTACGTGCGCTCCATTAACCAAAGAGATCAATTATAGTACGCTTCACTAACGAAGACAACTATTCCGCGTCTAGAACTATGTGATGTGCTGCCAACCTAGCTGCACCACTTACCAATTGAGTAAAGGAAATCCTAGGAACCAAAGACACACCCATATACTTCTGGGCAGATTCCAAGGACAAATGCAGAATCTACATCTTTTCATATGTTTGTGGTAAACAGGATAACATCCATCCAATCAATATCCATAATTCAAACTTCCTTTTTCATCCCTCTGTTATGTCCTTGTGGCGACGTGGCTGATCTGACTCCGTTATTTCCAAACTCCGGTCAAGCCATCGTATAAATCTGGTAAATCACTGTCCTAAATTCACTTTAATAATACCTTGCTGAACGCAGAGAACCTTAGCTAGGTAGGCTGTGATTTTTGTTTAGATTTGAGAAAATAAAAAATTGTGATTCTGCTGTCAGTTAAGATTGGGAGAACAACACCGAAGAATAAAATAAAATAATCGACTTTTTCATGAAGCCAAACAAGAAGAATTTTTATTTACCATTCACAGCAATTATTATCTCTCCAACGCATTGAGTGAACAGAGGAAGGTTTCGCTTGACTGTT
Source organism: Dioctria linearis (assembly GCA_963930735.1). NCBI lineage: Eukaryota > Metazoa > Arthropoda > Insecta > Diptera > Asilidae > Dioctria > Dioctria linearis. Next base: position 125,018,729 of record OZ005742.1, on the reverse strand, counting down.
GACATAGCCGCTGCTCAACCACAGAAGACCTCCTGCTTCTATCATTACGGATTCTACGGTAGCACAGAACCTCAAGAGTAATTGGAGGGCGAACACCGCTGCCGTTTCATCCATGCCTCCGCCCTTGGGGCGAATTATATATTGTTTTGCTTTCAGCCTGGGTGTTCCTGTTCTATGCCAGTGAGTACCTTTAGCTACCCATCAAGAACTATTCGTACGCCAGGGCACATAGCACTACTTCAACTCTGGTGCAGGGCATACAACTAAGGCCTGTAGCTGTCGAGTTGGAGCAGCGCCGGTCGGCAGATTGACATTGACTTAACTTGAGACTGACTTCGACTAGCCTCAACCACAGAAAATTCAACCGCCTGACCGTCTAAGGGACCATCAGGACCAGTCGTGAACAGCTCTCTGCCCGTTCACTACGAGACCGTTTTTCTCTATATTTCAGACCAAGTGGAACTCTTTCGACAGACTTTTGTGGGAAGCGACGAGTTAGACTATATCTCAGTCTTATCGCCGACACGCTTACAGCACTAAAGTCTACCCTCCGATCTGCAAGAAGAAACAACACCTACTATATCAATACCTTCTATCTTATCAAGATTGCATCTTTACCGTGGATATCTGGTTAGATAGTCACAAATCTTCTAGAAGGGACAACACCTTCTACCTTATCAAGATTTCATCTATACTGTGGGTATCTGCTTGGATATCCTCAAATACCCCAGAAGAGATCGCATCTACTGCATCAACACTTAAACCCGTTCTTAACGAGTTTACACCTTGTGTCCCTGCTACTTAGCGGGCCGCAGATAGCACAGTCGTCCAGACGTAGTAGCTCAAGACTTGTCAAGAGACACACAATGCTTATTCATAGTAGGGGCATAGCCCCCACTAAATCCTTAATCCGCAGCTTTCTCTCCAAAAGATTGCAGCGGGTTAAGGTAAAGGATTGTGTGTCCGGTGTTTTGCCTCTAATTGTGCTGTCCCTCAAGGCTCTATCCTGGCCATTTGCTCTTCAACCTGTAGATAAATGACCTCCCCAATGTTGTTGTAGACTGTAAAATTCATTTGTATGCTGATGATGTCCAAGTGTATCTCAGTCGACTAATAGGACTGGTGGAGGATTGCATTGATAGGCTAAATTCCGACTTGCGCAGTATTGCACACTGGGCTGATAACAATCTTTTATTGCTTAATGCTGGAAAGTCAAAGTGCATTGCCTTCTATCGCAGTGCAGTTGAGGTATCTGAACTTTCACCTGTATTTTTAAATAACACAGTTCTACCATTTTCGAATCGTGTAAGAAATCTTAAAATCTTCCTCAATTCGAGAATGCAATGGTGTGATCATGTCAATAATATGACTGTTAGGATTTATGGTGGGCTTCGTGGGCTGTGGTTGACTTCGGGAACCTTGTCTACGATCACACGTTCGATGCTAATCAAATCTTTGATTCTCCCGTACTTTTCCTACGGCAGTCTCCTTTTCCCTCACTTGTGTTCATCCTGTTCCACTAAGCTAAGTGTGGCGTTTAACGACTGCACAAGATTCGTCTTCTGCTTCAGGAGATACGATCATATTTCGCAACATCGTGATCATCTACTTGGTTGCTCCTTAATCTATAACTTTACGTAGGCTTCTGGCATCTCTTCATAAGCTCATCTACTTTAAAGAGCCAAGCTATTTGTTTAATAATTTGGCATTTTTAAACTCCTCAAGGCGTTTCGACTTGCTGATACCAAATTTTCAATATTAAGTATTGGAAAATTCTTACTTTATTCGTGCTGTTCGAGCTTGGAATAATTTACGTACGAGCGTACGAGCTCGACTCGAGGGTTTATGGAGCGAAAACGCGCTGCAGCACCGTCGTGGGATAGACTTTTGGGTGTGTTTTGGGTGGTCTTGGCTCTGTGTTTTCTACTTATTAGTTGTTATATATTTGTATTCGTAATCTGATGTTTTGAGTAATATTTTAATATTTTATTTTACGTTGCTAGTAGCATATTTTTTCGAATTTATATTTAAATTTTTGAATTTCTAATTTATTTAAACTTTGTGTCATATATTTTAATTTAATTTCTCGTACTTTCATATTAACATTTACTTCTTTTTATTCATTCTTTTTTTTTGTACTAAAATAAAAAAAATTGTATTCTTATAGTACTTATTCTATTCTATTCTATAGTTCAACAATAGCGTCGTGAGAGTTCTAAAAAAAATCCAGCTGGATGTCCTCGACAGAGGAATTTCTCCAGAAAAATTGTCAACCTGCAATATCTGATTTTACGAACCACCATTCTTGCACTGAAGTGAATCAATATGGCCTCCAACATATATATAAAAGAGAGGCAAGTTAATCTGGAAAGAAAGGCGCATAACTTTATCGGCAACAAATAATGAATCCAGGAACAATGTTTATTAGAGAATTCGATTCTTGGCATCAACCACGGAAATTCATTCCATAAGTTGCAGCGCATCATCGCCTATATTGTAATGCGCTTGCTTCTTATATGAGAAGATGTAATGAGCTTGCTTCTTATATCAGAAGACTTGTAGGCAGGAGTGCCGATTTATCAAAAACTTAGGCTATTACGCCGACTTATCTTCTGGCTATTACGCCGATAAAATGTTAGGCTATTACGCCGATAAAATGTTAGGCTATTACGCCGATAAAATGTTAGGCTATTACGCCGACTTGTGAATAATAACACTCCTGTTTAAGGATCAGTTAATTATTGTTTTATTTAATCGATTACGCTAAATTTATACATAAATTTTACTTACGCTAGCAATTATGACTATCGATCATACAAATCCAATCGTGAGAAACGCGTCAACAATGAAAGTCGGTCAGTCATTATACTTTATGCAATATTCATACATAACATGAATCACGCTCTTGAATTTTATTTCATTCATTGTAACCTGACTCATGCTTTCTTTATTTTATTTTTTTTTAAATCATTCATTGTGAGTGACGATTTTCTTTCTTGACCCATATCTTTCTTTGTTGATATTTTTCCCACGATATGTCGCTTAATTACATATAGCATGTCGTAAGCATGCTTGTGACTCAATTTAGTATTTAGTGATATATCTTGGATTAAGATATATTACATCCATTCCCTTTGGGGAAAAAAAATATGTATGTGTTTAAAGATATGTATATATTTTTTTGTGTATTTCTATACCTATCGTTTATCTTAAAATAGTAAATATACTTATTTCTACTTTATCATATCTTATTTCTATGTAGGTGTGTACATATTGATTGTCTTAAGTTTCCTATGTATTATATTTACAGATATTTCTTTAATCGATTATTATTTATTTCTTTCCCAATTCTTATCTTTGTATTTACACCATTTACATCGATAACCTCATATGGGCCTTTGTATGGTGAATCTAATTTTTTACGATTTCCTACTTTAAGCCATACTGAGTCTCCTTTAGATATTTTTAGTGGATTTGACTTTTTATCTACTAGTTCTTTTCTATTAATTTTTGCTTTATCTAATAAAATTTTTGCTGTTGCGTTAGCTTGTTGTAGTCGAAATTTAAGTTCTTGTATGTAATCATCAATGTTATATATCCGTGGTGGATTATCAGTTTTTGCGTCGGAGGGTAAACTTGCTAGTTTTCCGAAAATTAATTCAAAAGGTGAAATATTGGTGTCCGAATGGGGTGTTGTATTATAGCAAAATATGAAGTATGGTAACCATTCGTGCCAATTATCATGTGTTGCAAATGATAGCCTAAACTTTCATGATGAAATGGGGTGGAAGTTTTATGTTCAATTTTAAAAATTTTACAAATATTTGCTATAATTCCGCTTACAAATTCTGTTCCCAGATCGCTTTTCAGTGTTTTAAATGAACCATATTTCAATATAAATCTTTCTACTAGCGCCTTTGCTATTGTTTTGGCTTCTTTATTCTCCATTGGTATCGCTTCTGTGTATTTAGTTAATTCGCATTGAAGTGTTAGTATGTATCTAAATTCGCTAGATGGTCTTAGTGGTCCTACTGTGTCGATGGATATTGTATCGAAACTGATTGTTGGGGTGTCTGTTAGTATTAAATTTTCACGTGTGTGTCTAATTTGCTTATTTTCTGCACACAGTTTACATTGATTAATGTATTTCTTTACCATTTTGTTTAGATTTTTCCAACAGTACCTTTGTTTAATTTTATTAATTTCTTTTTTTCGTCATCATCCTTTAAGGTATCATGTAGGAGTTCAATCAAATTTAGAAAATTATTCAAATTTGTAGGCTCTCCATTAAATTCTGGAATTATTTTTAAAGCATTGGCAATATCAAAGAGAGCCATGTTTAATGTAGTTTCTTGTTCCGAGTTTTCTGGAGAATTACCTGTAATATCCTTGGTTTTTCTACTCAGTATGTCTTCTATTTTACTGTATATTTCTTTAAATTTATTTTTGCATTCTATACTTTCTTCATTTATTTTGCAAGTCTTGAATGTTTCTTTGAATCTATACCTTAATTCTTTTATCTCTTCTGTTTTATTAAGAATGTATCCAGCAGTATACGTCCTATTTGGTGTCTTATTAAAATTCTCTAAAATAGCTTTCACATCTTTATTTATGGTGCTTAATTCTTTAAAAGACATTGTTTTTAAACTGTTGCAGTAGTTATCTCTTTATTTATTTTCTTCAAAAATCCTTTCTTTACATATTCGTAAGCTATTTTTATAATTACTATTACTACTAATACAATTATTATTGATTTTATTTCACTATTATTTACGGTCATCATCCCAACTGCATTGTTGTTAATAATTAATTCCTCCTGCTTTGATTGGTTTTTTCCCATCTTTCTTGTTTTTGTTATCGAATGGCTGCAATTTGTGTTATGAATATGTTCTTTTCCTTTGTTGTGACGGCCAAGGCTGCTAGTCGATACAGGTTGCCTAATTCCTTACGCTGCTTGACTAACTTGCCTCCTCTAGTCTTAACCTTTTTTAAGGGTTGCCTCTGCGGTACACTATGCTGAAGGGTGTTGTTTCTCTTTCTGTACTCCTCTATTGAAATTGGCCTCGGTCCAGCAGTGGGGTTTTTTAGGGCTTCGTTCAAGTCAATGTTGTTGTTTGGTAGCTCTTCCTTCTTATTTTCCAGCTTTCGATTTGGCAGGTCTTCTTTTGAAATGTCCAGCTTTCGATTTGGCAGGTCTTCTTTTGAAATGTCCAGCTTTCGATTTAGCAGGGTCGCCATGTAATGCGCTTGCTTCTTATATGAGAAGATGTAATGAGCTTGCTTCTTATATCAGAAGACTGGTAGGCAGGAGTGCCGATTTATCAAAACTTAGGCTATTACGCTGACTTATCTTCTGGCTATTACGCCGATAAAATGTTAAAATGTTATGCTATTACGCCGATAAAATGTTAGGCTATTACGCCGACTTGTGTATAATAACACTCCTGTTTAAGGTTCAGTTAATTATTGTTTTATTTAATCGATTACGCTAAATTTATACATAAATTTTACTTACGCTAGCAATTATGACTATCGATCATACAAATCCAATCGTGAGAAACGCGTCAACAATGAAAGTCGGTCAGTCATTATACTTTATGCAATATTCATACATAACATGAATCACGCTCTTGAATTTTATTTCATTCATTGTAACCTGACTAATGCTTTCTTTATTTTATTTTCTTTAAGTCATTCATTGTGAGTGACGATTTTCTTTCTTGACCCATATCTTTCTTTGTTGATATTTTTCCCTTGATATGTCGCTTAATTACATATAGCATGTCGTAAGAATGCTTTGGACTCAATTTAGTATTTAGTGATATATCTTGGATTAAGATATATTACAATATATTTCGATTCGTGAATAATACCAGAACGCTAAATAGTCTGTCGCACATTAACGACAAGAGAGTTGGACGAAGCCCTTTGTTTCATAATAAAGAATATGCATGCAGCAAAATGTAGAGAAGACATCAGATATATGCATCAATATAATGAAACGAACAAAAACAGCACTTTAATTATATTCCTTGATGAGAAGGGTATCGTTCGTGTTGGGGGAAGATTAGAAGCGTTCATGCTATCTTATGACGCACACCATGCGATGCAGCTGCCATATTCTCATCAATTAACTAAGCTGTTAATGAATGACATTCACAAAGAAAGCTTACATGTAGAGGGCATTGCTCAATATAACGAAACATCGTTTTTGGTCTACTAAGGGCAAGTCAATTGCACGATCAGAATTACAGCACTGCACTCGGTGTGTAAGGGCAAAACCGAAAATGTTTACATAGCTAATGGGTAACCTTCCAGCTGCCAGATTTCAACCAGCTCGGCCATTTGTCAACTCTGGAGTTGATTTTTGTAGACCAATAATAATTCATTACCGTTTAAGAGGAAAAAACCACACAAAGGGTACGTTGCAGTACTTTGCTGTTTCGATACAAAGGCCGTCCATCTTGAGTTGTCAGTGACCTAACCACAGATGCCTTTATCGCTGAACTAAAACGCTTTGTAGGCAGAAGAGGTCATTGTCTCAATCTGTATTGCGACAACACTACGAACTTCGCTGACGCAAAGAACCAGACCATTCAAAAGATAGAATCTCCACCAGTTGTAATACAAGAGGAATAGACTTTTATTTTATACCACCTAGGGCTCGTCATTTCGGTAGACTTTGGGAAGCCGCAGTCAAATCAGCTAAGCTTCTATTACATAAAAGCATCGCATAAACGTCGTAACTTATGAGCAGTTGGAAATTGTAATGATAGAGATATAGGCGATATTGAACTCTAGACCACTTACATCAATGTCCAGTGACCCGAATGATTTGAAAAACAAATGAGTAATGAGAGGCAGCCTGCAAATTTGATTCAAATTCGTAAGGGCCAGACTGACTTGACCATTTAATAAATAACTAATAAGGAAGCGGGATATCGTGCGAATACAGTGTAGGAGAATAAGCCACTCATTGACAGTCCGATTGAACTTGGTTGAACTTGCTTTGACGTTTCTGAAAGTAAACATTTCAGAGTTCGCAGAGTTCAGTAAAACTTTGTAAAATTGAATGATTTCAATAAATATTATATATTTGAAATTGTGTGTACTGTAGCGTGTATATCGGCTGCTGTCCACAGCGGAAAGCGAACGCACCCGACCGAGAGAATTGCATTTCCTCACGTTCAGGCGCCATGTCGACGTGACAGTGAAAAAAGGAAGAAGAAGCTTTTTCCGGGCAGATTGTTTTTTGACTTTGAAGAGAGATTGTGGCAAAACCGCGGAATCAGTTCGTTTTCTTCTAATAATTAAATCGTGCAAAATCAAGAAACTTTGTATAAATCGCGACGTACGGAAAATTTGAATGTTCATCGGAGGAGCTGCTGCGGTTGGTGAATAAATACCAAAAAAAGTAATTTTACACACAAGCACATGCAGTGACTGAAAATTCAACTAACAAGCGGATATTTATCGTGTGCTGGAAAATATACATTAGCAATATTAGCATTTATCAAGGTTAAATGGTTTTGGGAATTTGAATACAGGAAAAGGGAGAGTTAGTTCGAATATTGTGTTGATAGAGATAGGCGGAAGATCGTATTCGGGCGGGTCGTCAAGTTGTGTATGAAAGTTAAAGAAATTTGTGTGTTACCTTTACAATACGAAACACTTTCTCACCATTCTGCTATATTTAACTCAAAGTATACGAAATAATGAATTATACATTTTAATGTTTCATTGGATATATAAACAATGCTAGGCAAGAGTACATACCTTCTTTTTTTGGAAATCATTTACATGATTTCTTTCAGTAACATCTCTCTTTGTTGTAAACATATCCGTATTGTTACTTCTCCCACCTTTGCTCAGAGAATTCGATTGGCTATTTTTATTTAAGTTGGCCTATAAAATAAACTTATAATTTTATGTATAAACTTTTTCCTATGTTAATACTTCTGTTGGTTTTCTAGTCGTATTTACTCCTTTCAAAGCTTGTAACGGGATCAAGCAATTCGTTTTTGGAGAACTGTTCCATGAATTGAATTTATGATTATTAATACCTGGATTTGGAATAACCTGAAGAATAAATATGCATATATTTAATATTCGAATATCAAATGAAATAATCCAAAATATACCAAATGAGGAGAGTTATTTTGTTGATAATTATCAAGCATGAAATTTTGATTGAAGCAAGTATATTGTTCATTATTAAAGTTTGTAGCAGCATATGCACGAGAATTCATCATTACCGGACCGGGCAGTGGCATAATAGGCTCTTGGACATTGACATTATTTCTCCACCTTGAAGGCGGTTGAGGTAAAATTGATACCATTAAGTTGTTCTGCTAAAATTTTAGTATTCATTAAAACCAAGTATTATAAAGAATATATTTTCCTGGTCACCTTTTTGCTGTTATCTTTATTGTTGATTCCTAATAACTCCTTCAGTGCTTCTGATTTATCAGAATTATTTTTGTTCTGAAAAGGCATAACATTTTCTCGTAATTTTATTTATAATTGCGTAATATTTTAATTTTTATCATTAAAAATGCATCATTTGCTAAGTGTGATGGGCGGGGGGGGGGGGGGGGGGATGATCTTTCGATATGCATATCTAGAGACACCATTCCTTGAAATTTTGCTTACTTGCAAAATTATTGAAACTGAGTTTTACAACATTTTTCAATAATAGTTTGTCGGGGATTACAAGTGAAAACAAATTGCAGCAATTGGAGTTTAATTGAACGTATCTACAAACCAGATAAAAAAACAAGCAAGGCTGTGCTGTGCTGTACTAGAGTGAGTACATTAGTACTGGGTACTCTGTAAGTACTAAATATCTCGCACGGAAGTACAGTACCCAAGTATATTCACACGTAGATGGGACATGTTGTACGAAAAAATTATAATGGATCAAGCACCAATATCCCATGAATCATTGCAAGAATGCAATTGTAAAAAAAAGCAACGAAAATGACCTAAAAAACATAATATTTATAGGCATGCAAATGAACTACACTACATGCATGATCAGTGGCAATAACAAGCAATTCGATAATTTCATTGCCACAATTGATCATGATGACTAACAAATTTCCTTTCACGAAAGAATGTGAAAATACCATACTAGGGGTAGCTGCAGCTCGCGTCAGTTCGCTGACACAGCAATTTTCACCGTTTCTGTGCTGCAATGACCCCGATGAAATTGCTTGCCTGGAATGTTACAAAATTAAAACGATGGAATTGTTTCAGGTTATTAGGAGCGAATTGTTCTGTTCGATTAATTGATGACAATTAATTCTTTTAATTTTAACATTAAGTAGAGATAAATTTAACAATATAAATAAGAAGATTCAATTTAATTCAATTAATTTATTTCCTGGGAACTGATACTACAAGATTTACAATCTTTTTCAAGCATCGAAACAAAATGGCAACAGAGCTACATAAAACAAAACCTAACTTTAAGCTAAATATAGTTATTAAAACAACGAAGATACATATTTATTAAACAATATTAAACAGATTTCAAAAAGATATTCGCAAAAATAATAAAATGATAGATTAAAAAAGGAAAAACATAAAAAGAAAAAGGTGTGCGTACAGGTCACCGGAAGCAAATGCAAACTATGCCAAGATAGGACTTTACGGAGTCGTTCCGTCGATCTGAGAATAAGAGACACAGTACATTTTAGACAAGACAAGGTGTTTCATTTATAATACACGCGAACCTTAGGCAATCTCTGACGCCATACTATTCGTGCGTATATCGGCTGATCTATCTCGCCTGCACGCCTGCACAATTTGAGCAGTCTCAGACGACAGCTCCTACACAAGTACATATCGCCCGCAAAACTAGGCTGTCTCAGACGCCAGATTTCGTACAATCTCGCATTGGCTAAGCTACCTCGCCAGGCCATCGAGCGATCGAAAAATTTGAAGAAGACGACAGCATTACACAATAATTACATGGCGACCCTGCCTTTACGGTATCATTTCAAATAGGAGCACGTTTTGTAATCGGGATTGCTTTCCATGGGAACACTTGCAACTGCAAAAATGCCCAGTACTTTTTCAGAGAGCAGTGGATAAAATGTTTGCTTTAATGTTATATATACAGGGTGTCCCGTAAGTCGACGTCAAGCCGGAATCGGGTGATAGACCAAATCATAACAGTTACCACAAAAATATAAAAAAATTCTAAGTCATGTATTTTTCAAATTATAGACATTTCTTTTGTCTTCGAGAAAATGTACACCTTGTGATGGTTTTTTAGCTCCTGTTGCTACAAATCTTTACTTTTTTCAATTTTATATATCTTATGTAATCCCGAATAGTGTGCTTATGTAACCTGTTGCTTTAAATTCTAAGCCTACTATTCCAGCTTGGAAGAAATTTAATAAAAATTAATATTTCACCCAACTTTAACTGACTGTGATGAAAAAAAAATGTACTACGCCAGTTTGGCAAGTAACTTTAAAAGTTGACGCATTTAATAAGGATTCTAAAATGGTATTTCTTAGATTACGGAAAAAAAAAATTTTTTTTTGCCGTAATCTAAGAAATACTGTAGCAAGTGTTATACCATTTTAGAATCCTTATAAAATGCGTCAACTTTTAAAAAAAATTTTTTTTACCGTAATATAAGAAATACTGTAGCAAGTGTTATACCATTTTAGAATCCTTATTAAATGCGTCAACTTTTAAAGTTACTTGCCAAACTGGCGTAGTACATTTTTGAAACCAATTTGAAAACATCATCAGCTAACCAACCCTAGTATGTGAGAAAGGAGCATCGTTAACGTGTATCAGAAAATTGAAAAGAATTGGACGTTTATGGTTTACTGAATGGAAATAGAGGGAGTACACTTCGAGACTGGGTTGGACATATCGTTGGAGTATCGAGTAACAACCGAACCAATTGGGATTCAAAAAATTTATCGACCAGTGAAAGAAACACTTTCTGTCTTACCAGTGCAGCTGTTATTCAATAAAAACATATTGAACAGAAAGAAAGTATTTGACAATATAACTATTGTGGATCTAGAAAGATCTAACAAAACAATTAAGGCCAGATTATCGAATGGATTTCCTCACCAAGGTTCCAATACCATCAAGGAACTTAAGACTCTGAGTGTAGTAAAAGAATAGTAGATATCATTCCCCATTAACTGGAGAGGTTTCGAACCAGTCTAACCGTTCCTCTCTTCTATCATTATGCACGTACCTAATTTTAATACTTACTTTTTTCAAGCCCAATGTATTTTTGTGAGGCTTGTTCTTAGATTATATGGTATAGCAAAAAGGATAGGCCATGAGGAAGAAAAACTGAAACATTTTTCTTCATGTAGTAAAACCGCATCGATGTGCTCGTTTTAGTCATGGAAGTAGTAAACTATGCTATTTTCAGAGCGCGCATATAATTTAATTGTTATTCTTATTAAGTATTGAAGAAATTTAATAGAAGAGATCCCATTATAACGCAAAATTTTTAGATTAGTTTTTAAGTTTATAATTGTATAACTTTTTACATTTCTAAGAATTTTCCTTTATTGTCTGATAATATTTCTTGGCGTTGCCTTTTTATGGATGATATAATTTAGATTCTTGTAATTATATTTTTAATCACAAAATCACTAAAACAACACCGGACTTGTTTTTGTAAATTGATAAATGTCAGAAATGAAGCAAAAATGTCGAACTGACGCAAAATTGCCTCTCAGCCCTCAATGTCTACAAAAAAGATACTTATCACACGTAATCGAATTTTACCCAACATAGCCTATCGTTTTTGCTATATAATCTAAGAGCTTTATCAATGGATACTCGCAACTTATTTTTCTTACATAAATATATTCTGCAGTGCACGTTGCTTTTGAAACCATTGCAAACCGTTTGAATGTGTCGCTGTTAATTTAGTGTTAATTTCATGAAATCGGGTATGGCTATGGTATGATGCTACTTTTGTATGAATAATTGGGCCATTTAATTAGTTTTTATTTAATTATTTTAAAATATAAAACTAACATCATACCATAGCCATGCCATGAAATAAACATTAAACTAACAGTAATACAATCCCACGGTTTGCCATTTGAATAGCAAATTGCACTTCAAAATATAATTAAGATAAATCAGTTGCGAGCATCCGTTGATAATGGTGGGAGCTTATAACTAAAAGAAGTGAAATATCGCATAAAATGTGATTCTTTGGCGAATTGGTGAAAAAGTAAAAAGAATTTAACTTGCTTTTGAATTTTGTGTGTTTTTTTTTATTAAAAACGTAAAATTGCTCAGGTTGGATTAATTGTGACTAAAACCATTTAAAGTGACATTTTTGTGGTTAAGCCTTGCACTTAAATTAATAAATGTGTGAACATTTTAATAATGAATTTTGTTGTGCGGTGATGTTGCAATATTCGCCGAAATAATACCGGAAAGATGTTTTTAAGGAAAGTTTCAGTGGTGAAATTAAACTAGAAATTTTATGTTCTGGAAATACTTGCAAAAGAAGTTAAAAAAAGATATAAAAAGGAAAATATCAGTGGCAGTTCACAATTTTGTTTTATTTTAAATAATTGCACCAAATCCCAGTTATTTCATCAGATTTACCACTTCGATATACAGAATTCTACATACAATGTATTTGGCTTAATGATAAGTAAACTTTGAAATTATTTTTGGTATTTTGTTGTGACTACGTGCATGTTGTATCCGGTAAATTTATACAATTCAACGCTGTTTTCAAAAATAAAGTCCATAGTGAATTTGAGATACAACTACTCTCTGCTAGAGAGAGAAACATGTGTTCTTTGATAAACTGCAATTTGAACTAGTTTTAGATAGACTCCGACCCACCAAGTGTAATAAAACTCTTTTATTATAACATCCAGATGGCTTAGCTAAACTTGCTGACAATAAAATTGCACCAAAAAACCTACCCAGTAGTAATGTCACACAGTCTTAAAAATAGAAACGTCCAACAGGGTACCACTGTATGTAACTAAAAAAAAGAAAAAAAAAGAAAAAAAAAAGTAATTTTAATTGTAGATAACATTTGCGATTGCAAGTAACCTTTATAGTACTAACCATATTTTCTGCAACATCTTGTATAACAGATAAGAATAACTAATGAGAAACATTTAATTGTATATTAGTTATTTGATCAAGGTCAGAGCAGGAGGTCATTTCTCCTCTACCTAAGTTTTAGAAAACGGTCTGCCGCAAGGCTCGCCGCTCTCTGTGCACCTTTCTTCAGCTTACTCTCACTCCTTGTCGACTAAACTCAACGCAGTACCTGACCTTTCCTACCAAATTTATGCAGACAACATAATATGCTACGCATCTGGCAGCCCACCATTCGTGAATTCTATTCTCACGCGGACACTGAGGGAAATCTCAGCCTGGTCCGAAATTAATGATGCCAAGGTTGCCATAAGCAAACTAGAAGCGCTGCACGTCTGTAGAAGACGGAAATGCCGAGAAATCGAATTGCCCTACGACACAGTTTCAATCCCATTACAGAACGAACTCAGAATTTTGGGTCTGCGCTTCTCCAAAACGCTAGATTGTGTTATGGTCGTAGCGTACTGCATATAGCAATATGCTACACGGAGAATTACTGCAGCACGTATGCCGGCCGGCTGCCATACCGACAGCCCGCACGCACCCTAGCTCGAAAAAGCTCGTACCTGTCAGCAAAGAAGAAGACAATCGATCTGTCTTGTCAAACCGTGAAATCGAAAGGTCGTGAACAAAGTGAAGACAACAAAATCAACAATTTTCAACGGCATCGGCGGGAAATCTAACCCTTACGAGCAAATAAATCCATCACCGCCACCATCACTATCAGCTAGAACAGCTCAAATCTGTTAGAGAATCCTCAACTGCACATGCAGCTAGAATTGCAGCAGCGATTGCAACTGTCGCAGCCCCTGATTCTAATTTACCAGCAGCAAGTAAGGGTGGAACAGGTACACCACAATCACCACCACAACAAATATTATTGCGGCCATTGCCTGCACACCACTCGCCTTCACAAACGGTAGTGCCTTAATCAATTTACCACTTAAAAGTGGGAGCGGTGATAGTAAGGGTAATCTATCTACTAGCAGCCCAAGTGGCAGCGGGACCAGTGAATGGGGTGCATTTATTCGCCCACGTTGTGGTAGCTCATATGCCCGTCCTCATGGTCCAAATTGGCATAAACGTTTGGAATGCGGTGTTGAACCGAAATTTGAGTGTCCTATTTATCACAAGAGATCCTACAGCTTATTGAACGAATTTAACTACCGGTTACTTAGCATTACGTGGGGCAAGTAGCATTGTCGGCTAAGTTCTGAAATGCAAACTTGTTGCGATTGCCGAGAATTAACAGAAAAACATGTCAATACATTGATTCTTGAGTATAGGAAAATCAAAAAGATACGCAACATGGTGCAGTACACAAATTAAACTCTTCCAGTCAACTGTTTTGCAGATTGTGTTTGGTACGTACATAAATAATGTAGATTATAATATAAATATATAATTATAAAGAAGGGATAAGAGTTGAAATTAGTTTCACTATCAATGAAATAAGTAAATAGATGAAGAACGCATTGAATAAATTAAACAGTGAGAAAAGATTGTAGGCATAGTTGCTTTAAATTTTATCAAAAATAAAATTTTATTAATAATTTCTAAGATAGTTATTTGAAAATTAGCCTTAGGTTACAAATAATTTCTGGTATTCAGGTGAAAAAGGTTAATTTTTATAATTGTAACTGTGACATGTAGGCAGGATATATTAATTTGCATAAATTTACTATTCATTTTTGCATTGGTACCAAAAAGGTACAAAAGTACACAACTGATTTTACACCATAAAGTTTTCGACTTGATTGATAATGTCTGCATAGTGTAAAGAAGAGGGCAGGTATAAGCTTGAATACTAACATTTTTCAAACACAAGTAGGTTAACATAAAAACAAACAACTTTAATTTATTTAGAAAAGTTGCATGAAAAGGAAAGCAACATTTCAGTTTCCTATAAGCTCGTTTTAAGCTATAGTCACTGTAGACATTTCTCGCTCTTTACATAATTTAAGAAAATCGTCGTCACCACATGAAAATCAGTACAAAGAAAATAGAAGGAAATCAAAGAAAAAATTTATATATTCTATTGCGAACAAAGCAGTCAATCAATACTGGTAGTCATTAAGGTAGTTTTAGTTTCAGAAATATAGATTTTATTTTATCACCCGAAGTGTATTTAGCAGAAATATTACAAAAATTATCAAACTTTTCAAAAACGTAGAAATTAAAGGAACGATTATAACGTAAATATGGATCACTGAATACTTTTCATTTCTCCTTTCACTTTCCTGGAGCCCTCTCCCATGAAGGTCCGCTAGTCTCTCTCTTTACAGGTCTACCAGGGACTCTGAAAATAACTGTCAGATGGGTGGTTGGGGCGTGCAATGAAGGCATACCATCTGCGCCTTCGATGTGGATGTAGGTAAGTGACGTAAGGGTCCCTTCAGGACCGAATGTGTGCCGGCGTTTTAGTTTGTAGGCACGAAATTTTTTTTGTATATGGCAGGCGGCAGCAGCAGGCTTTTCGTGGAACCTCCCCACACTCTCCGCCAATAGCCGAGGCGAGCTAGCGTGCCGCCCTGCAGTCAACGCTGTCCGCCGAGTGATCTGTCAGGTCATGCTGACAGTGTGGACCTCACATCCAAGCCAATCACTCAACATAGTTCCATAACAATTGGAGTAAACACACCAACATGGTGGTTGAAGACATCAACCGACGCAACAACCTTTTCAGGGTCATCTGTAGAAAGAACGCGGGACCCCCGCTTCAAACCGCCATCCAAATTGTCAGACAGCTGGTCATGGGTAGGATCGACTACGTGATCACTATCTACGGATTCTCCACCAAGCTAAACCTAAACAAAATACAGAAGGCTATCAATGTTTCAGCCAGAACGGCCATTGGTGCTCTACGAACAACCCCTATTGACTGCCTGCTCATTGAACCTGGCTTTCCCACCTTCCCAGCTAGAAGAGACCAGCTTACTGCTAGTCTCTTCCTCAAAAATCTCCACAACCCCAGGCCCCCCCTTCACGACCCGATTGTGGACATCCTGTATAGCAACCGTCAACGCACCACACGCACAAAATCAGGCCTTCACAGGTCTGTGGAAGACGTTCCCACACCCCTCAAATCCCCTCCCTTCGATCCTAACACTCTCAACCCCCCTGGAGGATCAATACCAACAGAATCATTACCAACGAACTACAATATAAAGACATAAACAACGACAGCAAAAGACGACTGCCCAACGAGACCATAAACAGACTACAAGCGGACAGAATATTCTATATAGACGCGTCCAAGGCGGACTCTGCGGTAGCAATGGCGGTCACAGCAGCGAATGAAACCAGACAGGAACAAATCTGTCACAAGCTACCTGACTGGTGCAACGTCTACACGGCCGAACTCATAGCAATCTGGGAGGCAGCCAGGTGGGCAGCCAACCAAGAGGGCACCACGGCGATCTCTTCCGATAGCCTGGCGGCAATCAAGGCCATTCAAAACCACAAAAATAAAAACACCTTGACGGTAAACGTCAGAACCACGTTACAAAATGGCAGAATCTGGATCGCCTGGTGTCCTGGCCATGTAGGCATACCAGGAAACGAACACTACAAAAGGCTTCGAGACGCAAGCAGACAACTGGCGCGGAATAATTCTAACCACTTCCTGGCAAGCCACCACAGGGAAGTAAAAACACCAGACATGTTCGATCTGCCACGACGAACTATGACCGAGATGGCCAGAGTCAGGCTGGGCCACTTCCTGGCCACGAAAGAACACCTCTTCCGAAAGCAATCGTGTCCCACTTGCAACTTCTGCGCAAACTCACTACCTATTACAGCGCAGCACATTTTTCACGAGTGCGAGGAACTACCTAGACTACTAGACGAAAGAGGCACTACGACAGGACCAACAGAACTCCTCAAATACACTAGAGAGGACACGAACGCACTACTCCCTGCACTCAAACACTATCTGACAACAAATGGGTTAACCACTAGACTATAACGGACAAACCAACATTAGAGTTAGATTTAGAATTAGATATAAACGCAGAGTTTACTTAATAAAACCAAAGTCATACTAATACACCAAGGTTCTTGAAGTTCGAAGTTAGGTTTCATTGAAATTACAACTCTACCATAGAAGCAAGCTAGTCGTAATATTATGAATTGTACAATTGAATTTATTTTTTATTTACCTTTAGATTTAAGAATAGAAACACGAGTCTTGTAATAGAGTTAGTTTTCGAAATAGCAATAAAATTGTATTCACGCGTCAGACTACACCAATTACAACTGGCAGAGCCCGGATGGCCTTGATGCCGTGGGCCAGAAACTTTATTGTTATAGGCTTAAGTTTAGGCTTAAGGTTTTTCAATAAAGGAATTTGTGAATTTGAATTTGAATTTTATTTATTATAATATTTTTATACCCTAGATGAAATCTAAAAAGTATACTAAGTTTGACATTCCGTTTGTAACTCCTCGAAACAATTATGGTAGAGCAAAGTGGATTGGACACCACGCATAATATTAAAAGTTATTTTGATTTTTGCGTGTCCGTCCGTCCGTCTGTCCGTGCGCACGATAACTCGAGAACGCCTTTAGTTAGAAAGCTGAAATTTTGTACACGGACTTAAAGTAGCACTAAGTTTGAAAATGAGACAAATCGGGCAGCTCCTTCGTGTGGTTGCCATACAAAAATTTCGGTTTCCACTTTATATTTGGACACGCCTGAGAACGCGTCGACATAGAGACCTGAAATTTGGTATATGGTGTTGTTATAGTAATAACAAATAAAATTTCAAAAATGAACTAAATCGGGCAGCCCCTTCTTGCTGCTGCCATATAAAAATTTAAGTTTTTTACATATACTGTGAAAACGATCAGTCTTCGACCAATTCTAGCTTTTTTACTTGTTTCATCTACTTTAGAGTTTCTGGCAAATATGTCTACAACCAGGAAAGTCTTACTTTTGAACTATCGCAAGAAAAATCGCAGGTTTTATATTAACGAGTTCTTCAATGTGTGTGGTACGTTTGTTTTAATATAAAACTATTGTAAATAATTGGGCAATAAAGCAAATAGCGAGAGTGTTGAAGAGCAGTTCTGAGGAAATAAAGACTTTTTTAAGAATCCTGAGAATTTAACTGTGCTCAGGCTCGCCATTATCCCAACAGACGCTGCTATCTGTCTTCTTGTCTGAAGACTGTTGGATGCCAATCGGAACAGCCTGTATCTCTCGCGCTCTGTTGTGGCGTATTTTACTCCTCCAGAATAATTTTGTCCATAATTCTCAGGATTCTTAAAAAAAAAACGTTACTTCCTTAAGACTCCTCTTCAACTCTCTCGCTATTTGTGTTATTACCCAATTATTTACTTTATAAGTTTTAGTTTGGCCTATGTATTTCCTCTGCTGATTGCTGATTTCCTTCCATTTTAAAATTAACTGTAAAAACAGTAAAGTTAAACGCCTACAATAGTTTTATATAAAAACAAACGTACCATATACTTAAGCTCAGATAATATATGGGGGCTAACCAGTTGTCATTTTAAAAGTGCACAAAATGCAAAGAGATTAAATTGATAAGTACCGTTAGGAGATAAATTTTTAAATTCCTCCTAACAATTATTCATCGCTCACACTACCATCTCTTGAAAGTAGAGAAAATATGTGTCTTTTCTTAAAGGTATACCAGGGGGCTAACCAGTTGACACCGAATGTACATATGACTTCTGTTTTTGACTATACGTTCGAAGATGTATACCTCACCCGCGAATATTTCGTTTAATAACAACATGTGTCCATTATCTGATTATAAAAAGTATCAGGAATTCTATATTTTATAAAAAACTAGTTGTTCAATTACCTACACTAATAATATAAAATTTTTAAAAAAGATTACTTACTTGCTCTGCATCAATATTAAAGTTGGGACTTGCATCATGTCCTTTACTCTTATTTTCTGTTACTTTTTTTGTATTCGTCAAATTATGTTTTTCACATGGCAAGTGCAAATCTGAAGAGTTTCTTGTGATGTATTTTGCCTTAACAGCTAAAGAAACAATTGATAAGCATCCCTGAAATTTATATTAACTTTACCTTTCAAGTGAGAATCTTTATAATTTTCAGCTTTGGAATTCTGTTTTGGTATTGTTGTGGGTGGGTTTATAAAGTCGTAACGAGAAATTTCTCCTTTTCTATTTATTTCTAATTTGTTGAAAGACTTATAAAGACTTGCAGTTTCCAATATATTTTCATCAAGAAGTCCTTTACGATTATTTTGTGTCTTTTCTGTTAAAATGTCTTTATTCCTTTCATAACCTGTTTTATCAAAGTTTTTGTTTTCGCTAGGATTCAATTGATCCTCTTGTATACGTGAATTTATGTTAATATTTTTAGAAATCAATTTATTGACTACTATGCTGCTTTCGGGCTCGGACTTAGTATCTGAAATATAAAAGAAGTACGTTATTGTTTATATTTTCACTACAGATGTATAGAAACCTCACCAATATGTACTTCCTTTTGATTTTTTTGAGGAGCTTCGTTGAATCGTAATTCTACATAAATATATAATAATAAATTAGAGATTTATATAATATAATCAATACCAGTTTCAAAGCTAGGCAGGATTGAATGCTCTGACACTTTAAATATTCGACCCGAGGCCAGACCATACATATCATTTCCTTCTGGAAGTTGCTTATCAAGAAGAACTTCATAAAACATTTCAATAGAATTAATACATTCTACTCGTACTGGATTAGTATCTAGCAATGGATGTACGGCAATTATTGTACCTCTATGTCCGAAAGGAACCTAACAAATTCAAAATATAATAATGTAACATTATTCGAGGTAAGTAATTATATGGAAAATATAATTTTAAATAATGTGCTCATATTAATAATATATAAAATAATGAAATATAAAAAATAATATTTACATTAAAAACAATGTATTTTAAGACTATTATCAATGGATAGGTATGCTTAGATAAGCAAAAAATTGTGTATGGGCAGGGGAGGGAAACTTAATCAGTTCCAAGATAACGGGAGGGTTTTCTAGATCAACCTGTTTATATTGCGACCAAATTCCTTTATTTGACCGCTGGTTCTTCAATAGAATGTGTAAAGATACTTAACCTTTGCACTATAAGTTGCTTGCAGGTACTAAACAAACAAACAAATTATTAAGCACCAAACAATTTTTGTGATCAAGGTACTTTACCTTTATCACGAGCTTAACCAACAAACGAGATTTTAGTCGATGAGAAATATTTTACATACATTGCTTCTTGAACTAGTAAATATCAAAGATTGATTTCTTTTTTACAAAAATACACATAATTACTAAGTTCACAAGAAATAATGTAATGCAATAATTTCGGTTCTCATAGAATATTTTCATTATTACGCAATTTAAGCGGTGTAATATGTTGTCTGAAGACGTAATTGGAGTATACATATTCTGTGAGAACGGAAAGTAATGTCGCTGTTTGTTTAATGAAGAATATGTCGTTTATACATTTATAGTGAAATTATTTTCTATTATGAAAACTTTATCAAAATTAATTTATGATTTAACATCCTCCCCGCGTTGAGCGATTGCTCAATAATTCTCGGTCTATTTGGAATCTGACATTACAATGAGAGATTGTTTTCCGCAATGGAATTGGAGGTTTGGAGAAAGCATCAAGTCTTCGTGTTGATATGAATCTATTAATAACAGGTTCATGTATCCGATGGCAAACTGATGAATGTCATGTTGCATTAGACTCTTGAGGGGTAGGTTTTCCTTTACCAGAGGAGAGTTAATATTCCGTTGAAGATCTTGAATGTTGTTGGTAAAATTTTGTGTAGATTTAGGTTGATACAGAATATCCTCCTTCGATGGTGATGGTGATGGTTGAAATTTGATGTGATAAAACGTCCTATTATATTGCTAGAGATTATGTTGTGTCCACGTATCGTTGATGTTTTGTCTTTTACGATGCACTGCGACCCTATTTCGAGTATTCCTGACCTTTCAATGGTTGTCCTGGTAATTGAACTCCCACAGACAATGTTGATTGGTGTAGGTCTAGCCACTGTGTAAATCCATTGATTTGGATTGATCAGTTGTATCCATCGCAGATTGTGAGGTGCGAAGGTAATTTCGCAATTTCTGGGTGTTGACTATGTGATGAGGCTGAGCTAACACGTGCTTCTGTTTGAGTCGTTGTTATATATTGGATGGTGCTGTTTATAAATGACATATTCGTCTCCTATTTTGTAAGTGTTAAGGTCTGATTTCGACAGTGGATAGTACTGACCCCGGTGTAGAATTATAATGAGAAATGGTGTTGATGATTTTATGAACATAAGTGTTTTGCTCGTTACAATTGTACTGCAACTATGCGTAGCATTTCAACGTACTCGTTTGAAAATAATGCCTTAATATCCAATTTGTTACAGGCAGATTATCTTCTTTAATAACAACCAACATTCAGATACTCCTTAGACCACCGTTGCTAAAATTGATGTTGATGTGAGTTTTCACTATGTAAAATCTCCTTGACTTCGTATTTTTGGTCCCCACAAAGCTTGTAGCGTTGTCGCAGTACAGGTTTCTGCAGTTTCCTCTTATGCCTACAAATTGTCTAAGACAACCAATAAAGGCAGCTGTGCTCAAACCGCTTGCTACCTCGAAATGCATTGCTTTTGTGACAAAGCAGCAAAACACTGCGATATATGCTTTTTGTGTTATCTTGCCTCTCAGTTTGTAATCAATTCAAACATCTCCTAGAAAGTCAACTCGTGTGTTAACAAAAGATCTATCTGGTTGTACTCTATGTGTGGAGCTGAGCAGTATCTCCAAGGCATCTCGAAAGAGTAATGCTGGCTGCCAGGTTCAACAAGACCCGGAGGAGTGCGAAAAGAGCTGTCTCCAGACCAGCAAAACGAGGCAGCATCTGGTTACCTTAAAACATTAACAATTTCTAAGTAGTCATCACCAGTTTACTATTACAACTGCTACCTATACATGACTACACCGTCATGACGATAGAAGAAGCCACAGGTATACAAGACGTTCTTAAGTTGAATACATCGCAAGCGAGTAACGAAATCAATAGTGAGCTTCTCGAATCAGAACCCAAGTCGAAGACAACTTCCTTGTTTAAAATTCCTAGATTTCGATTACTATCAGTGCCAAAGAGCCCCATAAGCGACGCGTGTGAGCTCAGTAAGACCCGAACCGAGGGAGAAAAGACTCCACCGTCTAGTGTAACGAATTTAAAAAGAACTTACATGGCCCCCGAATGTAAGTAGAGATGTGAGCGAGATCCGAAAATCTGCTAACAAGACATAAAGGTCTCCTCCATCTAATATAACTAAGTTTAAGATAAATATAAGGTCCAGAAGCCATCACAAAGATTCAAGCGAGATATAGAAGCCGACAAGCATAGTGCAGATAACTCCTCCATCCAAGATACCTAGTATTAAGGCAAAGAGCCTAATTTGAGGTGCGTGCGAGTAAGTAAGACCTATCGTAAGGCAAAGTCGACTCCACCACCCAGAACAATTAGTAATAAGAATCAAAAGCGGTCCATCAACGCTATTAAAGAGGCGGTTGCCAGATTCGTAAGACCTTATTAAAGGCAAAGTTTGCTCCACCGATAAATAGTATTAAGATAACTCATTCTAAAGGTCCAGAATCAAAAGTACCAATGCGGGCGCGTACTCTAAACCAAAAGAGTAATTAATAAAATAGAGTGTTCGACCATCAAACAACAGGAATCGCGTTCCCTGCCAGTTAATAATGAAAAGAAACAACAAAGTGCAAGCTACGCAAAACAAGAAAACGAATATAAGCTTGGCGGAAAATACCGCTATTTTACAACACATAAGATATCTACTCCCGGATCACGAAGATCCCAAAAATAGTCCACTACTTATCAGTTTAGACTAAGAGCTCGATGAAACATTAAATGCTTCGATATCCGAACTCTGTTACGAGTACAATGATATATTTTATCTGAAAGGTGACAAGTTAATATATACAAATGCTATCGCCCACAATATTCCCTTGATTCAAGATCAAGCGCCCATAAACCAAAAGGCCTTCAAATTACCAGTAACGTAGAGTTAAGTAATCAAAGAGCAACTGCGAGAAATGCTAGATAATGGAATAGTCCAAACTAGCAAAAGCCCTTGGAATTCAACCTTATTGGTTGTCCCCAAAAAACGGGACCCGATGGTGAAAAAAGGTGGCACGTCGTTGTCGATTTTCGTAAATTAAACGAAAAGACAATAGAAGATGCATTTCCACTACCCTGAATCGAGGATATTCTTGACCAATTAGGTCATCCCAGGTACTTTACCACCCTCGATTTGGCCAATAGCTACCACCAAGTCTTAGTCGATAAAAAAGATCGACATAAGACCGCTTTCAGTACTAGTTATGGGCACTAGGAATCCCATTTGGACTCAAAGGAGCTCCCGCTGTATTTCAACGCCTCATAAACTTCGTTCTGACAGGCCTACAGGGCTTCGAATGCTTCGTTTATCTTGACGACATTGTCATTTACGGTAAAACGTTAATAACCACAACGATAAACTGAAAGAAGTCTTCAATAAGTTGCGAGAAAACAAACTCAAACTGCAGCCGGAGAAGTGCCAGTTTTTGAGAAAAGAAGTTGTTTACCTAAGGCATAAATGCTCTAGCGAATGTGCATTACCAGACCCCAACAAAACGGCCTGCGTCCAAACATTTCCTGTACCCAGAACAGTTAGGCGTCAGTCCTTTTTAGGCCTTCCAATTTCTACAGAAAGTTCATTACTTCTCCACAATCGTTCGTCCAATTACGAATTTACTACGAGAGGATTAAAATTCACTTGGACCGAGAGATCCCAAGAAGCATTCTACAGCAATCAAAATGCTCTAATTTCCCCAGCCATGACCAGAGCTCAGAAACAGAAAGCGCAAGAGACCAATATTAGCTCCAAAGCTGAGAACACAGAGAAAGAAAGAAATTCAACCCCCAAAGGCAGAAACACAACCCACTGCTACGCTTGAACAAGAAATAAGTCCAGTCAAGCCATCTGAAATAATCACAAGCCCCAAGGAAGTTAAACAATCATAAAAGATTATCACGACTATCCTTTCGATAGCCATCAGGGTGCCATTAAGCAATATAAAATAATAAGACGCAAGTATTGGTGGAGACACATGCTTAGCGATATCAAAAAGTACATCAAAAAATGGACTAAGTGCCAAACAATGAAAGCATCTCCTCAATTTAAGATGCAAATGGTAATAACGGACATAGGAGAACAACCTTTCTACAAGATTTACCTTGATATAGTAGATCCACTAGAAGAGACCATATCAGGTAATAAATATATCTTGACTTTCCAAGATAACCTCACCAAATTTGTCGTTTGGTATGCCATACCTAATGAAGAAGCGGTAACGGTAGCGCAAATCTTCTTCAGCAAAATTGTCACGCGCTATCGCATTCCAAGGAGAATAGTCACCGATCAGGGAACTAATTTCCTGAGTGAGCTATTAAAGAAGGTGTGCAAGCTGCTGAAGTTAAAGAAGCTACAAACTTCAGCATACCATCCACAGTTTAATGGAACAGTAGAGCGTGCACATAGACCTTTGATAGAATATCTGCGTACAATCGTAGATGAAAATCGTAAAACATGGGATCATTTCCTACGAACCGCTGCATTCGTGTACAATAATAGTGTGCACGAAGGTACGAAACTTACCCCAATGGACTGCCTTTACGGCTTCACAGCGGATGTCCCATCAAACTTAAAACGGGATCCTGAACCCGTTTATAATCACGAAAGTTATTACAATATGCTGAAATACAAACTACAAGATTAGTATGCTACGAAACGAAAAAATCTCTTAACAAGCAAACAACGCTCGAAAGCCTACTATGACAAAACAGTCAGGCCTCTCACTTTCCACTTAGGAGACAAAATTCTTCTCAAAAGTGAAAGTAGGAAACACAAACTGTCTCAAATTTGGGTTGGTCCATAACTGGTAATCAACGTACAAAGCCCAACAAACACTAACATAGAGATAGGCAAGCGACAAGTTTAGTACACAGCAATCGCTTGAAACCCTATTATTAGTAGTATATAGGCACATATGTCTTTAGCCAGTAACTTTGCGGTATACAAAGTACGATTACTGAAAAATAAGTCCTATTAAATTTAACATCAAGCCCTATCTTGCAGAACTAATTGACTAACAAAGTCTATCCTTACCTAAACTTTTTTTGAATCAATAAAAAATGCGCTAAATATACAATGTGCGCTATTACTTAAAACAGAAAAAAAAAATTAAAAAAAAACCTGTAACAAATAAACCTTACTTTTTACTCCTTGGAGTAAATTAAATACTTTCCCAATTAAATTTTGTGAAAAAGTACAATGCTCATTCATCACTCTACGATAAATTGACGAGATTTAACACGCTTTGACTTATACCCTAGGGCACACGATAGCCAACTATGATCATTGATTCAATTACGTAATAGCATAGATGGCATAAGAACTAGATGTCGCATAGCATACCGTAGAAAAGTGTACAGATTTTAAATGACTGGTCCATTCCGGAATAGACCACAACATGTTTCTGAGGCACCGAGAACAAATGTTGCTTTGACAGCAGTTTTGTATACATTTGATCAATTTGGTCGACTGCACTGCCTCAACATGGTAGATGCGGGAAAATATGAATCACTCGACATAACTCTGATCATTTCTCTTTACATGTCGCTGTACTGATTAAAGTAAAGGAAGGATGCACAACATATTCGTTGCGGTGGGAGGGACGTAAACGTTACTTCTTTCTTGTCTCGTTTTGGAAATACTTTTAATTTGCTGTAAGTATTAGGATTAGATTTGATTTAAAAGAAACAACTTTATTAAATTCATTTGCCCCTGAGAGTAGTTTTTTGGAATGGTATTGCATGACGGCTTTGCACCAACTAAATATTCTCCTATCGAACTTAACAATTTTCCTAGAAATTTATAATTCGCTGTCTTTGACAAACTAATAACATACGAAGTCTAGACACGTATAACTTTGCGGTTCCTTTCCTTTATTCGTAGATTACGCTCGTCTCCAGTCACCACAGCGACCGATGCCAGCATCTATTGAATGAAAATCGCTGTGAGTACCGAATATGTTGTGCTGTGCTGTGCATTGCATTATTCCTTTAGTTTGATCAGTACATCAACATGAAAAGAGAAATGATGATAGATACGTCGAGTGATTCATATTTTCCCGCATCTATCATGTTGAGGCAGTCGACCAAATGTGTACAAAACTGCTATTAAAGGAACATTTGTTCTCAGCACCTCTGAAACATGTTGTGGTCTATTCCGGAATGGACCAGCGATTTCAAATCTTTATACTTTTCTCTGGTACTCTATGCGACATCTAGTTCTTATGCCATCTATGGTAATAGTTACCAATGGTAAGGAAAACACGATATCTTGACGATAATTCGATTTTACAGATCACAGTGCAACAAAGAATTGGGACAAGCTGCAGGCATTAAAACCGGTTGTTGCATTAAAAAAAATAGTACCCTACACAATTCTCTCTTTTCTGTACATAAATGGAATCAGCTGATGGCTGTCAAACTTTCGCAGAATTGGAAATCATTCCAAAAAATTTGATATCTTACCACCGCGAGCGCCTCTGCCGATAATTAATTCATCAGTAATTTAAATATATTTTTCTCAGATTTTTATCTTCTCATAATTCATAATTTCAAATAAATTTGCTTAGTAGTTAAAAATATTGAGTTACCTTACTTTGTATCGTCGCGAAATTAATTTCACTCAGTATTCCCACGATAATTTCAGCCAGACGAAATATGATATTAACACCTGATAAGAATCGTTGGCTGAAGCACAAGAATGTGGGAATGCTGAGCGAAGTGAATTTCCTCAAATTACTATTTTCACCTCCGACAAATGTAATTTGAATTGTTATTGTTCTAGCAAGTAAGTTTTGATTTAAATAACGTAGATGTAGAATAAAGTTATCAGTTATTATTCCAACCGCAGTAGAGTTCGCGTGTTTTATTTTATTCCCTAACCACTTAAACTTTCAGGTACCATTTTTGTGAGCAGATCTACTTATATTGGTATATCGATACAAGCATCGAATATACTCTCAACACAAAGTCAAGGTGCAACACTTTGACAATATCAGGGCAAAAAAAGACTTTTGTCTATACAATACGAATCTATGAGTTTCTAATTCCATCATTCAAATCAATGATGAAAAAAGGAATGATCATAACTTCAATTATGTAGAGACACACGATGTGAGCAATGATCATTCTTGCATTAATTATCATTATTTAGCGTCGTGTGTCTAGGGTATTACATTCCTCCTAGCTTGCTTTGAGAGCTTCGTACCCCACTTCATGTTTTTTCCTAATTCTGTTTCTTCTCGTTCGCCTTTTAGCAAGTAAGTTACCATTATACAGACTTTCAACAAGTTGATTAAGAACTACTAGATCTAGATACTAAACACTAACTATTAGTACAACTCATTGACTAAAGAAGTCTGTCTATCCACCACTTTCTACAGAACATGGAACACATATTAGTGTTAATGTATTGTATTCATCTGGCAATGGGACAAATACCAAGGGAGCATTTAAGGCTGGGTCGCTGTCATAAATTGGACTACTTGGAGCACAATTCGTAAGATGGGGCGGGGCGTTAAGATTTTTGAATAAATCGCAAATTTATTATTGAATATTTATTTAAACTCCTAAAGCAACAAAAAAACGTTTTCTAATTTTAAAATTTGTACCCCAATTTTTATTGAAAATGATTTTTTTTTAATTTCTCTGGTTTGCGGAGCGGGGTTGCCACAAAATTTGAACTAAATTAAATAAATTTTAACATAAGCTATTTGAAGTTAAAAAGCAGAAAATAAAGTTTTCCGATTTTTAAAAATTCACTTATATCTACAACAATTTGACGCAATAGATTGCTTTACCGAGATTTTACCCATTAAGAAAGCAATCTATTGCATCAAATTTTCATAAAAAGAAGTAGTATTTTAAAAATCGGAAAACGTTATTTTCTGCATATTAACTTCAAAAAGCTTATGTTAAAAATTTATTTAATTTAGTTCAAATTTATGGCAGCCCCGCTTCGCAAACCAGAAAAAAATCGTTGAATTTTCATTTTTAAATCATTTTCAATAAAAATTGGGGTACAAATTTAAAAATTAGAAAAAGATATTTTGTTGCCTTAGGTGCTTAAATAAATATTTCATTAATAAATTTGCGATTTATTCAAAAAACTTAACGCCCGCTCCATCTTGCGAATTATGCACCGAGCTGTTCAATTTATGACAGCGACCCAACCTTAACAATAAGCCCTCTAAACAACACAGGAGTATTATACGAAGACTTAGAAAAATTACAAGTCTACCATAGTACATGGAACATTCAAACAGAGATCAGTCTAATGGAACTGGACAACCAAACTCACATGGCAAAATATCTAGTGTATATACTATGTTCAAATCGCTCTCAGTCGGATGAGCTATGCCTGGTTCAATAAAAGCATTTTTATTCACTCTTGGAAAACATTAAGAGAAGAACAAGTGCTGTTAGAGAAGCGGTTCCCAAGTCGAGATTAACAAGATCCCTTTTCAACAGAATTGGGAATGCAATGCATTACCTATTCGGGACCATGGTCAGCACTAACGAGCATGAGATATATAGTCGACTCGAGGAGCTTGAAACCAACACCAAAGCACTAGCCGACCTGGAAAGACAACAGATCAGCGTTGTCATAACAACACTCCAACAAATACAAAAGCCGGTGACATCTCTTCAGGAAAGACAATGTCAAGCCTGTCCTTACAAATTGTCGAGATTAGGCAACAAGCCTTACTCGATATAATAGTTTCCAGCAAAAATCATCAACTGCATCTGCTAGTGGTGTCTCCCAAAAGCTTATTAGAGATATACCACAAGTCCCATGATACTTGTCCAGACGCATAAAACTGCCTGTCCCTATTATATCAGACAGCGGAAACAAAGGCCCCGGTTAGTCCAAGACAACTTGGTAATTAGAATTTAACTTCCTATTTTTAATCTACCTCAAATGAAACTATGCAGAGTACACAGTTTTCCTATCCACGTATATCACAAACAATCATTGGTACCCGAAATAGAGTACTCGCACGTAGCACATCAGGTACGGACTCAGGATATCTTATTACGAAAATCTCAAAACCTAAAACCTTCAAAAAGATCACTCAACATTCCAAGGAGGACATTTACGTCGCTAAGCCAGGCATTCCTGTAATAAAGGATGCAATGTCTAATGAAGGTGTAGTGAAGCTGCTCTTTAATCCGTTTAATCTTACCCTCAGTAAGATTTGTCAGCAAAAACAAAAGTTCAAGTGCACATACATATAGTGTATGTGGAGCACTAACCCAATGAACGCGGCAGGCGTCGCGTCGCTTTGACAGTTCTCCGCCGCAGATGCATGTAGGAGTTGAGCAAGGCCCAATGGACGCGTCGCGTTGGTACTCTTAAGATTTATTTATAAAAAGAATAAGTAAAAAAGCTCACAAGTCAATGATTTGAGTCTGCATCACATCAGGGTATTGATAATCAAGAGCACATCAACAATATCCACTCACAAAGCAAGTGAAAATACATAGCAGACAAAACAACGTGAATCTCTTAAAGAAAATCTCAAGTAACTGAAGAATCAACTAAAGGGCACGGCACACGCCACACAACATCGAAAAACTTTAATTTGCTATCAAATATCGTATTACATGAACATCGTTGAAGTGACATGAAGACCGCTTTAAGAGCATAGACATAAAACTACAGGAAAACTTGATGACTAAACCATTTCCCTCGATGGTAATGGAGTAATGGTAACGTTAAGCTACTAAAAAGTTCCCTTCCTACATTTTACGACGGAAGTAACACTAAGTGGACACAGTTAAAAGACTTGTTTACGCAACTAATACATATTCGGCTATTAAGGGTCGCATAAAAAAATACAGAGTAGGTATTAAGATATTCCATTAGAACTATCGTAATGCAATTCTAAACGATGCTAAGACAGCTGTAGCGGACTAAATCCACACACTACCATTAATCATTTAAATTAATTATCGCACTGTACTGTACTGACAGTAGGGCATATATCGGAAAATTAGTTTTTATCTCAGTGCGGTCAGAGAACCGAATTTAGTTCTGACAAAACACCGGGGAATTAAGCATAGTTAGTTAACAAGAATTTATTATGTAGATTAGATTAGATTTGTGAAGGGGTGTATAGGCGTTAGCCTCGCAATCACTGCGACCTGAAAGATCTATTGTGAGTCCCCGTTGAATTTGCTCCATTTATAGGTTTAGACTGTTAATAAAGTCTAGAACCATTCTGGGCTTAAGGTTCCATACGTAACTTGGTGGAGGAAAAGCATGTTCAAGGTGGAGTAATCGCCGCCTGGCCAATGCTTCGCAGTGGCAGAGCAAGTGCTCCGAGGTTTCGTGAGCATCTTGACAGAACCGGCAGGATGAAGTCTCAGCCAAACCCCGCTTGTTTAGGTGATACCTCAAGGGGCAATGGCCTGAAAAGAGCTCAGTGATCATTTTGAGCTCTGTTCTTCTAAGGAGTAGGAGTTCTTTTGTTTTTCCGCCAGAGGAGTCGATAAACTTGTTTGCCTGACGAAGTCCTTGTAGCCTTTCCCAACACAGGGATTTTTGTTTATTCTCCCAGTTATTTAGGGTAGCTCTGAGGTATTATGTATAGGCATTAAGTTTATAATAGTAATTAAATAAAATTGGATTATCCAATTGGTATCATTTAATTAATCATTGCCTACACAAATGGTGACCCCGAGTATTTAATTAAAATTATAAAATAAAAGCAAATTTTATCAGTGTCGACGATGCAAGTTAATTTCATTTCCCATGTGCAATCTCAAAGTGCATCAGAACGACAAAATCAAGGCCATCGGCAGTAAAATTTGGATTATCAACAGCATCATATCACAAATTAAATAAAAAGGCAGTTCTATTGGCAAATTTCGGATATAAAAACACAATCTCGCTTTCGAAGATGATTATATATCCCAATGGATAACGGGCAATCATCGCAAATCACATAAAAACCTGAAAAATAATAATCTTCATTACTCCGTGGACAAATTTCACGATTGGATGATTACAACTTTTATTCTGATTTAATGGATATTCATTTCTACGCATTCGGTTCACATCTCCACATGCAGGCATATGTACATACATACATATGTATATACCAGAAGTCAACAAAAGATAATAAGTCAATTAGAAATTCAAGAAATTTGTAATATATACACATAATTTCTCTCTTGTAGATTTTCTTTAAAAATTATAAAAACAAAAAACTAAAAGTGTAAACTGGAGAACACATAGATTACAACAAGTGCTGGTGGTACGTACATTCGTATACAACATATTATTCATCACTCACAGCAACAGCAACAAAAACAATCCAATCAACAAAACAAGGCAGTAAATTTCGTTTTCATTTCCCAGTGAATAACAAAGGTTTTTTTAAACAATTCATAAAATACTAAATGATTAGCAATTTAAGATAATTAAAA
Source organism: Dioctria linearis (assembly GCA_963930735.1). Taxonomy (NCBI): domain Eukaryota; kingdom Metazoa; phylum Arthropoda; class Insecta; order Diptera; family Asilidae; genus Dioctria; species Dioctria linearis. The sequence goes on along the minus strand of OZ005742.1, from coordinate 124,986,967 downwards.
AAAAATTATTTCAAACAATTCATAAATCCCTGTTACACCTAACACCTACAAAAAATTGTCTTTTAAATCTAAATCTCTACATTTAACATTTTTTTTTTATAAATAATCATGGGAAACGACACTAAATCTGGTGGTTCAGATAGTGATAAAAATATAGTTGCTCAAAATACCAATAACGATATGCCGAGTGGTAGAAATTTACAAACACCCGACAGTAATAAATTACTGCAATATGTTGCTATACCCCCATTCTGGAATAATAGACCAGATCTCTGGTTCTTACACATCGAAACCCAATTTCGTATGAAGGTTATAACTTCATCCAACACAAAATACGATTATCTAGAATCTTCCCTGCCCGCAGAAAGAATGGAACAAGAACAAGAAAAGTATGAGAATCTAAAAGCATTGCTTCTCAATAGAAGTAGAGGCTCTGAAGAGCGACGACTCGACGAGTTGCTCCACAAAATCGAACTAGGTGACTATAAGCCTTCTGTGCTCTTCCGACATATGGAGTTCCTGGCCGGCGGTAATAGCCTTGTTAACAAGCCTTTACTCCAAAAATTGTGGATTAATAAACTTCCTTCTCCAATTAAAATATGCATAATAGGCATTGAAGACTTACATACTCGGAATGATACCTTGGGTAACATGACTCTTTTAGTTAAAAATTTGACTGATCGTATGAGTCGTTTAGAGACCAGACAGTCTAAGCACAAACCAAGAAGGTTTTCTAGAAATCGTTCACATTATAGGTCGCATTCCCATCCAAGAGTATCACAAGATATATGTTGGTACCATAAAAGATATGGCAATAAAGCCAAGAAATGCATACCACCCTGCAAAAATAAATTAGGCAACTAAGATATTCCAAAAAACTAAACATAGTTCCTTCGTTCGCGGCACCGAAGTTAAGCAAAATTTCTCGCCGCCTTGTCTTCGATGAAAATTCAAAAACTTATTTTTTAATTTACACCGGCGCGGATATTTCCATAGTTCCCAAAAGGACTTAACCTAGACACGCATGCATAACGGATTATAAGTTAGTATCCGGAAACGGTACACCTATATCAACTTTTGGACTCAAGCAGTTAAATTTGAACCTCAATTTACGCCGCTGTTTTGACCACACTTTCATCATCGCCGCTGTTGATCACGCTATTCTCGGTGCAGATTTTCTTTACAAATTTGATTTATTAATTGATCTGCGACACAAAAAGCTCCTAGATAGAAAAACTTTGCTCTCCGTCAATTGCATATCCCGCGCGGTAAAGTCATGCTCTCCAAAATTATACATTCTGCAGGACGAGTACGGATCTATACTGAATGATTTTCCTAACCTGAAAGCTCCACCAGACTTCAAGGCAACCATCAATCATAATTTCTTTTGCCACATTAGCACAAATAGTACTCTTCCATCTGCACGTGCGCGAAGATTGAACCCCGAAAAATTTAAAATAGCAAGAAATGAGTTTGAGACAATGGTCAGATTAGGTATGTGCCGCCCTTCACATTTGAAAATGGTTCCCAAAACGGGATCATCAGATTGGAGACCCTGCAGCGACTATCGCCAATTAAATGCGGCTACAATATTCAATACATTACCCAACATTCATGACTGCACTATTAATCTTCATGACTGCAAGCAAAAAACTGCCGTCATAACTCACATCGGTCTTTACGAATTTCTTCGTATATCTTTCGGCGTCAGGAATGCGGCACAAACGTTCCAACGTTTCATTAACGAGGTGTTAGAAGGACTAGATTTTATTTTCGCATATGTCGACGACATTCTAGGTGGAAGTAAGTCTCAAGAAGAACATGGGATTAATGTTAACACTGCAAAATTTATTTTTGGCGTTGGGCATAAAATCACAGGAGAAGGCATTTCTCCTTCCAACTCCAGGATTCAAGCTATTAAGAACTTGCCTTCACCCACAACCTTTCTTAGGGATGATAAATTTTTATCACCGTTTCTTACCAAATATAGCAAGGCTCGCTTCACCCCTATATGATCTATCTAAAAATTCCAACTAAAAGAAAAGTTCCAAAATCGTATTTAAATGGTCCGATATTCATAATAATGCTTTTAATAAAATTAAAAGGGTTCTAGAAAACTGCACACTGCTGGATCACCCAGATCCTAACGCAAAAGTTAGTATCTGGGTAGATGCCTACAGCGATGCCACAGGCGCTGTCTTGCAACAATGCAATGCAGGGCAATCGAAACCTCTTAGCTTCTTTTCAAAAAGGCTGCAACCAGCAGAGAAAAATATTCAGCCTTTGACAGGGAACTTTTGGCCATTTACCTGGCCATTAAGCGTTTCAAGTACTTTGTGGAAGGAAAAGATTTTACGGTATGCACAGACCATAAGCCTCTGACTAATGCACTTTTCTCCAAATCAGACAAGTCCCCTCGCCAAATTAATTATATTTCACAATTCACAAATGATATCCGACATGTAAAAGGATCTCATAACATTGTTTCTGACACCCTTTCAAGAGCACACATTGACACAATAAGCCATCATACAAAAATTGACATTACAACGTTGCTTTTAGTTAGAACAAGAAAAAGATTCTGAATTGAAAGAAATTCTTGCTAAATTAGAAAAAAAAACCACACAATCACAATTACACACTTACAAAGATTTTTGTCCCCTTTGAAGAAAAAGAAATATGGTGTGAAACTGTTACAGGAAGTAATAGACCATATATCCCCGAAGCTCTTCGTCGAACCATATTTGATACAATACATAATCTATCCCATTCGGGCATTAGAGCAACAAGAAAACTTCGAAATACTTCTGGCCTAATATAAATAAGTATGTGAATACATGGTCCAAAACATGAATCGCTTGCCAGAAAAGCAAAGTAAATAGGTCACCTCACGGAATTTTCAGCGTACCTAACGAGAGGTTTGAGCATGTTCACATGGACATAGTAGGACCTTTGTCACCCTCCAACGGGCACACCTATCTTTTAACCATAAAAGACTGCTTTTCCCAAGGCCTGAGGCTATCCCACTTAGAACAATTCATGCTTTCCTTCAACACTGGATCGCAAAATACGGAGTACCCAAAACTATAACAACCGATCAAGGAACTCAATTCGAATCTACATTGTTCAAAGAACTTTCGAACATCCTTGGAAACCACCATATAAGAACAACTACATGCCATCCTCAATCAATGGTTCAATCAAAAGGTTCCATCGACAATTAAAGACCGCAATCAGAGCAACTAATAATCCCAAAAATTGGTATCGTAATTTATCTTGGATCCTATTAGGCATTAGATCGGTTTTAATGGCAGATTTAGAAGCATCACCAGCACAATTACTGTATGGTCAACTTTTACGTTTGCCGGGTGAATTAGTTACAAATAACGCCCCCCCCCATTCGGATTGAAAATTATACTACCCCTCTCTCTCGCAAAAAAATTTCAAGAATCCATTTTAAAAATTAGACCTCAAAGCACACGAGTACGAAAGCAAAGTAATATTTTTGTACCTTAAGCCATACATAAATGCTCGCACGTATTTGTAAAACAAATGGTTAATAAAGCATGTCTGAACCCACCTTACATAGGGCCTTAAAAAGTTGTAACACGGAAAGAAATTTTTTTTCAGATTCTCATAAATCGGAAGCAAGAACAAATAAATATTGACAGACTAAAACCAGCATTTGTTTTAAACCCATACGTCTTGTCCATAAACCATACAAGAATTAGATCTGAATTAAAGCAAAAAGTAATGTTGAAAATTTAAAATATAACTAATATTTTCAAACATAAAGAGTATGAAGTAATAATATTAAACGTAATTTTTTTACTAGATTAAATTACAACAAAATTAATTTTTTTTAAAAATAAGTGAATTGTATAGATAGGAAAGCTAAATAATAAAACAAACAAAATGGAATAAATTGTAGAAATATTAGAAGTTAATTCATTTGACTAATTTTCTTGTAATTTTGTCGTTCTAAATACTAATTTTCATTTCTATGAAAGAAAAGGTGGGTTATAAAATTCCTTTATCCTAGTCACTTTAAGAAGACGAATAAATATATATTTTCGCCGCACGTGTAGCTATGTGTTAATTTTAAATGAAAAGTTTGGCTGTGTCAATTATTTGTCTTTGTAAGTACGGTATTCTTGGGGTTTAAGTGAACAAAATTTGAGATGTGCGAGAGAGAAAAGATTATAGGAACTGTTGCATGAATTAGAAAGAGATGGAGATATTTTTCAATTAGTCAAATGAATTAACTTAACGATGAAAATGAGGCATAAGAATTTTGAATTCAAAATTAACTAATATACACATAACTCGACTTATACATTACATAAATAAGATAAATCATGTGTATAGACAATAGTAATAGGCATCATCATTGTTCAAGAAATCATTTAGCCTAGAACTTATGCTCGTATTTTAAGTAATTATAGACAAATAAGTAAAGTAACTTTTCGCAAAGAGGGAGAGATGTAGCGGATTAATTCCACACACTACCATTGATCATTTAAATTATTTATCGCACTATACTGTATTGCCAATCAGGACATTTATCGGCAAATTAGTTTTTATCTCAGTGCGGTCAAGAGTCGAATTTAGTTCTGACACAACACCGGGGAATTAAGAATGGTTAGTTAACAAGAATTTATTATGTATAGGCATTAAGTTTATAATAGGTAGTAATTAAATAAAATTGGATTACCCAATTGGTAACATTTAATTAATCATTGCCTACAACAACCATCTCTCCCGACGAAGACGACTCCAGAAATTAAGCGACTACATGACAACACCAAAGAAAAAAAGCGATTCCATAACAACGAATAGAGCCCCATATTGCTACAGTTATTATTACAGAAGATAATAAATTGTCAGCGATCTCACAAATCTCCTCGGTGACTACAAGATATAAGGAGCTTCTTAAAATTCATAGTCAAGAATATTAAGGATAAAAGCGTAATAGCGAAACCATGAAATTATTTTAAGTGTGTCCAAGAATATAACAAAAAACCAAATGTATTGACCTAAATGAGCTCACGGTACTTTTCAGGATTCTAGTGTAAAAAGCCAATTTAATTTAATCATATTATAAAATTACGAGGGAGTCCTAGACAATAACGCGCAAACTACGTGTTATCTCGTAGTCGACAGTCAACGTGATAATGTCTAAACAAATTATACTCTCACACCAATTTCGAAGTAGTCTACGAACAAATGGATCTCCTTTGCCATTATTTGTCATTAAATTCTCTAAGAAACTTATATGGATCAAGAAAAGTTAAGATGTTCACTGTCCATCAACCTCTCACATATGCCTTATATGCTAAGAATATAACGCTGAAATGAAAAGATGGATGACCATACTTGAGTATAACCAAAGAACATGAAACAATACGGATCTCGTATATTGGAGAGTTATATATGATGAGTCGTGATATTAATATCCGCTCCCACAAAACTTACGAAAACCCTCTGCTTTGACGACCCGCCACTCAAATGATCTGATTTACGACCCGCCCTCGCAAATTTTACGAAAACTCTCCGCTTTGACGACCCGCTGCCACTCACAAGCTGTGAGTAGCAAGTCGTCAAAGCACCGGTACCAGATCCAGCGCCTGCGTTATATTTTCTTTGGTATAATGTAATTTTTTCAGTAGAACCTCCCGTGAAAGTTTTCCGAAACGGGCGATTTAATTAACATCTTTAAAAGACATCTCAATCTAAATACTATAAACGGTTTTATGAAAGAAGAAACAATAATGGGCCACATTCAAAAATGTATCGTATTTATTTCAAGAACTATAAAATAAGATTTGCACAAAAATTAGAAAGACATTTGACTGATGAAGCAGATCGGGAAGAAGTATTATAAATATAAGGAAAGCCCAGACTTTGTCTGTAACGCGAAAAAAACACTTAAGCAGACCTATAAAACTCCAAGTACAAGTACCAGTACAGTACCAGTACCTGGACTTGAAATATTTTAAATGCAAGTACAAGTTCCGGTACTGGTACTTAAAAACATTTCAAGTACAAGTCCCGGTACTGGTACTTTAAAAATGTTCAAGTACAAGTCCAGGTACTGGTATTGATACTAGTACTTAAGTACCAATGTACTTAAGTTCTTTACAGGTCTGCACTTAATTTTTCAAGTACAAGTCCAGGTACTGGTATTGATACTAGTACTTAAGTACCAATGTACTTAAGTTCTTTATAGGTCTGCACTTAAGACAGAAAACGGACAACTTTAGCTAGTACATATTAATTAAACATCGAGGAGAGCACCGTTACCCGCAGGAAAATAAACTAGAACCAAAATAAATATAAATCAGTAAAGAAGCGCCACAACGAGTTCAACACTTAGAGAAATTCTACTTTCCAAGAATGATATAAGAATTCGTCATTTAGTGAAACGCTGCACAGTCTGTGAAAAAAATAAGTGTGAAAGCCACACCATCCATAACCATATCTACTCAACAGTAAATAAATTAGTATTAACGGCTATAGATAAGTTCACTAAACTTGAACAAGCCAAAGTAATTAAATCTATATTAATTGAAGACATTAAACAAACTGTAATGGACTTATTTTTCTTTGGACTACCCGAAATTGTAGTTATCGATAATAAAAACTCTCCGTATCAATAACTTTCACCTTGCCGGAAATCAAGCGATGCCTGAAAGAAGAAATGCCTCGTAACTTAGAAGAACTCCAGTACAGGAAAAACCTCGTCGACTTTCCAAAATTATAGATTGACAAATTGGAGATCAAAAAACGCAAAATTGATGTTTTTATTAAGTCTAACAAACAAATGAAATGTAACTATGGCATATTGACCTACCCCAATTTGGCTGATGTTTGGTCTGTTCGGGAGCTGAACATTTCCCATAATGCGCAATGTTAAAAGCCTTGAAACGACACGTTTCCCATACATATATATTTTGGAATGCCATTTCTTGAAATAAAGAAGGCGGTGACTCGATAGATAGTCTTCTAACGAAATCACATTTATATATTATATTCTTTAGATGATTTTTTCCCAAGGTGTAAAATAAACGATTACGGTCATAATAGGTTCTATGAAACAGTCTAGCCCAAAGAGAAGCACACATGAAAAAAATAGAAAATTTAAAATCTTACACAAATAAAACCCTATAGAATAAAACTTTGTCTTGAAAGAAATAATTTAGCTGCCGCCTATAACTTCTCACACAACGCCATCTAACCAATTCCGATCCAATATATTCATGTGAGCATGTGTAGAGTGACATCAATTATAAAAAGTAAAGGCTGAAACAGATTACACTTTAGTGCGCGGCGCGAAAATTTTTGCCGCGTAGTCATTTCTAATCCTAAATTTGCTGTTCACTTTCGGTGGTACCCACAAAAAAATTATGTTTGGGGTAGGCAACTTCTCATGAAAATCTGTAGTACCAATATAAGAGCGCTGTATCTACACTGCTGCGCTCTTATTGCAATCTGTGACACAGCGCGGCGGAACAATTTCACCGTTCATTTTGCCGCGATGTCGCGCCGCGCACTAAAGTGTAATCTGTTTCAGCCTTAAGTCTTAAGCGGACGTACATATTACCGTTGCAGTATCGTAACGTCGCCATTAGTAAAGAATCGTATCGCTGCCTTCATATTACATCAATCGAAACCTCGTCGCTACAACCAATATATTACTTATTCCAAGTAGACGTCGCCGTCATCATTAATATTAAAATCGTCGTTACGATTTATAACATAGTGATTAATAAACAGTTTCTTTATATTAATTTAACCAAACAATCCGTTTTTCATTTCTGCCCTACTCCATCCTTTGACAAACCAGAAGTGGGATGAACGCGGATATTTTTCGATTGTATTAGTGCGTAAATGGGTCGTGTTAATTTATCGGATTCGGGAATCTGTGAAAACATAAATAAAAATAAATTTGCGTACGCATTTTCATTTTGTACGTTAGTTTCGACACGAAATCGTTCGCGTACGGAGAAGTGACAGTGTGTGTATGTCATATATAAATCGTCTAACAGTGCGCTGAGCGATAGAATCGTGTTTGCATGTTTAAACGTGCCATCGTTCCGTAATCGATAGCGCTATACATTCGATAGTGCCATATCGTTCCGTATTTCGAGATTCGCTTTCGATAGTGTTATCTTTTTGTATGTCAATAACTCTGATCATTCCGTTTCGTGCTTTAATAAAACTATTTCGTAGTGTAACCGTTACGTATTAAAAGAAAAAAAATGCCGAAAATTGCTAGTTTGACCGCGGCAAAATTGCGGAAAAATAAGTTACCGACAAATGGATCAAAAGACGAGCTAATATTGCGATTAGCTGAATTCTTGGACAGTGAATTTGTTAGTAATGATGTCGAAGAATCGGCAGATAGTAGTGACACGGAAAATGTTCAACGTGAACTAAAAAACCTTCACGAAAGGTTCGAGCAACTTACTGAACTTGTTAAAACAATCAACCCGACCACTGCTGATGTAACGACTGATCAATCGGCAAGTCAATTAACTCAATCAAACTTAAACAATAATAATTTGGCACAAATCGCTGCAAATCGTGAACCGATAATGGTTAATGGCTATAATAGTCCGCCAATAACTATGACGTCGACAAATGAAATTTTATCTCGTCCAGCTGTCAATAATTTGCCACTACTACAACTCATACTACGCTAGACACTTCAGATCAAAATGATCGTCAGTTTAGCCAAACAACTAGTCGACGCAACGATGTCTCCGCAAATCACCTACGTTCAAATGCGTATAGTTCTATACACACTGTTCGAGACATAAACGGCGTATTGCCCGATTTCGATCCGTCATTAGAGGAATCATTAACCATCGAGCAGTTTGTGAATTGAGTTAGTGGTCTATACAAGGCTTACGCCTGGAATGATGACATTCTCATTTTTGCCGTACATGCCAAGCTGAAAGGTCCAACAAAACTTTGGGCGGATAGTATGAATGAGGTTTGTCGAACGTGGAACGAATTTTCGAGGCTAATACACATATCAAATTGATGACAAGTCATCGAAATAGCGGTGAATCTGTGGAAGATTATTTTCATCGAATCTGTGCGATAGGTCGGCGGGAAGACGTGCGTCGACGACCAATCAATAATAAAATACTTCCGAAATGGTCTCAAACATATTGGACTGCAAAATGCTATTGCTAGTCTACATTTCGTATCACTTCTCGACATACACGCTGCTATAATATTTACAAAATTGTGCATCATTTGCGACAGCTAATTATCGGTTAAACTTTATTAGATAGGGTTTCAGTCCCTGTTAAATGCTTATGAAAGATTTTTATTTTTTTAAGTCAGCAATAATCGTTATGAGATGAATAATAATTTTCCCATCATGAATAAAAATCATTTCCTGTGCGATAGGTCGCCGGGAAGACATCGACGACCAATCAATAATAAAATACTTCCGAAATGGTCTCAAACATATTGGACTGCAAAATGCTATTGCTAGTCTACATTTCGTATCACTTCTCGACATGCTTGCTGCTATAATATTTACAAAATTGTGCATCATTTGCGACAGCTAATTATCGGTTAAACTTTACTTAGATAGGGTTTCAGTCCCTGTTAAATGCTTATGAAAGATTTTTATTTTTTTAAGTCAGCAATAATCGTTATGAGATGATTATTAACTCTCCCATCATGAATAAAAATCATTTCCTGATTTTTATTTTTCCTGATCACAAATAAAAGTCACATCGTGATTTCGATTTTTCTTGATCAAGAATAAAAATCATGTAATTTTACTTGCAATGAAGAGAGCGAGTCAATAGCTGCAAGTAGGTGCTGAACAGATTTTAATCCATTAAATATTTCTATGTGATATTTTCCATGAGAATTTAGAAAATAATCGTTATTTACGAAACCTGATCGAATGGACAGATAGAACGTGTAAACCAATCAATTACAAGCCTTAACAGTGGATCCCGTCGACTAAGACAGACATCTCAGAATCATTCAGTGGGGTCAAAATAGCCAGCAAAACTCTACAACTGGTTTTATAATACATGAAATAGTCTACGACTTCGATCTCCGAGATATCGTAACTAATCGTGTCATCAACGCATTGAACGAAGAAGATAGCCAACTGGATCATCGTGAAGCTTCACAACCCATCACGCTTAAACGAGAAGAAGAGGCCAAAATTATCGAGGCCGAACGAGCGAACTGGAAAACCAGATACAACGCGCGACATAAATTACGTGCCGAGCACGAGGAAGAGAATTTAGTATTATTCGAGAACATACCCCCTGCCACCGCAGAATCACTGAAGCTGGAACTCAAGTACCGTGGGCTATACATAGTCACGAAGGTATTACGCAACGACCGTTATCTAATTGAAGATTTAGAGGGAGCCCCTCGACGTGGAAGGAGATTTAGTTCGAGAAATTGAAGCCGTGGTGAACCCAGAGCTCGAAGGATATGATCACTCAGAAGACAATGAAACCGAGACGATTTCAAATCAGGAAGGGCGGAACTGTCAGGTTGATAAACCTGAATACATAATTTAGCCGCCTCCTATGACTTTTCACACAAAGCCATCTAACCAATTCCGTTCCGATGTATTCATGTGAGCATGTGTGAGAGTGACGCCAATTATAAAAAGTAAGTCTTTAGCGGGCCATCGTAGAAAGCGGATGTATAACCGTCGCAGTATCGTAACGTCGCCATTAGTAAAGAATCGTAATCGTATCGCTGCCATCATATTACGTCAATCGAAGCCTCGTCGCTACAACCAATATATTACTTATTCCAAGTAAACATCGCCGTCATCATTAATATTAAAATCGTCGCTACCGTTTATAACATAGTGATTAATAAACAGTTTCTTTATATTAATTTAACCGAACGATCCGTTTTTCATATTTTACTGGAGCCGAAATTCGTTTTTTTTTTAATATATTGTCTAAATAGAATAGAATTACAGTAACACCTGCTCGCGCAGCAATTACTGGTCCGATTTTACAGGTATCAGAATTTATGTATGTAGAGACATGTATACAATACATACATATATCAAAAATCTATTTTCCCGAAATGAATAATCTTGAATGAATATGAAAAATTAGGGAACTAAATATGATATGTAAACACACATACATATTTATCTAATAGCGTAAATTTACGACAAATTAATTATGTATTGCAACAAATACAAAGCATGTGTTTGGGGATCTTAGAATATGAAACAAAATGGTATAGCAATAACCAAATTTAGCGAGTAACACTTGTATTAGAAATTTTAATTTTTGTAGTTAAAAGCCAATTGGAGAAACAGATAATAAAGAGGACATGGGCACAACATAGCATGGAGCGAAATTGGAACCAATCTTAGTAAAGAGTTTCGATGTCGGTAAACTTTGCGTGTCATACTGTCTCCCTTCCTCTAATGAATGCATATTTTCCTGTTCTAAGCACCCCACAAAAAACCACGCACAGGTACAATTATGAATGTACATGTACATATGAAATTTTCATAATGTTAATCTCATGCTCATTTCCTTTCTTTGCGATTTTTCTTTATGCCTGGTCTGATTACTAAGGTTCAAACATCTCAAAATTGTAGATAAATATGTGGTCCACGGGCCAATTACACAGGTTCCCCAATTAGACAGTGTATTTTTGTTCCAGCAACTCTTTGTGTGTCCACGGTGTGGTCTAATTGTGGAGGTGATCTACTAAAATCGTGTGACATCCCTGTTGCACGGATGCTAGCTAATCATGCAAACAAGACAGGTCGGTTCACACGAAGTTCCGACAATAGCAAAATTTTTCACCAAATGAAGATTTTGTGAGCAACTTATTGAAAACAGATACAATTACGATTAAGTTCGAAAAAAAGCATGAGGATAGTAAAAGATGTTTCTTTTACCTTTTTTAGGAAATGAAAAAATGCTCCAAGAAGTTAATCTGAAAGCAAAATCTAATATGATTGATATGCGGACTTACTTTTTTGACCTCACTTCGGACAATATATCCTTTCCGACTCGTAAAATGAAAATAGTTATGAAATAAATTAAACTAGACTAAAATTATTATAATTTATGTAATAACCTTTTTTTTTGATAAAATTAATAGTTTCAGCATATGAGCGCCGCAATATCTACTCGAACACGCGTATTGAAAAGAAAAACTCACATCTACATCACCAAAGGGCGCTTTTTTTATATCCCCAGTAGACCTAATACACATATAATGCACTAATTACGAAATTTAATGCATCCTCCTTCACTTCACTATCCCTGATGGACCATATTTTGCGAGTTCATCGTTTTCAGAACCGAGTGAAGCGTCATAGATAGAAATTACTTTCACGTTATCCGCGATAACGTTAACAGCTTCCATATAATCACGAGAACAGTCTCCTTTTCTTCCTCTTCATCGCTATCTTGAAGTGGAGCTTGCAATTCGTGCAAAAATTACGGAGCACTTTAATCCAGCCTTTCTGCATCCACAGGCTTCCCGACATCCCTTTTCGCATTTGCAAGAAATCAGTCTCAATAAGGTTTGTGGAGCAGGCACTCGAGTGTGGTTACATGAATTAGCCCATTCTTGTTTTTATTTTTCATCCCCATCGCTCTGCATTTTGTTCAACTCCATACTACTGTTGGAATTATTATTTTTAATGGAATTCAATGCGTAAATGCCGTTAAAAAGCTCTTTCAATCCGCTTCCAGCCATTATGTATCCAATGGATCGAATGAACCGCACTCGTACGGCGAAACTATTCATTTTACAAAAAAACAAGGTTACTAGATAAGTTACGGAAAATTCCTCTATTTTAATTTATTACGTAACTATTTTCAACATAAAATGAGTCAAAAACTGTTTCTGAACGCCATATTTCCAAGATGGCGGCGCGAGTGGCAAAGATACAAGGTGGGAAAGTGAAAATTCGAAAAAAAGCGCGTCGAAATCTATAAAAATACCAATTTTCAAAACTCCCGGAAAACTTTTCAGGTAAGGTAAGGTATGTAGTTAGAAACTAATTTTTGTAAAGCCACTTTAAGAGAGAGTTAGGCTTATTGACTGCATTCTGGATTTTTGCCCATCAATTTCTTGAAATTTTGTTTAATTTTACATTCGTCTACTTGGTTTTATTCTGATTTACGCTAGTTTAGTAATAACGCTTAACAGCATTTAAGAGTTTCCAATTTTAACTTTTTGCTGAAGGTTGAAAATTTGACACCACATGTGACGGTATGTTTAATATATTTTTCGCAACTTCTAGTACATATTTAGAAAACACATTATCTAAATACTTGATGGAAATTATCTGACCGTCGCGTCGTTTCATTTTAGCCCCACATTGAATTACCTAAAATTTTACTCAACACATCTGTTCTTTTTGTTTATAAAAAATATCAGCTTTTTATAATTTCTAAATTTGATGTAGTTCTAATTAACAGGGAAGGCAAAAATTTGGAGTTTGCAAAAGTCTTCATGACTTATATTTTCTTTAAATTGGTTAGTCCCGCTTATAGGGCTGTATTGATTAACGCTAAAGTAAATACGTAGTATTTCGCCTCATATAATTCATACTCAGAATTTGTACTGAGACAATATATGAGGTCTGCTTAGCATTTTCTTCTCGCATCTGCGGCAGGCAGGAACTGGCCTGCTGATAAGAAACGCCTTATACACATTTCTATCTGCGCCAACTGCAGGCATTGCAGTGTTAGTTATCAATAAAAAAAAAAAATTGAATTTTGTAAGTCTTCATGACTTTTCTTTTCTTTAAATTGGTTAGTCAGCCTATAGGACTGTATTGGCTAAGCGCTAAAGTAAATACGTAGTATTTCGCCTCATATGATTAATACTCAGAATTTGTACTAAGACTATACAGGGTGTTTCCCACTAGGAGGTCAATAGAGCGGGAGTTGATAGTACTCACCAAAAATTGTATGGCAGGGGGGGCCCTATCAACCGTTTAGGAGTTACAAGGTGATTAAGAAAAAAAGCTAGTTTTTCACAAATCACCCTGTATCTTGAAAAGTAAAGGGTGTACGGTCACAGTTAAGAGCTCATTGTATGCAGAACTTCATGGCCTTTCGAACTACTGCTCAATCAGCACCACACATCTCTCCCATCTAGAATATTTGTTGTCTAAACTAAAAATTTCGGATTTTCTTACCTTTTTTTTTAATTTAACCTCTATTATTTTTGAAAAAAGGTCGTTAACATAATATTTTTTTATAAAAACTGTAAACTGTAGACTCTCCTCTTTAATTTGACTCATTACACCCTGTGTGTTAACTGTAGCCGTTAAACAGTTATTAGCTCATAACCTATTCAGATCATACCGAAATTGGACGATATTTTTTTAAAATGAAATTTTTTAGTCATTAAGGGAACAATAATTAACTTTGAAAATAGGTTTGAGAATAAGTTTAGAGCTAATAGCTCCTAAAGGGCTTCAGATAGCACATTGGGTGTAATAGGTCAACTTAAAGAGGAGAGTCTACAGTTTACAGTTTTTATAAAAAAAATATCTTAACGACCTTTTTTCAAAAATAATAGAGGTTAAATTAAAAAAAAAGGTAAGAAAATCCGGAATTTTTAGTTTAGACAACCATCATTGTAGATGGGAGAGATGTGTGGTGCTGATTGAGCAGTCGTTGGAAAGGCCATGAAGTTCTGCATACAATGACCTCTTAACTGTGACCACCGTACACCCTGTACTTTTCAAGATACAGGATGATTTGTGAAAAAAACTAGCTTTTTTCTTAATCACCCTGTAACTCCTAAACGGTTGATATGGCCCCCTGCCATACAATTTTTGGTTCGTCTAGGTGAATACTATCAACTCCCGCTCTATTGACCTCCTAGTGGGAAACACCCTGTATAATGTATATTTTCGAAACTTGATCAAACGAAATGTGCGGATACTAGACACCTATACAAACAAAAATTTGTATGGCATGAGGGGGGTCCACATCAACCGTTGGGAGTTACAGGGTGATTAAGAAAAAAAGATAGATTTTCACATAACACTCTGTATCTTAAAAAGTACTTAGAGTTCGGTCACAATTAAACACTCATTGTATGCAGAGCCTCATGGCCTTTCCAACGACTGCTCAACCCACAACTAAACACTCATTGTATGCAGAACTTCATGGCTTTACCAACGACTGCTCAACCAGCCCCATACCCTTCTTATATCAAGAATTATGGTTGTCTAAACTAAAAATTTCGGATTTTCTTACCTTTTTTTTAATTTTAACTCTATTATTTTTGCCAAAATGTCATTAACATAACTTTTTTTAAAAAAAACTGTAAACTGTAGACTCTCCTCTTTAATTTGATCTATTACACCCTATGTGTTAAATGTAGCCGTTAAATAGTTAATAACTCATAACCATTCAGGTCACACCGAAATTAGACGATATTTTTTAAAATGATGTGCTAAGGAAACCGTGACCATACGCCCCGTAGTTTTTAAGATACAGGGTGTTATGTGAGAACCTATCTTTTTTTCTTAATCACCCTGTAACTCCCAAACGGCCCCCTGCCATACAATTTTTATTTGGCTAGGTGTTTAGTATCCGCACATTTTGTTTGATCAAGTTTCGAAAATACACATTGTATGTATATGAGGTCTTCTTAGCTTTTTCTCCTGGCGTCTGCGGCAGGAACTGGCCGTACTGAAGAGTATTGGTTCCGGTTAATACGAAACGATTATTATTGTATCCGAAAACTTTCGTGTCATTTAAGACATCGAATACGCTTCTTTCAGTTTACATGCCGGTTTGAAACAAGATTGAAAACATATTATTTCTCGTCGGGGTCTGATCGATGCATGTGATCTCGGGTGTTGCTATGACTGATAATCAGTTTCAATACCACTTGGTTTTTTAGCGAAATTTCTATTTGAACAGGTTGTAGGATATAAATCACAAAGAAGATTTAGCGAGACGTAAATGAAAATAAAGTAATGCCATTGAAGCTGAGAATGTTAAGTAACATAGTAGAAACATTAAAAAAAAATCATTACCTGATATGTGTCTCTTGTTATCACTACACGATCGAACAATCTTAACGGTTTCTTCAATCTATACATTTCTGGTATTTTAAGGCCTGGTTTCAAAACAAGATGTGGTTTCACTTGAAGTTTTACATTTGTCACTGGTAAAACCTATGCAGAGTAAGTTATAAGAAATGATTTGAAATCAATTTTTGCAATACCTACCTTCAACTTTTCTATCGAAGAAATTACAGATATTAAAGCTTCTTTTTGAATTGTCTTTGTACCACAAGCAACTCTTTCTGCTTTAACATAATCCTGTTCTTTCAGCCATGATGTAATTCTATTGAGAGTGTCTTCTCCAACCTAATTAAAAGAATTTCTCGTTAGAGCAACTTTGACGTTTTTATATACCATAGGATATACTATATTGAGTTATATGATATAATTTGTAAAGAATAGAAATAATAAGTATTAGATATGTATGTATATATTTTAATATATTTTAACGAATTATTGCAGACATGTATTTATAAGATTAAAAGACATTATTGCCCGTCTAGCCAATTGCAGCAATCCTTCCATCGCTAAATGTACTTTTGTTTTGTTAAAAAAAAAAAAAAAAAAAAAAAAACTACATGCCAACCCATATTTTCCATTATGGCTTGACCATCTGCAGTTGGTTTTATATCAGTTATTGGTCTGTTGCTATGTCGTAGCCCAATCTGCAAGGACACAAAATCAAGGGGTTAGCAGATGTACTGGTTGAAGTAGCAGACAATTGTGAAACACATTCGGCACAGTAAAGTGTTCTCTTATTACTGATTAAAAATGTGACTTAGGCTGAACCCACACTAAACCAGTCAGTCACAAGCGAGTAAGATAAATATCTGCACGAGTCATAAAATAGCTGCGAGGGAATCAGGCAACCCACACCAAATAAGGAAGAATCTTGCCTGTGCCTGACTAAGCTAGCTTTTCACGCACAAATTTCCATTGAAATAAGTCCAGCTGGCCACACCAAAACAAGTACAAAGTACATATAAGCAAGAAAGAATGACTGTGAAGCATGGGTAAATAGTGCTACGTTCCTTTTCTCATTCAGAATGAATTTTTTCAATCCATGTCGTTTTCTTTCTTGGGCCGAACGATTTAGTTTCAATCTGTCATCGCTTTTTTCGGACTCCGAATCGTTCTGAATGCACCTGAGTTTATCCCGGATTCAAGCAGAACGATTTTAATTTGTATGCGTGAATGTGTTGTTTACAATTTGGACGAAGTGGTATAAGTTGAGTTTAAGTTGTTTTTCAAAAACAACAATTTTTACGAATTAATACTTGGTTTTATCAAATAGAAGAAATGTCAAAACTTGAAATGGTTCTGTTTCGTTCCTTTTCTATGAGCACAGAATTAATTTATGACATCGTTCTGTCGATTCATACATGCTGCGTTCCTTTTCTCGTTCTGAATGAATCTGTATGAGTCGACAGAACGATGTCATAATTTAATTCTGTGCTCATAGAAAAGGAACGAAACAGAACTATTTCAAGTGTTTGACATTTCTTCCACTTGATACAAGCAAGTATAAATTCGTAAAAATTGTTGTTTATGAAAAATAAAGCCATTTTCCAACAAAGGCAACTTAAACTAAACTAATACCACTTCGTCCAATTTGTTATACAACACATACACGAATACAAAATAAAATCGTTCTGCTTGAATCCGGAAAAAATTCAGGTGCATTCAGAACTATTCGGAGTCCGAAAAAAGCGATGACAGATTGAAACTAAATCGTTCGGCCCGAGAAAAAGAACGACATGGATTGAAAAAATTCATTCTGAATGAGAAAAGGAACGCAGCAACAGATTCATTCAGAACGAGAAAAGGAACGGAGCATAGTGTACAAACCGATATCGACCAGTCATGAACAAGAAATCACAGGTAAGAAAAATTCTTTCTTGACATTGATCCGAGTTCCGTTGGTTTGTCAAAATTGATGTAAATAATTTCTGTGCCACAATAAAGGCTGATTATTAGTTGACAACTTATAAAAGAAATAACCATAAATGTTTTGGGTTAAAAGTTCTTAAGGAACAACATAGCGCAGGCACTAAAGTTTGACAAAAATTAAAAATATAAAATTATTTAAAACTAAGCCGAAATTAACAAAAAATGTAAATAGGATTTTCGGCTGAAAATCAATTCTACCTCTACACCTGTTTCAATATTGCAGACACATTATTGGGAACCCCGTACACAAAGAAAGCAAAGTCTGGACAGAAAACTGTAATTAATTTATTATTTTGATAAACATTGCGCGTTCAAATTTCCATTTTAGGAAATTGTTATTCAATGTAGTGTTAAAATTTCAACTGACCAGAATTTGCTTTCTTGCGTACCTTGAAAATTTTAAAATTTATATAGAAATGTAATGATTTCAAAATTTTATTAAAATAAAAATTAAGGAAAACCCTAGAACTTTTCAGATATAGATGACAGCGTCGTTGAGGTAGGTTGCAGAGAAATAAAGCAGTCTATGGAAGTGCAGAAAAAATGACTGTGCAGTCACTATCGACACTGGATCTGGATCAAAAAGTAATGGACAATATTTTGTCAGGTCTAGATCATGTTAAGTGCTATATGGATGAAATTATCATAGGGGGCACTTCGCAGTATGATTGTACAAACAATTTAAAGTTGGTTTTGGAGCGTTTACAGAAGTTCAACGTTAAGGTTAGATTAGATAAGTGTCAGTTCTTACAATCGGAAGTTGAATACTTGGGTCATAGAATTTCGGGGGTGGTATCCGACCACTGAGAAACAAAATAGATGCAATAAAATTTGCCCCATCACCACTAAATAAAACACAGTTGAAGTCTTATTTGGGACTTTTGAACTACTATGGAAGGTTTATAAAGAATTTGTCGAGTCATTTAGTTCCTCTGTATGAATTGTTCCGTCTTGATGTCCCATATATATGGGACAATGAAAAAGAAAAATGCTTTCAGGAAAGCAAAAATCTAATTTTGAGTGAAAATGTTTTAACATACTATAACCCAAATTTACCGTTGATTATATCGTGCAATATTCTAGTTATGGTGTAGGAGCAGTGTTGGCGTATGAGATGGATGGAGGAGAGAAACCTATCATGTTTGTTTCTAGTACTCTATCACCAGCTGAAAGAAATTATTCCAACTTGCACAGGAAAGCTCTTGCTTTAGTATATGCGGCCAAAAAGTTCCACAAGTACATACATATATGGAAAAGAATGTATGGTTTACACAGATCATCAACCTCTGAGGGAAATATTCGGTTCTAAAAAACAGGATTCAGCCGTAGGTGCGGCGCGCTTACAACGTTGGTCTATTTTTCTGTCCATGTACAAATTACAGATAAAATATAGGAAGTGTGAGAAAATAGGAAATGCTGACGCCCTTTCCAGATTGCCCCTGAGTGTACCAACAGGAATTGAATCTGATGAAACAAAATTTTTGGATGCGGCCGGAGATTTAACCATTGGTAGGAAAGAAATCGCAGAAGAAACCTCTAAGGATGCGATTTTACAAAAAGTTTGTAGTTTTACTCGATTAGGTTGGCCTTCCCATGGTGTATCGGAAAATTGTCTGGTTCCTTATTTTAAAAAGAGATATAAGTTTTCGATCGAAGATGATCTGCTTTTTTATGGAAATAGTGTTGTGGCGCCATCAAAGCTACAGCTCCGAATTTTAAAATTGTTACATGACGGACATGAAGGGATCGTCCGACTGAAATCCCTGGCTCGGTCATGCGTCTGGTGGCTGAATATAGACAACGACGTTGAAGGTTTATGCAAAGCTTGCATTACATGCAGCTTAACGAACGATAAGGTACAAGGAAAAACTCTTATCCCCTGGCCGATATGTTCAAAGCCGTATGAAAGAGTTCATATAGATTTTTTTTATTTTGTAAATGAAATATTTATAATAATATACGACGCCTATTCGAAATATCAAAAATAATAAGATTGAATTGAAGCCCTTAAAAGAAATTTTGCAATTTTTGGTCTACCAATGACGTTAGTGTCGGACAATGGTCCACCCTTTAATTCACACAAGTTTCGAGATTTTGCTAAAGTAAATGGCATTAAGTTCACAACGTCACCACCTCGGAATCCAGAGTCGAATGGTGCGGCTGAAAGAGCAGTTAAGACGGTAAAAACCTACCTTAAGAAATCAGTTGTAGATACAAATGAAAACAATTTGTTACTGGAAGGAAAAATTCAAAAGTTTTTATTCAGATATAGGAATACGCCTTGTTCAGTTACAGATCAAACGCCTTCTTCAATGATATTTGAATATATGCCGCGGACCAATATGACTCTAATCAATCCTCGATTAGAAAAGGTGGACGAAAAAGAAAAACTAAATGGCGAGAGAGCTATGATACAAAACATAAAGTGGAGGATCGTCACATAGGTAAAACACTAGCAAGTAATTTAAACGGTAGAAAGGTGAATTGTTATAAAAGTAAGAAGCAACAAGTTAGATTTAAAGAAAAAGATAATATATTGTATAAAATAGATACGATGAATTTTGTTAAATGTATTCCTGGAAAAATAGAGAAAATTTTAAGTCCTTGTGTTTTTATTTTAGATTTTGAAAACGGCCAAAGGAAGAAATCCCAGAGATCAGATTAAGCATAATCACCACAAGAAGGTTACTTTTGCTCCGAGAGCGCAATACCAGTTTTTGGAAAATCTAAATAGAGAAATCTCTAGATCTAATAGAATAGAATTTAAAATGGAAATTGAATTAAATAAGAATAAAAATGAAAGTAGTAGCGAAGGTGGAGCTTAGTATAGCGCTGGGGAGACAGAAAGTGTCGAAAAGGAACCCATAACAGAGCAACAGAAACCTTCTACAGGTGAGCAATTAGGAAAAGGAGTAAATCATTAGATAGTGGGATAAGTATTGTAAGAAGAAGTGAAAGATTAGCAAAGAAAAAAAGTTTTAAGAAAGTAAAGCAGAAAATGAATTAGAAACATAGTAATTAATAAAAAAAAAAAAAATGAATTAGAAACATCGCAATTTGATCAAATTATAATTAAAGTAACCATGAATGTAGTTTCATTTTTTTTAGTATTTCTAGAAATAGTTACGGAAAATTGTATCCGTTTGAAAATCATAATATGTACTAATATTAGACCTCTATTAAAAAGGGGGGAAAATGTAATATACTCATACTTTTGTTAGGTTAAGTACTCATTATTTTTATATATTTTTTGACAGTAGTGTAGTACTTCTACTCTTATAAACGGATACTGTATATCTTATCAATAAATGTTGAGTTAGTCATTCCTGAACGCTTGTGCTTTCAATACATGCCCGGCTTACCTTTTTATCTACACAGTATACATAGCAGATATGATCGACGTTTTGTTGCAATACGTAAAGATAACTTTGTACCGACTTGTTATTGTATTCTAATTCTGACTTTAGATTTTCCCAAGGACGTACTTCCAGCATAATTTTTTTGTTTAAATGTGTATTGTTGGCATTTGCAATTAGTGACGTATTATTCAAGAAGAAGTTATCCTCGAGATCGCTGTTGTCACTACCTGCACTACCAGCCGTATAAAGTGCCTTTTGACTGACTCTTTTGAATCTACCTAGTGACGTGACCTTCTTTGCCGCAAACACCACATTTTAAATTTGCTTTATTGCACTCGTTTGCTTTGTGTGTAATGTCTCCACATTTACCTGATTTGTTTTTATTTTCCTGACCTTTCGATCTTTTAATCCTATGGAAAAAATTTAGATTTACGTGCTGCCGCATCTCCTTACTATCCACTTTACCCACTTCTATTGAAAGTGCAAGCTTCACAATTTCGTCAAATATTTTCTTAGAATCTTGTTGTAAAAGTTTTTCTCTAATGTCACTGTCGTGAACTCCTCGTATAACTCCTCGTTCTAAGAAGTGTATTTATGGTAGGTTCTTTGCACTTTTCACACAAAAAGTTACAAGTAATTGCAAGTTTACGCAATTCGGTTTGGAAGATAGAGATGCTTTCTCCTTCGTGCTGAGATCTCATCGCGAATTTATGTTGCTCCGCGACTTCGCTAGGTGTAGGAAAAATATGCTTTTGCAAAAGCTCTTTAAGTTCTTTGAAGGTTTTGTTCTTTGGTGGGACAGGATCTGTCAAACATGTTAATGTCTGATATAATTTTGCTCCGAGACAATTTATTAGGACTTACACGCACTTTTTATCATTTTCGGGTGTACAGTCGTTTAAATTTCTAAGCTCTAAGTAGTTTTCCAATCTGCTTAAGTAATTGTTGAATGTTTTATTTGAGTCGTCATAGGGCTGAAGCTGCAAGCCCCTGCAATTATATTGTGGTCGCTGAGATTGCTCCTGAAGTCTTTGCAAAACTTCTGCAATTGACTGAATTGCCTGTTCCATTTTTCATGCAGTTTGAAGAACACTGCTTGAATGTAATGAGTGTATAGAATCGAACCAGCTTTG
Organism: Dioctria linearis; assembly: GCA_963930735.1. Lineage (NCBI taxonomy): Eukaryota > Metazoa > Arthropoda > Insecta > Diptera > Asilidae > Dioctria > Dioctria linearis. The sequence goes on along the minus strand of OZ005742.1, from coordinate 124,964,441 downwards.
ATTGTATGTCACCAAGTAGATATAGAATTTGTTGTTTATACACTTCTTGTACAGTTGAATTTGCAGTTGTGGCCCTCTTTTTTTTTTTTGCTTTGTATGAATGTATGTTATTAGACAGATGCACCGTTATTTAAAAATAAAATAAAATAAGTTTAATGTGACATACAAAAAACATGCACTTATCGCTGGTTTATGCGGAATTATAATTTGTCTAAAATTAATTTCTTCATTATGCAAATGAAAGCGCCAATTGAAAACAAGTAAAATAAATTTATATGAACATATGCAGTCGCAATTACGTCCGTAAGAGGACCCTGTCGTAAAGGAAATTTTGCGTACCTGTAATCTGTAATTACCCAAATTTATTCTGCGTGGATTTTTTTTTTAATATCCTCGTCGCCAGTTGTTAGATATGGACTTGGGATGTAATGTAAGACCAGCGTGTATGCTATACTTCACTTTATTCAATGCTAATGAATACAACTGGATCTGATTTTGATCTGCTGAGTACTGCCTGCAGCATCGTCATGCATAAGCATGATGACGTTCTCTCGATTCTTCTGGTGTAGATGATGTAGTGTTGCCAGAGAGGCAGTTCGTGTATCCGACAGAAGGTAAGCTTGACGGTGTTGTAAGAAATGCCGCAAAATGGTTCCGGTCTTATGAGGGGCATGAATGCTCCTTTTTTGGCCAGTACTTCCTTATCATTACCATCAATTCTCGGGTGTCCTGGCAGCCATTGAAGTGTTAGGCGGTTCCTTATGCCAAGGTTCCTTAATGCTTGAATGCATTCCCACATTAACTTCATTTGGATCTCAGTTGATGAAATGGCTTTCAATGCCACTTGGCTATTTGTATAGATATATAAATTTTTGTTAGTATAGGACCAGCAAAGGTTTTCGTATGCACATCTAGTGATGGCATATACTTCTGCCTGAAATATTGAGGCCTATTTCCCTAGGCTTTGAAAAATATGAGCTCTTGCCTTTACACCATATATCCCTGCTCCTACTCCTTTCTCGGTTTTGAACCGTTGGTGTACCAGGCTTCATTTTCTAGATTGTATTGATCTTACCCCCTCCGATAAAACAAGTAAACTACGAGTTACTGAATTGCTAAATCACTCAATACGAAAATTTGCAAATCCAAAATCACAGGTAAAGGATCTATAGACTAGGTACATCTGGCAGGAATTAAAACTTGATCTGTTACAGACATCACAAAGTTCCATTATTGCTTTAATCTTCAAGGGAGAAATTTGGGGAAATGTGCTCTCTTTTGATCCGTACATCGAAAAACAATCCAAACCCAATATGAAATGTGTTATAACAATGCTCACAATTTAAGTTAAATTTCATTCACTATTTTTATGAAAACGTCGTGTACCAAATTTCAACTCTCTATATAGTGAAAAACGAAATTTTTGTATGGCAACCCTACTCTCTCGAACTATTTCACCTGATTTGTCCCACTTCTAACATTAAATCTACAAATTATTTTAAAAAAGCGGTATACAAAATTTCAGCTAAGTAAATGCGTTATCGACCTATCATGTGGACGCAGACACACGGCAGATGGATATGCAAAAATCAAAATAACTTTTAATATTATGCGTAGGTGTCCAATCCATTTTGCTCTACCATCATTATTTCTATGCATTACAAACTGAATGATAAACTTACATAGTGGATACCCACGTTCATGTTCATTTCTGAAAATTTCAATTAAATAAAAACTAATTGTGTTCAACTATATATATATGTATACGTATATGTAAATCTTTGCACCAGAATCAGAATGATTTAATTAAATTAACAAAGCAGAGGAAAAATACAACTCAAATATTCAAATTCAATTTTCGTAGGAAATATGTGTGTAGAATGAAATTGTCCATGCCTTGAATCTATTAGAAGGTCTATTAATTCTGTCTGTATAATTTGATATCTAAATGCCTTTAACGATATAAGTGAGATGAGGGATTCTAGTTCAATGGATATTTTGTTATCCAATGTTCTATTTTCCACTAATGATGAGGCTACTCTTATAGATATTAGTTTTTTATGAATATGTAATGAAGAATTCCTTGTCAATAACGGCTTTGTGAGGGGCTGCTTCGACTATCGCAGTTTTGTTTTTCCTGACTGATAAGAAGGAGTTTTGGTTTAGGGTGAGGTTACGATTTGTTCACCAAAGAGTTTGGCCTCATCTTCGTGTAAAGCCGGCTCCAGACGATAGTGAAATCTGACATCGTGTGGATGGCAGCTCACATATCTACAGAAATGCATCCACACGACAAATATATGTCAAGTGTAGGAAAACTTCACATCGTCTGGATATGCACCGGATTCATGTTGACTTGTAAAATGTACTGCACATTGCCGCACAAACCAAATCGTCTGGATGGTTACACAAATTCATATGCGATCAAGTTCGCTTAGAAGGCGAACCTTTCACACATCGAAGGCACATCGTACCAAAAAATAACGATATTTTTTACACGCTTTTCACAAACTTCCGAGCCAGCAGAGCTCTGAAACTTTATAATTTGTTTGAGAGATATAATTTAATATTTTATATACATATGTATATAAAAAAACAGCATGGCGAAAAGGGGTGGGTAGTGCTTTTAAAAAGCGTGTTCTCGATTTTTTTTTACTTGTACAGTTTAGAAATTAGGTAGATGGCGAAATAAAATTTTAAAGGCAGTAGCAGCTTAAAATCATAACAAAACACTCGGAAAAGATGTTAATTTTTTAAAAAGTTACGGAGTGGTCTAATGAAGTTATATTCGAGTTTTATCGCTATATGAAGTGATCGAACTCATATGGAACGCCAGGCAGCCGGAACATAAAAATAAGCTGCGAGTAAATGATGCATGGGACATTCGCAAGAGCTTTTCGAAAGAAAGAAATTACTATTGTCACGAATAATTTTTTGAAAGATATTTATTATATAAGACATGCATAAATCAAAATAACTTTTAATATTATGCGTGTATGTCCAACCCATTTTGCTCTACCAGAATTATTATATTTGTATGCATTACAAACGGAATGACAAACTTAGTATACCCTATGATTTCATATAGGGTTTAATAAGTAAAACATTATTTTTCAAACAGTTTTTTAAGACACTTCTCAAATGCCTAACAAATTAAAAAGTCCTTTCAACCAGTTACTAAACATTTCATAAAGTAAAAAGCCAAATTGGCTTCTCATATTTGCTGGAGAAAAACTACTTTGAAACCTGCTATTTTCGGCTAGAAAAATTAAAAAGCCGAGAAAAATAATCAAGCTCTAGCGCTTGCTTTTCCAGCTTCAAAACTATTATCAGTCAGGAATAATATGTAAAGAAAACTTTTTTCGAATAAAATCATAACTGATTTTGTCCCTACCATTTTCACATAGCACAAGCATTCAAAAATGTAAAAAAACGAGCAGAAAACTGAAACAAATGTTCCCGCATGACACATTTCACATATAAACACATCGTCTGTATGAAGTGACAAACGCATCATCTCTATTTGTACAAACATGTGCACGCATTGCCACATTATAGATTCATCTAGTTGGCAGATGCCAAACGAGACATATGCGGCACATTTACGTATGTCAAATATGCTTTATGTGCTGAAAAGAGCTTTGGAAATTGAGCCTATTCATTGCCTTCTTTATTACAGGCCGTGGCGATATAAAATGCATATGTATGAGAAACGTGCTGTTTAAAAGCTTTTAGCATTGTGTAAATTATGGAAAAACAAACACGTTTCATGTTTAAAAATTTATGTAAAATAAACAACGCTTAAGGTATAATTCTAACGCCTATTTATAGGTCAAAATGTTTATTTTTAGGGGAAAAAACGTAATTGTAATTATTTGAACAAAATTACGAAGTGTTTTTGCATTTTCCTAAACTCTGCCCAATTCGCTGTGAAATGAGAGTAAAACTTTCGCTCAAGACGAAAGTTAGTTTTTTAAACTTGAAGTCTATTTCCCATGCAAATCATGAATATAGTTTTCTAATGAATGACAACATCAAATGCATAATAATTAAACTTATCAATTAAATGTAATAATTAAATAATAATTAATAATTACATTTCATTTGTTTGTAAGAATTTATAAACCCATTCATTTTAAGTTTTTGACCATCAAATTGACATTCTCTAATATTGAAAAATAAAACTGAGTACTCCTCGAATTGCAGCGAAAGCTTTTTATTCTTTCTCTTTTCGCTTCTAAACAACTTTTCAAAATTACAGAATGACATATTGGAAGTAAAAAGCGTGAAAATTATTGTTTTGTGAAGTACAACAAACAAATGTGATGCAATGAAAGAAATTTAATTATTATATTAAAATCATACGTTTAATTATTATGTATTTAAATTTTTCATTCAATAGAAAATCATATTCGTAATTTTCAGAAAGAGACTTCAAACTTAAAAAAGAACGTTTGTCTTGAGCGAAAGCTGTACTCTCATTACACAGCGAATTAGGTAGAGTTTAATAAAATGCATAAACTCTTCGTAATTTTGTTCAAATAACTACAATTACTGTTTTTTCCCTAATAGTATACATTTTGACCTATAAACAGGCGTTAGAATTATCGTCACCAGAAGCGTTGTTTATTTTAAATAATTTTTTAATTATAAAACGTGTTTGTTTTTCTATAATGCGCAATGCTAAAAGCTTTCAAACAGCACGTTTCTCATACATATGCAAGTAAAGAAAATTTTTAGCGCCACGGCCTGTAATAAAGAAGGCAATGGGCTATTGCATTTAAAAGTGCTGTTTGTTTTCTATTCTGAGTCGTTAGCAATATATTCTTATATTCTATGCCTGATAATATAAGATTTATTTATAACAACGTACACGTGTGAGCCATAGCTGAATGTCTGTCCAGTTTTAGGACAGGTCGCTTTAATTTTCTGTGTAATGAATTGGATGTTCAAGGTCGTGGTAGGTGACGATTTGCTATTCGTTGTTGATGTAGACATTTTTTCTACTAATTTCGTCGAAATAAATGCCTGCATTTGCATTTAGCTGCTTTACCTCTATTCCAGAGCCATAGACTACATATATACATATATAATACAAATTAGTAAAATTGTTACTTGAATCATTTTGGGAGCCTGGAAGACGTTATTATATTATTCACTAGGAATAATTTTTGAAGAGAATGAAGTTGTTGACATTAATTTGAGAAAGCTTTAAGTCGTAATTACTCTTTTACTTTTATTATTGATTTTGATAATGGAATTTTCGGGGGATTTAATCCTCATTACCTCATACGAGCCTGACCATAGTTTGGTGAGAATTTATTATCTCTTGCTCCTCTTTTTAGTAAGACTGTTTTCTATATTAACTGATTTTTGGAAGGAGTTCTTATCATATTGCAATTTTGATTTTTCTGTGTTGTAGACGCGTTTTAGCTCGATTGCATAATTGTCGTACTTATAGCAAATCATTGGAGAAAATTTGAGAGTTTGGGATTTCGGCTCGGAATCCGTATAGGAATCCGCGAGGAGTATAATTTCTACTCGAATGAGGGGAGGTATTATAAACAAACACGGCACATGGGATCCATGTATCACAGTCGCGTGGATCTTTTGTTACGCAAGATCGGAGGTATTCTGGTGGAGTTCTCTGGCTCCTTTCCAACTTCTAGGAACATTCCTTCGAAAGGTTTGGAGCTGACGCTCGAGATTTTCATTGGAATTTTGGAATTTCTGGATAGTTTGTTCACCTGACAAAGTCTACATTTCCTTATATACTTCACAACATCGTCTGACATGCCAGGCCAGAATAATTTCTTTTGATTGTTTTAATTTTACAGGAGATGCCTTGAAGGCCTCCCGTCGGTAATGAATGAAATCTTTTAAACTTGAAAACAGATTTCAGTTAAAAAATCTTCAAGATCTGATCTACATATATCTTTGTGATCGACAAAAGTATATTAATTTTAGAAGTAATTGTTGTGAACTATCTTCTCGTGAAAAAGTTCTGTTCAAGTTAAAAAAAAAAAGTTAACAAAGTAAAAAAAGTTAAAAAAAAATAAAAAAAAACGTTAAGAAAGTGAAATAACCGGCCAAATGAAAGTCGGACTCGCGCACGAAGGGTTCCGTACCATCGTACAAAATTTAACACTTATGTACTTTTTATTTATTTTTTCAAATGAGAGTAGGCGTCATGTGAAAAAATAATGCTGTCATCTGAAAAAAGATATTCCTACTTATGATAATAATAAAGAATGAGAATAAAACGAGGAAAAAACGCCGAAAAATCACATTTCGTCTTAATTTTTAATCTATATTTATTTATTATTTATTAATTAATTTATATTATATTTATTATTTGTTGTTATAGCGGCAATAGACATACACACTCTGTGAAAATTTCAACTGTCTACCTTTCTTGGGTCGTGCGTGCGTGCCGTGCTCTTGAGGAGAGCACACAGCTTTTATAATTAAACAAACTCCTTTCTTCTCACTTGATTATTTATTTTTGACGCAAAATCTTTTTATTACAAATTTCAACTTTTATTAGTTGTTTCGAGTCACTGGATAAAATTATTTTAGATACAAATTAAATTGTTATTTTAATTATTCGATTCGAGTCACTTGATAAAATTATTTTGGACACAAAATCTTTTTATTACAAATTTCAATTTCGAAGCAAATATCATTATTTCCGTAAATCTCTCGGCGGATTTTTAAAAATGACTCCCCGAGGTTTGGGCAAATTGCACCCAGGTACCCACGATATCTTGCAAAAGCCTTTTTATCTTTTTATTGCTTTCTCACGACGTTGAAAAAACGTACGTGAGAAAATGCAAAAACCTTGATGCGAGCTATATGCATCAATTCAAAACTGTAATCTGACATGCACTTGTGCGCCCATCTTGAAATATTAATTTTTAGGGGGCGCGAATAATTGTGTGTATGTATGTACATACAATTAGATTGGAGGAAGTAAGTAATGTACGTATGTACAGTGTACATACGGAAAAAAGTAACTAGACACTGTATGTAGGTAAGTGTGCATACCGTGTGAGGGGAATGTGTGCCTGATAATAAAATGCAATTTATGCTTAATTGCATTTTGAAAGAGTGAGTTTGAATGATTTTTAGATTTAAATTGAAATATATGAAATTGTTTTTTGTTTTCAGGGTCATATATAGTGGTACATCAATATATTGCATAGGGCAATATATTGATGTATTGACCTTATGGTTGTGATTCGGGGCATTGGGCACCTGAGACAAGATCCCTCCCCCTGTGGAGAAGAAAGTTTTATTCTTTATAGAAGAAAACTTTCTTTCTCCAATAGTAATAAATTTTAATTGAGATTCTGGACAGTTATTTTATAGGTAAACTTATCTACATGCGTAGTTATATATAATTGAAAGCAGTGGCGGTTCGTGTGATTCAGAAGAAGGGAAGCAATACATTTTATGTAAATTATAGCTCCGCTTTTCAGACTATTTCATTGTTACTATAAGTAATTATACATGTATCAAAGTCAATTATGTCAATAATACAAAATATAAATATTCACATTTATTCTTGCTCTTGAGAAGGAAGCCATTATCATCGTTAAATAAATCAGCGATGCAATCATATCTTTCATTTAATCCATTCACAGCAAATACTGCCTGCCCCATAATTAAGCAAATACAAAAATTTCACTCAATATCCCCTTTCACAACGTACGCAAAAACTCTAATCATCTAATTCATTCTTTTGAATTCAATTACCATTATTATTGTACTTAGGTAGGTATACTCGTTCGCCGGAATACTCAAATAAAAGCAAGAATTCTACATTGTCTCGCAATTAAACAGAAACGTACGTAATACTATAGAAATAGTCAATATCTTATTTTTGCACAATATGAATAAAATATGTTTAAAAAAATTTTATAATAAAAAACATTCAAACATTTATAGTCAAACAAGATAATATAATTTTAAAATATTGTTATTGTGTAGATTCAGTTTTGCAATGAAACTTTTCTTGGGTGAAAGAAAAAATAATTTTTTACTTAGCCTATAATTTTTTTATGGAAGTCATATTTTATTTTCTAATCATTACATTTTTGCTAAAAACTCATATAACAGGACATACAGTAGGTTTACAGGAATACTTGAGTACTTGGCTTGAAATCCACTTGAAGCTCACGTAGGGCGGTTGATTGAATTAATTCCAATTACCTGAGTTGAATTTTTTTTTAATTTAATATTCCAATTACTTAAGTTGAAACTTACGCATTGAATGAGTGTTTTCATGATATTTTGATTACTTCAAGCATACTTCAAGAATACTTCAAGTATTCATGTAAACATACTGATAATTTATCTAATATATGCATATTAACTCGCATCTACGTTCTCTTGCCAATGTTGTGTGTGTTGTAATTTTTTACCTCTGCGGTAAGTATAGCTTAGAAGATTATCGCACTTTAATGTAAATACTTCCATGTAAAAACGTTTTACACGAAAAAACTGAAAAATTTCAAAACCCTTCGGTTAATCATATAAAATTTAAATGTTCACATGAAATATGTAAAATATTATGCTGAAGCGTTTAAAAGAAAAATCAGCCCCCCGCAAGAACTTACACACCCGTTTGTACACAAATTCGAAAATCACGCATTTTAAAGATATTCGGGTGAAAAAAGTCGGTTATAAAGCTTCTTACAGAACAAAAGAAAATATGCCATTTAATAAATCTCAGCCAAAGCTTAAATTTGGTATTACACACGGCCAAAATTGGACAACGCTATGAGTGTAGTTACCACCCTCCCCCAAAACCCCCAAAAACGTAAAAAATTAAGCCCACTGACTAATTTTAAAACAAAAAATCCCATGTAAATCCATGCACGTTTACTATTCTAAAACTATTCCTAAAATTTCACAATTTTCGTCGCGAAGGTCGGATAAAAGTTATTTAAAAAAAGCTACGAATTTATCAACATTTGGCAGCATTTAAATAAATCGTGAGCAAAATCGACACCCACCCGCACTCTCATATATTTCTGAATTTATCAATGAAAGATACTATCAGGGGGTGGGAATCAATTACCAAACGCTACGCTGCGGCCAGCGCACCAAAGCAATGTACGCATGCAAACTCTTGAGTGAATATGAGTCTAAAAAGTTAAATGTATTTAATTTTTTACATTGGCTTTGTTGTTGTTAATACGCTGCAGGGATTTCAGCGTCACTGCGATGCCAGTGGCAACGGTGTTTGATTCTAATGCCATTCCATCTATACCACGCGAATATTATGTAGGTTGCTTGACAAGCCAAATCGGGGTGGATCTGGTGTTGGGTGGAATGATGGTGGGTGGGTCATACGCTACATTTTGGACAGCGTACCATACAGTATGTTAGTAGCGATATAATGACTGGGTGGTATGCTCTTAGTTTGTAGGAGAAAATTGGGCGTTACTTATAAAATATTACAGGTTGTATCTAGTGATGCCAGGGGAGTAAACTTCTTTGAATTTTATACATTTTTTTAAATATTCTAAGAATATTTTAAAGCAAAATGTTGTTTGGATTTTTTATTTTCTCAAGGGAAGCAGTGCTTCCTTTCCCTCCAATGAGGAACCGCCCCTGATTGAAAGGCACACCATGTATTGCCTTGTTTTTAATAAAATAAAAAACAAATTGATTTTAGTATATTTAAAGTTAACAGAAACGCCTCCACAATTACATTATATTATTATTATAGGTTCTAAGCTAGTATAAAAGTACACCAATAATACTAGAATTTTAATTATACAGTGTTCCGTACTTTTTACTTCTTTCATTTATTATTTATTTATATAATTGTCAATTAGTTATTTTTTTTTTATTTCTTTATTTGTATGTTCTTTCTTCTTATAATAGTAGCAATATTTATTTATAATATCTGCTTTTGTTTTGGTTTTTATACACATTTATAATTGTTTCCCCCTTTGAATACGTTGCTATTTCTATACATATATATATTTTGGCTTTGACAATTTCTTCGAATTAATGCCTGCACTGGTATTTAGCTCATTTACCTCTGATTTACCTTTCTATGGAAGAAGTGGACTTTGAGCGCAATGCTAAGTAATTAATTTATAGGTAATTAGACCGTATACCTGTTTACATGCACAATTATAATAAACTTGGTATAGATAAAGCATACAATATAAAGTTGTTTTTTATGATTAATAAAGCAATTTCCCTTTTTTTTTTTACAAAATTGATTTTAGTAACTATAATTTAAAAGATCCTATTACTATTTTTTTTAATTTTTTCAATAACTAAGTACATTTGTTTTATTTATTTATTTATAATTTTTTTACAAAAAAAATTTTATTTTATTTATTTTTCTTTACACACATGTACATTAATAAGATGTGAGATGTAAAAAAATTTTTTTTTTTTTTTTCAATGGGGATGTGGATTATTAGGATGGTGGAAATTAGAAAAAGGAGACTGTGTCTGTTTGTTAACGTCCGTAGGTTAAACGTTTTCAGTCGTTTTACTTTTAGGTGCTGGGGTTATTTTGAAATTAAGTTTTCTTGGTGCAGGTATAGGCACATTTTCTCTAGTTCATCTTGAGAAAGTATTTTCCGTGATTTACAGATTTTTTGTTTTTATTTAACGTACAAATGCGCACAGAAGAATTGAGATGATAATGCGTAGTGGTGAATATGATGATTGTTGATTGGATTGAGCGGGATTAATTCCTGCTCTTTTTGGGAATGGATTCTTGCACTCTCTTTAGATCCACGTTTGTTATAATCTCTAAGGGATCTGTTTCTATATGCGTTTCCTTTGGAGAAGACGTCATATTCCATATTATACTGGAAATGTTCATTGTTGGGATAAAATAGGAATTAAATTTGGAAACTTTTACGCTATGTCCATGCAGTATGACTTCCTTGCTGCGAACATAACAACATTATTCCTGTTCCTTGCAGGCTTTTTGAATTGATCGAATTTTCACAAATTATATCTATGTGTAGGGGCTTTTAAGGAGAAAAGCCAAGCGTTCTGCTGCGTTAATTGCGTCCAATAATGATCTTATTCCAATGTTAGGATTTTACATTTTGATGTAATTTGTTTCTTTTTTTATCAGATTTACGTCGCATTGGTTTGTTTTTGTATTTGCGTTAAGGATCGGTGATGATATCCTGCAATAGAAATGCATATGATCCAACGCTGCGCAATTATGATGGTTCAATATATATGAACGATCTTAAGTGTAGGTAATAGCATTACTTTGAATATTTGGTATGGTTCCTTGAAAGGAATGGGTATTCTGAGTTCTATGATTATTTTATTATTGAAGATATTCGCGGCTATTGTACTCAATTTGTAAATTTGTGTTATTATATTTTTTCTAGAGTTCATGGGAAGCATCATTGAATTTGGCAATCCTTGCCTAATCTTTGATAAAAGATCTTCAATATTTTTCGGTGATATTAGTGTAGGATGGAATTTTCCATGCTTGGAATCTGTTAAAAGATCAATATTCTGTCTGGGTATTCTGATATCTGAATGCCATTAAAGATACTAGTGAATGAGTGATTCAAGTTCAATGCTATCTGTATTGAAATTAACTTTTTATGCATAACCATGAATTCCTCTTCAATAGCAGCTTTAGTTTTGTTGAAAATGTTTGCGGTTGCTTCGACTATCGCGGTTTGGCTTTTCATTAGAGATTGGATGTAGTTTTGGTTAAGGGTGAGATTGCGGATTTGTTCATCTATAGCTTGGCATCATCTTCGTCTAATGTGCCGAAAAGGGCTTTGGAGATTGAGCCTATTTGCTCTTTGTTTCCTATTTTGGGTCACAAGTAACATATTCTTATATTCTATGTTTGCTAATATAAGATTTATTTCTAACAACGCACCGTTACAGCTATGGGCCATTGCTGTATTTTTATTAAGTTTCTGACAGGTTGTAGTAATTTGTTGTGCGATGAACATCATGTTCCTGAATTCGGACTTGAAATTTCCCAGGTCGTAGAATGTCACTAACTTCCACTCATTGGTATAGAAATTGGCTCTGCCACTTTCCTCGAAATAAATACCTGCACTGGCATTTAGTTGGTTTAACTCTATTCCTGAGCCGTGGGCGAAGGGGATGCAAAGTAGAAGGAATATAATTTGCATCATTTTGGTAACCTGGAAGAGGATACTGTGTTAATCATTTGGAGTGATTTTTGGGGAGGATGAAGTTACTGGCATTAATCTGTGAAAAGCTTCAGGTCGTTGTTATGGACTCTTTTAGCTTTATTGTTAATTTTTATGGTTGAGTTTTCGGGGAATTTATCTCCATGATCTCATACGGACCTTACCGTGAGAATTTGTTATCTCGAACTCTGCTGTTAAGTAGGACTTTATCGCCTACCATAAAAGATTTTTGGACGGAGTTTTTGTCGTATTGGGGTTGTATTATATACAAGCATGGCATAAGGAATCCATGTATCCCAGTCTTGTGGACTTTTTGCTACATAAGATCGAAGATATTCTGCTAAGGTTCTGTGACTTCTTTCCAATGCACCATTCGTTTGAGGGTGATATGGAGTAGTTTTAAGTCGTTTTATTCTCAGCAATTTAGATACCTCGGCGAACATGCCACTTATGAGGTTAGAACCCTTATCTGTGAGGATACTTTCTGGAATACCATGCCGACAAACTATTGTTGTCGTGAAGGCTTCCGCCAATGTATTAGACTCGGTGTTGACTATAGGAATAGCCTCGGAAAATTTTGAAAGGTCGTCTTGGAATGTAAGGAGATATTTGTTTCCAGAATGTGAAATTGGGAGAGGTCCTACAACATCTAGGTACACTCTTTCGAAGGGCTTGGAGGTAATGCTCGAGATTTTCATTGGAATTTTGGGGTTTCTGGATACTTTATTTACTTGACAAAGTTTACATTTCCTTACATATTTTATGATATCGTTTGACATGCCAGGCCAGTAGAATTGCTTTTTAATTCTTTTAATTTACGGGAAACTCCTTGATGACCTCCCGTCTTTAGTGAATGAAAATCTTTTAAAACTTGTTCGATGTCATTAATGTCGGATAAATATTTAATCGAATCTTGATGGGTAAAAGCGTTTTTAATAATCATTAGATTCTGTGGATCTAATATAGGGAAGGAGATATTTATTTGTTTTAACTGATTTGCTTCTGTGTATGAGCAGATTTCAGTTAAAATCTTTTCGAGGTTTGATCTATCTCTTTGGGATCGGCAAGGTAAATAAATCTTGGAAATAATTATTATGGAGTGTTTTCTTTTGAAGAAGTTCAGTTCAGTTTCTGAAAGTGAGGATTTATCTGAAAATTTTAGTTTCGAATCCTACACTCTTTCAAGTTCCGTATCTTGCATTGGCAAGATGAAAAATTTAGGATTCGCATTTTTAGTCAATAGTAATGGGAAATTTGTCTCAGTTATTATGACTGAGGAATTGTTCACTTGTGTTGTGATGGAGTTGGATTTTGATTAATGACACTCATGTTGGGAGTATTCGAATTCGCCTGAGCTCTAGCTTGATTCCTTGTTACCACATTTACGCAGGTGGTAGGTTCTACGAAATTTTCGCTACTATCCGGAATAGTTCTACTGAGAGCGTCTGCATTTGTGTTGAGTTTACCTGATTTATGGACAATTTTGTAGTCATATTCCTCAAGACGTATTCCCCATCTCATCAGTCTTGAGGAGTGGTCTTTCAGATCCATGAGCCATGCTAATGGTTTATGGTCACTTATAATCGTAAACTGTTACCATAAACGTATGGTCTGAATTGCTCAACTGCGAAAACGATAACTAAGAGCTCCTTTTCTATTGTTGAGTAACGAGTCTGCACCATTGAGAACTCATCTCACATAGGCGATTGGGAGATGTCCTTGATCACCAACTTGTGAAAGAACCGCTCCGATGGCGTAGTCACTGGCAGCGGAGGTGACAAAAATTCTTTGTCGAAATTGGGATATGATAAAATTGGTGCTGAAATTAATTTATTCCTCAATTCGCGAAATGCTTCATCGCCAACTGCGTCGAAAAATTTGGTATAAAGCGGCGATAGTAGCCGACGAAACCAAGGAAGGCTTTGATATCCTTTTCCTTCTTGGGTCTGGGATAGGGCTGAACTGACTTTATCTTTGCTGGATTTGGTTTGACTCCATTTTCTGTAATTATGTGCCCTAAATACATAATTTCTTTCCTTAAGAAATGGCACTTGTCGGGTTGAAGTTTCAAATTGAAATTGCGGAGATGGCTAAATACTGCTGTGAGTCTGGAATTGTGATCTTTGAGATTGTATCCATGGACTACAATATCGTCCATATATACGAAGCAATAGATGCCTTGAAGTCCAGATAGAACATTGTTCATGGCTCGTTGAAAAGTAGCAGGGGCTCCTTTTAATCCAAATAGCATACGATTGTATTCTTAGTGGCCATAGGGTGTACTAAAGGCAGTTTTCTCCCTGTCCTTCGATTCCATTTTTATCTGGTGAAATCCACTGGCTAAGTCGAGTGTGGTAAAATATTTCGACTTCCACAACTGGTCTAATATTTTAGTGATATTAGGCAGTGGGTACGCATCGCCAATAGTAATGTCGTTAATACGACGAAAGTCTACCACTACTCGCCACTTTTTGTTACCATTCTCATCTGGTTTTTTAGGAACCAGGAGAAGTGGAGAATTCCAGGGATTATGGGAAGGTCTGATGATGTCTGACTCAAGCATTTCTTGTATTTGCCTATTTATCTCAGTTCGGCGTGCTTCAGGAAGTCAATAAGGCTTGGTATAAATTGTCGGTTTGTCTTGGAGGGTCCCGATCTTGTGGGTAATCGCATCTGTATATGAAAGGAAATCCCCTTCTATGAAGAAGAGATCGTTGAATTCCCTACAGATATTGCGAACACTCTCAGACTCCTTTGAATTACAGTGATCCAATTTTATAAGGTTTTACAGTTTAATTATTCTTCCCTTAATTGGATCTCTTTCAGAGTCTGTGGAGATGACCACATACAAGTCTTGGTAAACTGGGTACACCTCGTAAGGGCCCAGATCGGCGTCCTCCTCATTTGTATTGAGGATTAGGACTTTTGCCATACCATTGACTGGTTTGACTATTGAATTTCCGAGAAACAGACCTGGCCTTATTTTCTTCTTGAAACAGACCGACTGAGTTGGAATTTCCATGATGAATTCTGATCGAGCCGGAATTTTGACTTTTTTTAACTGATCCGATTCTTTCGGATGATTAGTAAGAAGATGATTCCGATTCGATAGAATTTGAAGAGGATGTAGATTAATTGAAATTCCTTGAAGTTTTATTAGATTTAATTCTAGAGTTCACCTTTCAGCCTTGTGTTTGGCTGTAGATGGTGATACGTTTACATGTTTAGGCTGCTTCTTTTGTGAAGCTATGGAAGGAGATATATATTCATTTTCTCGCTTCACTTCTTGTGAAACATTGGATGGAGATATATTATTATTGCTTTGTGAAGCAATTGATAGAGAAGAATTTTTATAATTTTTACTACTGGAGAATGTTATCTCCGTATACAGTTAACTTTTAGTATGAGATCTCTTTTGTGGGTCTTCGCTTTTCAAATAAACATATGGGTAATTTGAATAGTAATCCTCATATGGATAAGATTAATTTGAATCATTAATTTCTAAAGAAATATATTTATTTTTATAATCGATACTAGCATTGTATCGAGATAAAAAGTCTTGATTAAGCAGGCCATCATACGAGAGGATGGAGTTATTTCCCACAATTTGAAATGGGTGTTCTAGGATGCGAGTTATTATGTTCAGAATTTAAGTTTAACTTAGCAAAAATGAGTCCTTCTGTAGAAGTGGACTCTGTAAATAATGTGTTTATATTGCAGACAGCATCTCTGTACCGGATGCTATCTGGCTTCAATGGATGGAGTTTAATTAAGCTGATCTCTGTCCAGTATCAATTAAAAATGTAAGTCGTGGAGCAGAGCAGATATCGACAGGCAAAGAAAGCGTTAGTGATTTTTTATTGATCTGGACGGGGACTCGAATTAATTTGCTATCGCCTTTGCCGTTATTGCCGATGAAGTTTTGTTGTCCTTCCTATTTGTAGACGGTGATCTAGCCGAGATATTTGCATTTGTATATCTCGGTGGAGTTCGGTTCTCTCGGAATAATGGCTGCTGCCAGTTCCTGTTTTGTGGCTGTCTATTAGCCGTGTTTGCCAGTGAAATTGTATTTAATTCCCGAAATTTATTTTGGTTTCCTGGGCTGTTGTTACAACGATTATTATTTGCCACCCTGATCCTACATTCCTCGATTGTATGTCCAATCCGATGACAATATCGACAAGATAGAACTTGTCACGGAGATGTTACCTTATTGAAATCTGGAGGGCGTTGTAATTGCGAGTTTGTTTTTGGAATTACGTTAAAGTTCTGTGTAGAGCGTTGTATGACTGGGTATCTTAGCGCAGTATGTCCCCGTGCCTTTACATTTAAAACAACGCAGATTGAGATTCGTATTCCGTTGGAAGGGATTTGGGTTTACCTTGGAGTTCGTTTGAAAATTGGATTGTCGCAGTTCCAAACGTGATGCGTGTTCTAGAATATTTGCTTTAGTGAAGCGAAAGTTTTATCAGACTGGACTTTTGCTAAAGTCTGTAGTTGTGGATTGAATAATCCGTCTACAATTGTCCTTGCAGCCTGATTCTCATTATCTTTTAATAAAGATCTTAAGAGTATTTTGTCTGTTGTTACATTTAATCTTTGGAGGAAATCTTTTGTACTTTCCTCCTTTCTTTGTCTCGAATTGCTTAGCTGGGACTGCAAAGTAGATCTGGGAGTTTTAACTTCAAAAGTTTGAGTTAGGATTGATTTTAAGGTAAGCCAATCTTCAATTTGATTGTACCTAAAGATATCGTAGGCCTCTGCGGATAATTTACTCCTTATTAAACTAATGAGGGAGTTCTTTTCGCTTGCCGTCGTTGCTGTTGCGTATGAATCATCACAACTTGAAATAAATTTGTGGAGATCATTAGGGTTTCCAGAAAAACTAGAAATTAACGATCTAGCTTCAGATAGAAAGAGGGTAGATTGGTCTCTAAAGGAGACATTATGATGATGGTCTGTGAAATTATGTGTATTATTTGTTATGTTTTGGAATCGAGAGTCCAATTGCTCTTAAAGCGCAATTATCGTGTCTGTGTATGATGTTTCTACCTCGGCGTAAACATCATTTTTGAAATAATAATTTTCGAGGTCGTTGGTGCTGGTATATGAAATTATTTCATTGTGCGTTGCCTCGAAATCATCCCAGTATTTGTTCAATAAGTTTATCTTTTGTGTCAGATATGTCTGTGTCGCAGTTTATAATGAATTAAAATTGATCGATGGTATAATTCGTGATATAGACTTTTGCCTATGATACTGCAACCTAAACCGTACTGAGTTAGATTGATTATTGTCTGTATTGTCTTGGGTATCAGCTGCAGTTGTTTTCTGTGAAGTCTTGGGAGGTGGAATGTAAAATGGGTTATTTGTGCGCTCTGTGTGGATTGATATGGACCTCAACCTATCAGATAGAGTTACCTTGGTAAGATTATACCAGTCCCCTGCTTTGTCATAGCATGACTGTTTGAAATAATCATGAATTTCATCGAATTCATCAAGATCTTGAATCAGGGTTTCAATTTTTTCAAATGAAGCCCACATTTCTTCCAACTGTTGGAGTTTTCCGGAAGTAAAATCTGAAGTCCTTTTGCTTTTATTCGCTCTGTGATAATCGGTCAGAATTTGCCTAAGTTCTGTCATTTTTGGGACTTGGGACAAGCAGAGCTCATCGAAGAATTTGTTTTCTTCTGTCATGATAGGTTCGTGAAGTAAAAGGCGGAGTATTAATTGGAAATATAAAGAAAAATTATAAGATAGAGTGTGTCTGTTATAATTATGGAATAATCTTGGGTTTAGGTTTGTTTAAATTTGGGGAACTATAGAAGACGTGGCAAATTTTTATGGGCCAAAGAAAACGCAGACAAGCAGAACACAAATAGTTAAATTTCTCAACAGCAATAGGCAGCTATTAATTTTTTTATGTGTAAATAATTATGTAAAAGTGATACAGTAATCTGTAATATGTCGGCAAAACACAGTAATAAGAAGGTGGATAATTTGTTGGATTTGTCAATAGTAAGAGGGTTAGTTTATTTTAATTGGATGTAGAGGGAGAAAGAGAGAAAAACAAACGTTCTTAATAATTTTTTTTTTTTTTGCAAATTATAGCGAGAGAAGTCATAAAATCTCAATAAAGCAAAAACGTATGCTTATTTATCTGTTTTTTTTTATTTATTATTTAGCTAATAAAAAAAAAGTAATCAGCAAAAATCGCTCTTTCCAACCAAAATTTTTCTCCTGATCGATAGGTATATGAAGCTCTATCGCAGGGGATCGATATTTGATTTTATTTGTAGTCCTCTGACCGGCAAGCTCACGAAGTCTTGCTTACTCTTCTAGGAAGAGTTATTAGCCTATTGTTATTAATTATTGTGCACTGTTCTTGAATGTCTTTTTAGCAGATATTTGTTGGTTATGATGGTCAGAAAAATTGTAATAATATGTAGGTATGTATATATATTTCACTTATAGTTGATTTTGAATATCTTTTAATAAATATTTTCTGATTGTAATGACCCGGAAATTGTTTTTTTTTCATAATATGTGTGTATATAATATTTCATTGATTGCTGAATTTGAATATTCTTTTTTTTTTGTTATAATAATTAGGGAAAATTTGTATACTATGGTTTGTATGAATATAATTGGAGAAAAACAAAAAAAATATATATACATATACTATAAAAGAATATGTGCAATCTTGTATTTTTCTACCTTGTTTTTATTCCTATTATGCTAGCTTGAAGAAAGTTTTGCTAGAGATGGTGTTGTTGTTGCTGTTAATTAGAGTTGTTTTTTTTATTTGATAATTAGGATGTCCAAGCCGTTGTGGATGTTGATAAGTAGGATGTCCAAGCCGTTGTGGATGTTGTCATTGCTATGGAATAATGATGATGATGATGATTATATGTCATGCGTCCTGGGTGACGATTTCTCGTTGTCTTCCTTCTGGGTTACCAAACGTCTTATTGAGGCAGGGATGAAGCCTCGCTAAATTCCCTCGTTGAGCGCTCTGGCGCTTGAACTTATTTAATTTCCTCTAAGTATTGAGGGTACCCGGGTTTTTTTTCTTTTTTGTATATCATTTTTCCTTTTTAGTTTACTCCACTTATTATTTTTATACGTTTATTTTTTTTTTGTTTTCGTTTATTTATTTAACTTTTTATTAATCTACTTTTCTTTCTTTCAAAACACTGCGTTTAGGTTGAATGTCACTAACTAAAATATAGTTCGCTCTCAACTAAATTTTAGATTTTTACTTACTTAATTTTTATTTCAATTGGAAAAAAAAATCTGGACACTGATTTTAGTATACGGGTAGGAACACCGCTGCCACCAGTTTGTTGGGTCGTGCGTGCGTGCCGTGATCCTGAAGGAGAGCACACAGCTTTTATAATTAAACAAACTCCTTTCTTCTCACTTGATTATTTATTTTTGACGCAAAATCTTTTTATCACAAATTTCAACTTTTATTATTTGTTTCGAGTCACTGGATAAAATTATTTTAGATGCAAATTAAATTTTTATTTTTATTATTCATTCAAGTCACTTGATAAAATTATTTTGGACACAAAATCTTTTTATTACAAATTTCAATTTCGAAGCAAATATCTTTATTTCCGTTCATCTCTCGGCGGATTTTTAAAAACGACTCCCAGAGGTTTAGGCAAATTGCACCCAGGTACCCACGATATCTTGCAAAAGCTTTTTTCTCTTTTTATTGCTTTCTCACGACGCGACGTTGAAAAAACTTACGTGAGAAAATGCAAAAGTCTTGATGCGAGCTATATGCATCAATCTGATATGCACTTGTGCGCCCGTCAAGAAATAATAATTTTAAGGGGGCGCGAATAATTGTGATAACTGTATGTATGTATGTATGTACATACAATTAGATTGGAGGAAGTAAGTAATGTACGTATGTACAGTGTACATACGGAAAAAAGTAAGTAGACACTGTATGTAGGTAAGTAGACACTGTATGTAGGTAAGTAGACACTGTATGTAGGTAAATGTGCATACCGCGTGAGAATGTGTGCCAGATAACAAAATGGAATTTATGCTTAATTGCATTTTATTATAATATGAAAGAGTGAGTTTGAATGATTTTTATATTTAAATTGAAATATATGAAATTGCTTTTTGTTTTCCGGGTCATATACAGGGTGTTCCGTAAATGTCTTTAATCCTTTAAGGGGATGAAAGTAGAGGTCATTTGGGTCAAAAAAGTCTAGATACTTTTATATCGAACTCCGCTGGGTTTTCGAGTAAATCGATAATATCGATTTTCGAGATTTTGCATACCTCTTCAGAGTAATTTCGTTATAAGTTCTATTGTAGGTAATGGGTTGTGACGTTCAAACCTTTATTTAAAAGAACACATATTGGCCTTTCTAAGAATGTATAATAAGTTATAATTGTACCTTCAGTTATTTAAAAAAAAAAATAGTTTTCTGTAGAATTTTTTATTTCCCCAAAAATGTTTGCCGCGCTTCAGTGCACATTTATTCGAACTTGGCAAAACCATGAAAAAATTTGCGCACTATGTCTCCTTTCCAAAATGACCTCCCTAAGTGCTATCAACAGTAACAATCAAAAGTTATAAGCAAACATTTGGAAGATGTGCCCATCGAGGTAATCTTCAGTTTTTTCGTAGGATTCTATCTCCTCCTACAGTTTTTAACCTACGACAACCATTTATATGTCATTATACGGGAATCTGAACTGGCTATTAGATAGGGTACTTTTCGATTTCGAATTTCGAAAATGGAGGGGGTAATTTCGAAAAACACTTTTTTACCAAACTTGATATTTACTTAGATTTCGTTATTCCGCATCTTCATTTTTGCGGGAGGGGCAAGCTCTGGGAGAGGCGGGAGTTCAAAGTTTCAACTTTAAGCGGCTATATTTTCTCAACCAAGCATTGTTCTAGCAAGTAAGTCCTAAATTCATAAATGGAAAAGACATTTTTTGTGGTTTTTATTCAAATGTAGCCGGTTAAAGTTGAAACATTGAACTCCCGCCCCTCCCAGAACTTGCCCCTCTCGCAAAAATGAAGATGCGGAATAACGAAATCTACGTAAATATCAAGTTTGGTAAAAAAGGGGTTTTTCGAAATTACCCAGCGGAGTTCGATATAAAAGTATCTAGACTTTTTTGACCCAAATGACCTCTACTTTCATCCCCTTAAAGGATTAAAGAGATTTATGGAACACCCTGTATAGTGGTACATCAATATATTGCATAGGGCAATATATTGATGTATTCCATAGGGCAATATATTGATGTATTGGCCTTATGTTTGTGATTCGGGGCATTGGGCACCTGAGTCACAAAATCCCTCCCCCTAATAAGAATGAAAAGTGCCGAAAAAATCACGTTTCTTGTATGGGGGCCCCCTTTAACTTTTAATTTTATTTTATTTTTATTATTTGTTGTTATATCGCCAATAGAAATACACAGCCTGTGAAAAATGTCAACTGTCTACCTATTACGAGTCATGAGGTACAACCTGGTGGCGGACGGGCGGACAGCGAAGTTTTAGCAATAGGGCTCCCGTTGTTGCCCTTTGGGTACGGAACCCTAAATAACCGGCCAAGTGCGAGTCGGAATCGCGCACGAAGGGTTCCGTACCATCGTACAAAATTTAACACTATGTAGGTACTTTTTATTTATTTTTTCAAATGAGAGTAGGCTTCCTGCCTCATGTGAAAAATAATGCTGTCATTTGAAAAAATACTAATAATGCTGTTATTTGAAAAAAATGCCTACTTATGATAATAATAATGAATGAGAATAAAACGAGGAAAAAACGCCGAAAAAATCACGTTTGGGCGTGTTTTTTAAGTCGTCAAATGTGCACATTTGATCATTTGTGCACAAATAAGAGTTTTTAAATCCTCTCTGCGATTCATTTGACGTCGCATTTATCGTTTTGATCGTTGTGATGTGCAAAAGAGAGCGTCACACTTGCTGCACGAATATTTTTGCAATCACTACGATTCATGCAATGACTGATAACATATGATCGTTGATATTTTAACTCGATGGCCCGCTCAGTATTGCTTTGCATTTGGTGTTTTCCTTTTTTTTTAATATAACCAATTTTAATATCATTTATATAAAATGCCATATATATTATACATACATACGGTATTATTATTATTATTATGGAAATATAATGGTTTTTCATAGCCTATAAATATGAATTGTTTTGTGAAGAAAATCACATGTGCACAGAAATTCGTTTTTAAACTTATATGCACAAACTGCACACGAGCATAAATGAATGAATCAAGAGAGCGTCCCCTTTAATTTTTAATTTTATTTGATTTTTATTATTTGTTGTTATATCGCCAATAGAAAAACACAGACTGTGAAAATTTCAACTGTCTACCTATTACAGTTCATGAGATACAACCTGGTGACGGACGAAGTCTTTTAGTAATAGGGTTCCCCTTGTTACCCTTTGGGTACGGAACCCTAAATAGGTAAAAAAAAAAAAAAAGTTAAAAAAAAGCTAAAAAGTTAAAAAAAAAAAAAGCTAAAAAAGTTAAACAAAATTTGTGGGGAGTGAGGGAGTGTATAGAAATGACTAAAAAGTAGAAAATAAAATATATTAAAAAAAAACTTTCATAAATAAATCGTACTAAAAAGTAAAAAATAATTTTTTTTCTCTGTGATATACACAAGAAAAGTTTTATTGCAAAATATGAAATGCTAGAACTCAAATAAAATCTTAAAAGTTTGGCATGAGAGAAAGAAAAAATTATTTTTTACTTTTTAGTATAATTTATGTATGAAAGTTATTTATTTTAAAAGTTTTTTTAATATATTTTATTTTATGCTACTGACGACCCTGATAATTGTCTCTAATTATTTTTGCGATTTGCAATTACTGTAATGATTTTTGTTTACTGAGCTTTTCTGTGCACACAAAAGGCAGAACTGTGGTTTTTAATTGTTTTTCAGATTTTTGTTATTTGTGCGTTTCCGTTCAAAATTCGGAATTGTGATTTTTTTTGGGTCATTTGTTTGTGTTTTTGTTGATAATGGAAATGCGCCCCTTTGGTTAGAATGAATATAAATACCCGTTGAAGCGAAGCCAAAAGAGAGAAGTTTTTGTAAATTCAACCCATGCCGAAGAAAAGGCCTCCTGTGTTTACAAAATAAAAAGAGTAATGAAGTAATCAAGTGAAGTAATCATTCAAATGAAAGTCCTACCTTTCTAGTTAGCATATAAATTTTTAAAAATTCTTGTGTTTAACGTACTTTGCTAAAACTTTTTCTATAATTTAATGAAAGCTATCTGTGCAGTTTAAAAAGAACAAATAATTAAAGACAAAAAACAATAAAAAGAATTATGTATTTAAAAGAAAAAAGTAGTACACCAAAAAATTGTACATCATAATTTCAGCTCATTAGATAACGTATTATTCTCCACAATGTTCTAATGCGTAATAAAGCATACCCCCTGCAAAAAAGTTAACCTATTTTTCGCATATGCGAACTTATACTATAGATTACCCAATAGTGAACTGCCTAGAGCCTATTTCATTTCAATATGGTAACAATTCAATATTTGAACTTTTAAGAGGTTAATTCACGTTTGAAGGGTGTAGGGTACAGAATTGGTTATTCCACCCTTCGAAAAAACGAAGCATTTCCTATTTAATAAAACCCAGTGTTTTTAAAAATAAGAGCATATTCATTAAATAAATGGTAAAAATGATAAAAGTACCTTTTTATCTCCCGAATTCTTATAGAAATCATCTTGTTTTGAAACATCCTGGAGAGCTTCAGAAGAATTAAAAGGCTTAGTATATCAGATTTTCGGGTAAAGCAGGATTTACATTATGATGGCATGCATCTTTTACAGAAATTGTGAGGGAGATAGTGAAATTTAAATGCTGCCGAAGCGCAATCACTGAAATACCTATCAGGTACAGTCCCCTCCAGATTTTATGGTACAAATCACAAACTGTCACATTGTCAAGTTGTCAACTTGTAAATTGTAAATATTTTAATCGCTTGTAACTGTTAAAAAATGGACGAAAAACTATGTTCGAAATAACTTCAATATTTTTTATAAACAAATATGTAAAAACTTTCTAATTCGCAATATTTAATTACAAGTTAAAAACTTATTTTATTTTCTTCCATTTTTGACAGATAATTTAATAAATATTTTCTATAAAATTATGATAAAAACAAAAATATGGGCACGAGTAGTCGAAATTGGCAAATTAAGGTTGCCAATAACAATGCTTTAGTTTCAGTAACTATAGAACCTTACTATGCTTTAGCTCTTTTTATGGTTCCGGACACGCACACCTTGACAAACCAAGGTCTGGAAAAAATCCAGAACGCGTTTGCTTCTCTCGTCATTCATAAATAAATTTCCGTATACGATGTACTATATACCTCAAAATTTCTGTAAAAAGTGCATGCCATCATAATGTAAATCCTGCTTTATACATATGTGGGGGCTATATAAGGCGGAAGAATGTGAGGTAATTTTTGCTCAAATTGATGTTCTTATTATCAGCCAAATATAATATGTGCAATTTCCGCTGAAACTTTTGTACATACAAAAGTTTATACATGAATGTATACTCAGAAAAAATACTCAATCATAAAAGCTGAGGTAATACCATTATAACTTACTTGATTAAAAAAAAGATCCGATTCAAAAAACACATCCTTTGCTCCATTAATAGAAATAACTTCAAATAATTTTGGAAAACGATTATAATATTCCCTAATCAAATTCAAAGCCCTGGACGAGTACAACCAAGTATTTCCTGCTTTCCTGGTATAACCAGTCAATTCTTCGTTCTAAAATATACAATGTACTGTATTTATTAAATTCATTAAAATAATATTCTTACATTTTTAGGGTATCTTAAATGAAGGCCGACATTTGTTTTTGGAGTATTCTCAGGTGTGTATTCTCTTCTTACACCCTTAATTACCAAAATACAACCTGTTATGCGTGCAATACAATTGGGTTGCATACTTAATATACTTCCTGCTTCGTAAGAATTATAATATTGAGCATCCAGTTCATTCTGAATTCGCTTAGCTTCAGAAAACTCAGGTTCAGGTAATACTGTGATACTTACTATATTTGTGTAAGTATTAATACAAAAATTAATTTTAAACTCATACCTTTCATGCGTCCACATGAATAAACTAGCAATGGATCTAATACTTTCCCTTCACAGCCATAGTAAGGACGACCCAGCATAAATATAGAGCTTCCAGTAGGGAACAATTCCTCTATCTTTGTGTCTTCATCATATTCGATAAATTTAACATGATTATCGTACACTACACCCTTCAATTAATTAAATTAAAAGCATAATAACCTATTACATGTAGATAAAATAATTGTCTGCTTTACCTGTGCAGGGTAAGTTATCTCTACAGAGTTCCATACATTTTTTAAACTAGTTTTTCCATACACTCCGTATATATATTCTTTTCCAGTCAAAGGCAAAGCATGCACTAAGACAGAAAAGTCTTGGAAATCAATACCCATACGTTTCATATTGCTAAAAAATTATTACAAATTAAAAAAATTATATTTATGATCAAATTAATTACTCTTACTGCTCATATATTCCTTTTGACTGTAACGCAAAAAGCTTGGAATTATTTTCTTTGATTTGTCCGGTTTTATCTATTATTTTTTCTTGAGTAGAAACAGCTACTACTTTGGCCTCTATCAGGTGTGGCCAACCAATATATATTACTTTATTTAAACATTTTTCAGCCACTTTTTCCAAATCATTTAAGTCATTATTAATTTCTAGGCTTAAAATCATGCTTTCATTTCTGCTAGGCTGGTCAAACACTCTTACCCTGGCAAACTTTAACTGCCCCTAAAAGTAAACATTAACTTTTTTTAGTTTATAAAAAATTTAGATTTTCCTGCCTTATAATTTAGATGTTTCATTGTTGAAAAGCCGGCATGAACAATTTTCTTCGATTTATGACAATTAATATGCTGCATTTTTAATAGAATGTCTTCTCTCCATATTTCCTTTTTTGTGCAAAAGATATTGGTTGTTTTACTTTCCTGTTGCATTTGGTCCTTCTCTATGTAATCATATTGCAACATTGGCCCATGTACATTTCGCTTTATTTCTTCTGGAGATAAGTTTTTCATTTGCGGTTCCATAGCTTTTAGCAACTCACCCTATAAAATCATAAAGGAACTGTAAGATTTAAATTTTATATTTTAGTACCTCATCAAGAAATGGAATTAAAACAACAGCTTCCCAATCCTGCTTTTTTCCGTTTAAGTCTGTTTCAAAATCGGAGGGATAGTATTTGATTAAACTGCTGTTTGGATTTATCATCAAATCTCTAAAACATTCAGGTAACAATTGTTTACTAGCAGCGGGGAGAACAGCCAACAACTAAATTGTTGTGTCAATTTTAATTATAACGTTATAATACTGGTAATATTGGTAATATAAAATACCTGTTCAAAAGGAAGAAATGGTTTTCCAATATCAAATGTAATTTTCAAGTCCAGAATATTTTTTAAATCACTTGCAAATGGTGCATAATGGTGTGGATAAAACCATCCCCATGAGGGAACACCTTTATAATAATAGTAAAGAATCCATTGTAACGCAGTAATATAACATTCAGTTTGCTCTGCAAGAATTTCTCTGAAATATGAAAGAGAATTTGGTTAAAACGTTTCATTCCTATGTATAGAATCGGAATAAATTTATTATTCATACTAGATACTTAAGCGATTCTGCTCGTGTTTTGTAAAATACAAGGATGTACTTACTTATGTATACAATAAAAACTACATAGTGTATGCTTATCGTTAATATGCAATTGCATTTTGTTGCTATTTATTAATTGATTTAATGAATTCCTATAATCTTAAATCCCACGAAACCCCAAACGATAAAAGTTGAAGGCGAAATTGTGCCGGGTCCGGAAAAGGGAGGGTACCTTCCGCCAACCCCAAAAGAACGGTTTGTTACCGTTATGCTCCAGAGCAATGAATATTTTTGAAAAATCGCGATTTTTCCCAGCAGGAATACGAAAAATTAGCGGGACCCTTGAGCCATAACCTGTTGCCATACTAAGTTTGTCATTCCGTTTGTAACGCGTAGTAATAATGATGGTAGAGCAAAATGGATTGAACACCCAAGTATAATTTTAAAAGTTATTTTGATTTTTGCATGTCCGTCTGTCTGTACGTCGATTCTCTCAATAACTCAGAGCTGAAATCTTGCACATGGCAAAAAAATTGTAGATTTAACCTCGAAAGTGGGACAAATTGGGTAACTCCTTTGCCATATAAAAACCCGCACACAAGCTCGCTGTAGTGACACCTTTAATAAATAAACGGTCAACAACTCATGCGTTTCAACACTTAGTCTGTGCTAGTATTAGTATGTTAAACTAAACATGGCGATGGTATTGCTTCATTGTTAGTAATTTGTACTTTCATGTTCTGGTTCAGCTTTATTCGATAACTCGTCTCGTTAAATTTTTAATTTGTTCGTTAACACTATGTTACGTTTGCGAGGGATAGTTTTTAGGCAGGCCTGGATTCATGTAAAAAATAGTTTTTTATAAATTGAGTCTTGATTGTGTTTCCTTGTAGAAGGGAAATAAAAAGTATTAATTCTTTTGAAGCAATAACTGTAAAACGTGATTATAAAAGTAAAAGTTTTTTTTTTAAATATTTAAAAATAGAAAAGTGTAAAATTGTTTTTCTTTTTTAAAAAATAAAATGCAAATAAAAGGAGAGCCATTACAATAAATGTTTTCAAAACAAAGGATAAAAATAAGTTTGAAGAGGAACCCCTTAGCAGTTCGCTAGCTTCCCCTTATTGATGACCCCGTGATCTGGCGGCAAATTATATATCAAGCCACACGGCGAATGTGCTGCCACTTTTGACACCACTGGGTGAGAAAGATCTGGGGGTGAACGAAAGTGAAGAAAATAAGAAGAAGAGTGACAGAAAGGCGGACAATGTTTATCATTTCGGGAGCATCGAACTGCAAGTAGATAAGAGAAGCTGTCGAAGCGGGTTAGAGGAAAACTAAAAAGAGGGAATTCGGTCGATTAATTGGTAGCGTGTCTTTGTGGTCAGCGGGAAATAGCAAATCGCGCGAAAAGAAAACAAAAACTAGAAAAAAATACAGAAAAGAAAGAGCACCACGTGTAAATCGCCAGCGTGGAGTATTGTTGCTGAGACAGGGAGACTCCGCCAAAGAAGTCGGTCGGAATTCACACACCGGGAGTTAAAGAGTGAAGCCTGAGCAAGGCAGGGAGAAAAATCCATGTGATTCTTCCGGAAAAGTGGAAAATCAAAGTAGCAGAAACAGCGCGGATAAACGGGTACGTCCCCCACAAAAAGAGGGCTGAAGAAAACGCAAACCGCTTAACAATTTTAAGGTCAGAATATTTTTTCCTCATTTCATATTTAAGTTAAGAGGTATAAATAAGAAAACAGGAAAGGAAATAAAAAAGAACAAAAGACAAAATTATCTAAATCAGGATTCAACCAGTTGCCAGGATGCTAAACGGGCCTTTAGCCACGTGCATTCATATGCGACATAACCTCGCCAAAAGAAAAATCTCCTTCGGATTATTTAATAAGCAAAAATACACGGAGTTTACTAAGTAGAGGAGCCAGCAAGCGACAATCGATTTAGCTTCGCCCTAATTAGTATAAGATTATATCATAGTTATTAGGAAATCAGATCCACCCTGTTGGATTAACGTTCGCTCAGTGCTTTTGTTCCTTAATTAGTATATGCTTACATAATCAACTCGCATATCTCGCTGCTAGGCAGTTATCACCCTTGCGGGACATTCACCAAAGGATCATACCTATAAAAAAATTATAGTACATCAATTGTAAAACTTGAAATTCACTATCACCTACACATGATGTGGCGAATCAATTCTGTGTATAACATAAGATAGTTTTTATTACATACAGCTGATTCAGTCTGGTAAGAGATAGTGATGGGGCTCGCAGATATTGACTAGTTCTGTAAATGTTGCAGCATGCTAAAAATGTGCGCATACAGTTGCATATAACTTCCAGACCTAAAAGTAAGAGATTTCCAGATTGCACACCGCAATGCTGTAAGTACATATACACTCTCTGTATCCATTGGAAGTATTCAGCTTCACACAATGAGAAAAGTTGAGGACTGATAGTAAGAGTAATAAGAACTGGGTTACCCGTGAAAAAGGTGTATTCTAGTTGATATTTTTTTGTGTGTCTCTAAGTGAGAAGATTCCTTGTAAGCCTGAGGAACGTTATCCAACCAATAAATGTCATCACTTTTAGATCTTGAAAAATTAAATAATGATAACATTCTTAGTAATTTTTAATTTTTGAAAGGAAACCAATAAATGTCATCATTAGAACTCTTAGATCATAAAAATTAAATCATGATAACATTCTTAGTAATTTTTAATTTTTGAAAAGGAGCCAATAATAATATTACTAGAACTTTTAGATCTTGGAAAAATGAATTAATAATAACTTTACTAGAGTTTAAGAATATAATTAATGGATTGATAATAACATTACTAGGAATTGTAGAAGTAAGAAAACGGACTAGAGTCGTCTGCTGTAAGGGAAGTCCCGGGCAGACATTTTTTTGTTTTTTTTTATTTCTTTGATTACAGGAACGCACTCCAGGAGGCCTTCGTGGAGAAACTTGGCGCATTATCAGCCAATTTGGTTCTTAAAGGTAACTAAAATAAACCCTGTCGGGACTTTTTTCCATTCTTTTCTAATACTAGGTGTAGAGTAAGACACAATTTGTTCAGTAACCCGTCTCGAAACGGTGACAATCATTATAAGTTCGGTATATGCTAAAATCGGAAAATTACGAGAGGACCAATGAAAGTCCTGGTACATACGTTCATAGATGTGTAAAAATAAGGCTTAGAGACTAGTATACAGGGTGTTTCATAATTGGTGCACCTAGCTCAAGGGTTTGATAGCTGAGGTGGAGACAAGTAAAAAATTATAACCATGCTACCGTTTTTAAGATATTCCCGTTTCTATGATTCATATTTTCATTAATTTTTCTACTGGTGATGGTAATCGCGACTATGTACTATTATGCAATTCCACGCAAAATTAATGAAATTATGAATCATAGAAACGTGAATATCTCAAAAACTGTTGCATTTAGGCAGGTACATGTGCTTAGTCAAATTAAAGGTAACATTCCGGGGTCTCTAAATCTTGTAATAAAACTGTATAGTTATCATGCATTTTGGCGGAAAAATCGTTAAAATTTGAAAAAATTAGAATTTTTTTGACTTTGACGTCATACTACTTCCGACGGAAGGTGACAGGAAGGCTGATTGGGTATTCATTGGAATGCTTAGACGGTTTGCTATCATCTGAGATGAATACCACCTTGATAGGGTGTATATCAAGATAGTTACAGGGTGTAAAGTGTTAGAAGTACTAAAAATCTTAACCCCCCCCCCCCCCCCCCTACCGCCGAAAACGACGCGTCTTATCCCCCCCTTCACCTTATAATTTTTTGCCTGTCTCCACCTCATCTATCAAACCCTTGAGCTAGGTGCACCAATTATGAAAGACCCTGTAGAGTAATCATTGGATTTCAACTTGTGTGAAATCGTGTCAGTATTAGGGTCATTTCAAGAAATTCGGAATTTCAAATCATACATACAACATAAAGGTTAATTCCTTGAGTAGTCGTCTGATATATATACTTATAAGACATTTCGAATTGTGTGGCCATTATGATTTTGAGTTCGGTCAGGTAGTAGATTATAACAACGTAATCAATCTGGAATGTTGGTACTGAATATAATTTTTTATAACGTGATGTGGCTTTAAGCTTATTTCTTTTCCATCCCACTCCCGGAGTCCTGTTGTCTCAGCTCGTTGGTTGATCCCTCGCTCGTCTTCCGTTTTTGTGAGAGAATGCACAGGGGCATTTATAATTGTAACATTGTGTCGACGATGCCATGGAGGAGGATGGGGACTAGGACACGGAGGATCATCACGAACCGAACCTCGACTCGAAGGTGAGTGGTGAGGTCCCTTCTGGACCTGATGTGTGTTTGTTTCATTTTCAGGTAAATTGTCGTCGTATTTCAGGCATGAATTTTTTTGATTATGGTACGTGGTAGTGCAGGTTATTGGGTACCCCACCCCGCTACTCTCCCGCTCTGGCCGAGGCGATAGCATGCCGCCCTGCCATACAGCTACCACGGAGAGAGCTGTCAGTCGTAGTTGACTGAATTACTTCACGTCCTTCTGCTCTAACTAAAGTAGAACCATAACAGATTAATTTGGAGTAGTTTCAAAAAACTTCTAACGTTGCCCTAGTTAGAAAAGGTATTCATTCTCCCACCAGTAGTAAGGTACCTTTACTTCTAGAAGTCAGAACAGCAGCAACAACAACAACCGAAACAGAAGCAACAGCAATCGCAACAGCAGAAACAACAACCCCAACAGAAGCAACAACAATAGCAGCAGCAACAACAACAACAACAACAACAGCAGCAGCAGCAACAACAGTAGCACAGGAAAAAGGACGATAAGTCCTTTTTTTATTATCTTTACAAATATTTACTATAAACTATTTCTCATTTTATACATTCTCGTGCAAATATTCGTATTTTCAATGGTTAAAGATATAGCATAGTTTTATTGTGTATTTGTATTACGTGTGTAACGTAAACGTAACTCGCGTTTTAAGTCGTCAAGTTCCGTGTCGCGTCGCGTGTCGTAAGTTCCCGAGTGTTTACTGTGCTTAAAGTTTTATCGAGTATTGTGCATAAAGTGAAAGTATAACGGCATCAGAACTCTGACCAAGAGAGTATCACGATTGAGGACACGCCCAGTCGCCCTTCACCGCCAACAAGACTAGGGACAGTTTCGGTAATGCCAACTCCATTTTGGAAGGCCAGCCCAGAGTTATGGTTCGTCCAACTGGAGGCTCAATTTAAGCTAGCCGGATTTACGCAGGACAAGACGAAATATCACATCGTGCTGAGTGCGTTGGAATCGGACGTGATACGTGTGGTGAGCAATGTCGTTTTCGAACCACCTGCGGATGACAAATATAAGAAGATAAAAGAAATGTTAATTACTCGTCTTTCGGGCAGTGAAAGCCAGAAGATCAGGCAGTTGCTGACAGAGATGTCATTGAGAAATCTTCAACCTTCACAACTCCTTCGAGAGGTGCGCTCCTGGAACCAAGGGCAACTCAGTGAAGAGGTTCTAAAGTCTCTTTGGGTGCAGCGTCTCCTTGGAAACACGCAATTCTGTCTTGCAATCCTGGATATCTGGAAGTTCTCGCACCATGCGCTGACAAGATTGCCGAAGTGAGCACCGCTTCCGAGGTTTTTACAATTAGGAACCCATTTATAGTTCCTACAGATCCGGCATACAACTTTTTGGTCAAGCGCATCAACTCTTTAGCGGACGTAATAGAGAAGAAGTTACTTCCTCAACGTCCTCATTCCAGAGATAGGTTCCGAAGTAAGTCACGGGATAGAAGCAGGGATCATCATACTTCTCCTAGCAATGCAAATTCTGATAAATTTTGTTGGTAACACGATCGTTTCGGCAATAAGGCAAATAAATGTATACCACCCTGTAACTTTTTGAGAATATATCCTTGTTTTTCTGTAAGAAATTCAGCTTCAACAAACTATTTCTAGTAATCGCCTCTACATTTTGATAGATCCACGCGACAATATTATCTCGTTGATACGGGAGCTGTTGTCTCAGTTGTTCCAACCTCTAAAGCTAGTAAGAAATCCAAAAGTAATTTTTATTTAGCAGCAGCAAATTCTACCCCAATTTTTACGTATGGCAAAAAACTTCTAACTTTGGATTTGGGTTAACGACGAAATTTTCAATGGCAATTTATTATCGCGGATATTCCCAAACCCATCTTAGGCGCTGATTTCCTTGGACATTACGGACTGCTAGTGGACGTTATTAAGCGTCATCTCGTTGACCCCTAAGATCTCTAAAAACTACAGCGCGCTTAGTTAAGGCATAGTATTCTTCTCTTTATTCTTGTCAAACCCTCAATTAATCCTCAGGTACAAAGTTTATTGCAGCAATTTCAGTCAATTACGGTTGACAACGTTTTCACTAAACCTGTGGCACATAAGGTAACTCATCACATCGTTACCAAGAGACCTCCAGTTGTTTCCAAGGCACGCCGTCTACCCCCTGAAAAACTAATCGCGGCCAAAAAGGTGTTCGACTTCCTCATCGAACAAGGCATTTCTCGACCCTGTGATAGCTGCTGGTCGGCACCGTTGCACATGGTCAGGAAGAAGAATGGTGACTGGAGGCCATGAGGAGATTATAGCAGCTTAAATGCTTGCACAGTCCCAGATCGTTACCCTATCCCACACATTCAGGATTTTACTCATCAACTCGATGGATGTGTTGTTTTCTCAACCTTGGATCTTGCTAAGGCGTACCACCAAATTCCTGTAGAACCTGAGGATATTCCTAAAACTGCAATTTGTACACCTTTTGGATTGTTTGAATTTGTTCGAATGACTTTCGGTCTTTGCAACGCAGTGTAAACCTTTCAAAGATTTATTCACTCTGTACTCCGAAATTTACCGTTCTTTTTCGTCTACCTAGATGATGTCTTAGTAGCATCAAGGACCGAAACTGAACACATTAAGCATTTGAGGCAAATTTTGAGTTGATTAAAAGACCACGGCTTGTTCGTTAACATGGGCAAGTGCCAATTTCCACAAAAGCAAATACCATTCCTCGGCCATATAATCAATCAAGATGGTGTCAAACCCTCTCCTGAGCGAGTGGATGCCATCGCCAAGTTTAAACGCCCTCAAACCGTTAAAGAATTACGACGTTTCCTTGAGATGGTAAGTTTCTATCGGCGTTTCCTTCCTCACGCAACTCAACATCAAGCCAAACTAAATGCGTATCTAACTGGTTCTAAAAAAGACGGTGAGCGTAAAGTTGGTTGGTCTGAAGATTCCATTGAAGCTTTTAAGAGTGTTAAGCAACAGCTAAGCCAGGCTACTCTGCTGGCACACCCTTCGGCTTCTGCTCTGTTAGCGGCCGCAGTACAACAAAAAATAGGTTCAGATTGGCAACCACTAGCTTTATTTTCGGTTAAACTCTCGCAAACCCAGACCAAGTACAGCACATACAATCGAGAGTTACTTGCCGCTTATACAGCTATTAAATATTTTCGTTTCTTTTTGGAAGGTAGAAATTTCACGTTATTTACCGATCATAAACCATTGACTTTTGCTTTTAGACAAAACTCGGACAAAGCTTCTCCTCGTCAATTACGGCACTTGGATTTCATTAGTCAGTTTACTACGAGCATCCAACATATCTCGGGTAGAGATAACGTAGTAGCTGACGCGCTCCCGAATTGATGAAATTCATGTCGACTGCGCCATCGACTTCAAAGCAATCGCTTCTCAGCAAACCTCTGACCAAGAACTTAAACATTTTCTCGAGAATTCACATCTTAAATTTAAAAAGTTCCCTATTTTAGGTACGGATATCCAAAGTTATTGTGAAGACTCCGCTAAAGGTAAAGGACTCCCTTTATTCCCGAAGCATTTCGAAACTTTAAAGATTCTTGTGACGCTCGACTGTTGTATTTTTTATAAACTGATGTGTTTTAATTTCTCGGATGTAGCAGTCAACGATTAATAACAAAACTAATTAATCATGTGTAGTCCTTTTATTGGCCTAACGTTTTGGAAAATATCGTTGCCATCCTCAGACTTTAAAGGCAGCTATCATGTGTCACCAAGAGAAGTCTTGGTCCAAATTTTACATTTTGTCTTATTCGGTTTACGTTACGTATTTAAGGAGCTTGGCGCTACAGCCGCAGAGATGGTTTACGGGGAAAATATTCGCTTACCGTATGATTTTTCCAAAATTTTAGTTCTTTCAAGCCACAAAATGAGTTCATATCAACCCTCTGGAGTGCCATGTCGCAAATTAAACCCGTTCCGGCCTCAAACCATTCAATAACTAAATTATTTAAATTCGAAAATATAGACTTTTGCTCTCGCGTTTTTGTACGTACGGACGCTCTTCGGGCCTCTTTACAACCACCATACGAAGTTATCAAAAGGACGGAGAAATACTTCACTCTGCGTATTAAAAGAACAGAAATCAATATTTCTATTAGCCGCCTCAAACCATGTTTCGCAGAAGAGGCGGATATAAACTCATCAAGTGAATCACATCCAACAGGTGATATCTCAAGCTCGACAGGCAACATCGCTCAACCGGGCAACTCAGGTCCTCGCCGTACGGTCAGTTTTCCTGACAGTGAGAATAGCCTTCAAAAGCGCGTAACCCGCTCTGGGCGAACCATAAACGTTCCGTCTCGTTTTCGCTAGACGCTTCCGATCTTGCTGGTGGGGAGTATTGTGGCGATGGTATTGCTTCATTTTTAGTATTTTATGTTCTGGTTCAGCTTTATTCGATAACTCGTCTCGTTTAATTTTTAATTTGTTCGTTAACACTATGTTACGTTTGCGAGGGATAGTTTTTAGGCAGGCCTCGATTCATGTAAAAAATACTTTTTTATAAAAATCAATTATTGTCAGTTGAGTATTGATTTTGTTTCCTTGTAGAAGGGAAATAAAAAGTATTAATTCTTTTAAAGCAATAGCTGTAAAACGTGGTTATAAAAATAAATTTTTTTTAAATGTTGTTACGTGCAATAAAGTGACACAAGCGACATCTGTTGGAAATTGAAACAACTTTAGGCTAGTGACATCTTAATAAACCTTGGGTTCGGAAAATGGAATATTCAGGAAGGTTCTAGGATAGTTCGTAGAGTATAAATACGGCGCTGCTCACATCCAGGAGGCGAGTATTATTTCAGACAGCGAAGTGAACGAAGTAAACTATTTGGATTGCGATAATTAGAAGTACAGTACTAGCGATAAAGAAAGAGTTGATTTGATAATTATTTGTGAATTTGTGAGAGTAAACAGTAAAGTTAAATAAAGAAAGAACTTTTGAATTATATCTGAAATATTGTGTTTTAAATAACGAATTAAGGCCACGCTCGTAACAACTGGTGTCAGAAGTAAAATAAAATCGTGAAATAAAGTGGTGGCATTTGACTTTGAAATTCAAAGAGTGATTAATTTTGTGAAATCGTGTGTAAAAATTCCGAAAGATAATTTTATATTAAACTGAGAGTGAATTACAAAAGACACACACTAGAGGAGCTTCGCATACAGGAATTGAAAGTGGAGTTGGGGAAGCGGTCATTGTAAATGACAGGTCTAAAGAATGTTCTAGTCGAGCGACTTAGACAAGCCTTGATAGAGGAAGAAAAGAATCCTGAGACATTTGTTTTTGAAGAAGAAGCTGAAGCTGAAGAAGAGCCTGCGATGAACATAGAACAGCTT
This sequence comes from Dioctria linearis, assembly GCA_963930735.1. Taxonomy (NCBI): domain Eukaryota; kingdom Metazoa; phylum Arthropoda; class Insecta; order Diptera; family Asilidae; genus Dioctria; species Dioctria linearis. Next base: position 124,927,802 of record OZ005742.1, on the reverse strand, counting down.
TTGGGTACCTTAATGACCAAAATGGAGCTTTCAGGCCTGGAGATGAAGAATGCTCTTGAGGAACAAAAGCAATCTCTCTTGGAGGAACAAAAGAATGCTCTTGAGGAGCAAAAGCATGCTCTTGAGGAACAAAAGCAATCTCTCTTGGCGAAACAAAATAATGCTCTTGAGGAACAAAAGCATGCTCTTGCGGAACAAAAGCAATCTCTCTTGGAGGAACAAAAGCAATCTCTCTTGGAAGAACAAAAGAATGCTCTTGAGGAACAAAAGTGACATCTTAGTAAACCTTGGGTTCGGAAAACGGAATATTCAGGAAGTTCTAGTATAATTTGTAGAGTATAAATACGGCGCTACACACATCCAGGAGGCGAGTCTTATTTCAGACAGCGAAGTGTACGAAGTAAACTATTTGGATTGTGATTATTAGAAGTACAGTACTAGCGATAACTAAAGAGTTGATTTGATAATTGTTTGTGAATTTTGAGAGTAAATAGTAAAGTTAAATAAAGAAAGAACTTTTGAATTATATCTGAAATATTGTGTTTAAAATAACGAACTAAGGCCACGCACGTAACAATATTTAAAAATAGAAAAGTGTAAAATTGTTGTTCTTTTTTAAAAAATAAAATTCAAATCAAAGCAGAGCCATTACAATAAAAGTTTTCAAAACAAAGGATAAATATAATATTATTTATTTTTCCCGCGGACGGGAATCGAACCTACACTTGTTAGAATCGGTCAATGATGGAGAAATAAGAATTTTAAGAACTTTTTTTTATTTTTAATGATTCTAAATCAAATTTATAAATACAAGAAGAAAAAACAACCGCCTCGTCCGGGATTTGAAACCGGGACCTTCCGCTTGCCGGGCGACTGCTCTTACCACTGAGCTAATGAGACAGATGATTTTCCCTCTTGCATCTATCAAATTTGTAACTAGCCTACTAAGCCACGTTTTGCTTTCAGCTGGCATTAACCAGTAACGATGAAAGCGCACAAATAAATTGTAAATTCAATTTTATTTATTTTTCCCGCGGACGGGAATCGAACCTACACTTGTTAGAATCTAATTCCCGCGGACGGGAATCGAACCTACACTTGTTAGATTCTAACAAATTTGATAGATGCAAGAGGGAAAATCATCTGTCTCGTTAGCTCAGTGGTAAGAGCAGTCGCCCGGCAAGCGGAAGGTCCCGGTTTCAAATCCCGGACGAGGCGGTTGTTTTTTCTTCTTGTATTTATAAATTTGATTTAGAATCATTAAAAATAAAAAAAAGTTCTTAAAATTCTTATTTCTCCATTAAAGGATAAATATAAGTTTCAAGGGGAACCCCTTAGCTGTTAAACCAAACATCAGATGAAATTACATGCAATGCAACATTGAACAGAAAACATTGAAAGAAAATTAAATAGAACCAAAAAGATTAAATATTATACAGACGTTTTTTTAAAACATACTTAGAAACGTCAACAGCAAAATACTCAGCCATATTGTTAACAGTAATGCATATGCGATTAACAGGTTCGTACATGCGAAGGTTAGACCTGAGGAGTGTATATGCAACAGAGGTAGCCTTCTCAAATTGCAGCTACTATCACGAAAAGAGAATTTGTCAAGTAACAAAGGTAAGTCAATATTCGCGTGTAAGAGTTGATGCACAAAAATTTTGTTTTTAAGTGCCTGTTGGAATATTTACGAGCTCGATTTGATTCTTGGAAGTCATTACGGATAAGAATTGTAAATAAAGACTTGATAGGAGTTGCAGCGGCAACCATGGGACGTTTTTCAAGCGAGTGCATATTTAAAAGCTTGAAGCGATCCTCATAGGGTGGAAGAATTGATGAATTATTCCAGCGTAGGTGCCTGAGAGCAAATGGTAGGAAGTTCTGTTACAGTTCTACAGAAAAATAGCTTTAAGTGGGATAAGTGAATATTTTTTGTGTCCTTAATTTTAGAACTGTTGATACTGTAAGCAACTTTTATTTCAGGGGAAATATGTTTGAGAACTTTCGTCGGAGGTCTCTCAGTCATGTACGACTGGTCATCTACAGATCCCCGTGCTCCAATATTGCCTTCCTGAATTGTTAAGCCTTATGGACGCACTACTGTTTCGCCATTCCTTTGTCCATCATGGCCCGCTGCAAGCAATCTTATTGTTAAGGTAGAATGTAAAAGGAAATTACCGCTCTATTGTAAGCATCTTGTGAGCCCTGGGCGACCATCAAGGTTTGCTAAGAATAATTTGATTTTCTCAAAATTCCACTAATGAGCCACTCAGCCACAGGACCCTAGTCTTTTGTTTCTATACCCATTCCATGATTAATTCGGCCAGGTTTCTTCCCAATAAGACTTCCCGTTTTATTAAATTTGCAAAGGAGGTAAAAATAAATAACAATTATTAAAATTACAAAGGAGGTAAAATTGGAAGGTAATTAAAAATAAATCGGTTGGCGTCTTCGATAAAAATTTTAAGCCGACCTAAGTGTAATCCAAATAAATTAGACCTCTCGATTAAACAAGCTTTAAAGTGATCTAGATGCCATCCAGTCAAATTATACCTTTTGGAACTGGCTAGAATCACGAAGGCGGGCTAATTAGAACAGACCGCAAAGTAGACCGGACTTGTCTACAAGCTTCTGGGAGTGGAAAAGTTTACGCTATTAAAAGTTTTAACTAATATGGAGAAAGCTAAGTATCTTTTTGTATTTCTGCAAATATTGTTTCCCTTTTTTATTTTGTGGCTGGCTGGCGCATGGCGATACATAATTAGGGTTCTAAAATCCATGAGAATTAACTTGTAATTGAGATGCTCATCCGAGGTATGTTAATTAGCTTCATGTAAATTCCACACGGTTGACATTAATGATAATAATCGCATTTTTGTAGAAACAAGCTCGCGAACTTATTACTGAAATTATAACGTCTTGAACAAAAAATATGTTTTCTGATTTTCCTCTATACAAAAATACATGGCGCCCATCACTTCACTATATTTATTTCATTTAGCGAACCACCGTTCTTGCTGAGCTAGGACAGGGATCAACGGGATCCCTAGTTGCGCTCAAAGAGGAGCGTAACAGTTCCGCTGAACAGACTCGATACAGTCGATGTGTGTTCCGTCAAATGGACCTGGCTAGCGTATTCAAGAAGAGGTCTCACAAAGCAAGTGTAACGTACCTATGAGAAAGCTAGAATAGTAATGTAAATTTCGTCGAAAATCGTCTCAAGACAGTGATCCCAAGCGAATATAAACTAATATCGGCGTGGGATTTTCAATTAACCACGAATAATTAGCATCAAGCACGCTCAACAAGTTTAATAGTATATCACGCAGGAGAGGTACCCCTAACACGTATTTAATAATAATAAAATAAATAATAGTTATTACTAAACTTAAAGTTAGATTTAGTACTAACCTACATCTAGCTAGTTGATTTGTAGCAGGGCGGCCGCAGATAGGGACTAGCCTTAATGAGATAATTGTTGTACCTGAGCAAAGCAAAAATCCTAGAATCTCGTGCAAATATATGATTTTTCTTTATAACTAACAGCGAAGCCTTTTGATATATACCATTACATTTTCAGATATTTTTTTATTACATGCAACTTGAACAACTCCAGGTTAAGCTTACACAGTGTAATGTTAAGATTAGAGAACTCTCGAGACCAACGTTTTATAACACGACGAATCGAGGTATCCGAGAACCCATAATCATAAGTGATAGGTTTCTAATTCCTGTGAAAAGTCATAACCTCACATTTGTCGATATTTAGTACCAAATTATTGCCATTGCACCAGTCGTAAAATTTGTATAGGTCACCCTGTAGCTGTTCACAATCGTTAAAATATTTAATCTGAGCAAAAAGTTTAATGTCGTCAGCATAAATCAAGACTTTGCAATGCTTCATAACAGGGACAATGTCATAAATAGATAGAATAAAGAGCAATGAACCCAAATGACTCCCTTGAGGTACGCCGGACGAAGCTTTCAAGAGATAACTTGTCGAAAGCTTTACTAAAGTTAGTATAAATACAATCTGTCTGGTAGCCTTTTGCAAACCCGCCAATGGTATCCGAGACGAATTTCAATAAGTGGGTGGTTGTAGACCTGCCCGAAATAAACCCATGTTGGTTTGAAGAAAGCAAATTCTTACAGGAAATTGATAACTGAGAGAAAATGATTGATTCGAATAATTTGGGCATGAAAGATAATTTCGCAATAGACCTATAGTTAGAAATATTATTTTTACTACCTTTTTGATGATGAAATAATTTTTCCACAGCTGCGGAAAATAAGCACTATCGAGCAATTTTTGGAAAATAATTCTCAGTGGGGCTGCTAGGGAGAGACAACATGACTACAAAAAAGGTGGAGGAATCCCATCGGGACCTGCTGTTAAGTCATTTGGAAGCCCATTAATATGATCAAGCATATCCTCATATGTAATTGTAGGGATAGTGAGTGAAACGTTATGGGAATCGTTCATATGACTAAAGTTGCTATTTCGAGGTTGGAAATTTGACGAGGAAAATACATTGTCAAAAAATGAAACATATTGCAAATTTCAGACGAAACATCACTAGCAGAATCTTTATACCTCATGGTACTGAGGTAGTTGTCGGTTTTTTTCTTCATATTAATAAACTTAAAAAAGTTACGTGGGTCACTAAATAATTTCGCAAGCATACTTTGTCAAGTTATTAAGACGAAGATGGTCACCGTCATCTTTATTTAGTACCAATTGAATATTGGGTAAGTTTAAAACACGAATAGTAATTCGTCAATAGGTTCCATCTTACTAATCATGGATAAAATTAGATGTTGAAATAAGTAGGTCGTAAATATGTGGCGGCTGGCGGGTCGTCATCGTCAAAGCAGCAGCACAGCACCAGAGCCTGCACTCCTCATCATGCCGGTGCATTGCATTGCGTGTTCTCTTTGCTTCTTTTACCTGTTCTCTAAGAAACCGATTTCATCAAGAATACTTTGTTTGAGAGAATTTTCATTTACATTGCATTGCAGCAGAACAGAAAGAGAATAGTAAGATGAGCGGATGGGATAGGATTTGGTGGGCGACAAGAAGTCTAGTCACAATCCCTGTCAGTTGCAGTGATTGGTGAGCTTGGGCTAAACATTTTCATGAATGTAGGTAGCCAAAATAATGCTGTGCAAAAGTTGTTATGAAAAATTTTCGAGTACCTAAATTAATAGAAAAACCGGCTTGCCTCTTCAGCTAGGCAGCATACTGAAACATAAAAACGTGCATGGCTGCTGGCGTCGGCGTGTGTATAGCTGTGGGGTGGTGGAGAACAGAGCAATATTCTGTCAGTCTCAAATCGTTGCTTCTTCTAGCCTGTTACCTCCCGACCGCATCTGCGAATAACCTTACAAGTTGTGCATTTTTAGAGGCCAGATGAAGCTTCTTGTTAAGTTATATGTTATTTGGTATAAGTCAAATTTTAAAAGAGACAGCTTAAGAGCTATAAGCTCAATTAAACTTATTTTTACAGGCGAAAAGTACCCCACTGCCACGAGACTCCGAAACAGTACGTCTATCTCTTCTAAAAATTTGATAAGAACTATGAAGGATTCAACATCGCGAGTACCATGATGCAGCCAAATTTCAGTGAAAGCAACTATATCGAAAAAAATCGCGACAGAGGATTTGAAGCTATGGACACTTTTTGTCCGAATACCCCTGACATTTTGATAGTAACGGGAAAGCGACTTCAGATTTTTGGAATTACGTTGCTTATTTTAACTGAAGGCAAAAATAAGGGGTCAAATAACTTGTCCTGCACATCAGCTGAAACAGTTAGGAGAAAGGATGAAACCGGTTTAGAGCTTTTACTGAGTTTTCGACAAGAAATACTATCAGTCATGATATTTTTGGACTTCAAATACTTCAACATATCTTCACACAATGCTTCTGGACAGAGAGGGTTGACGAACATGTTTGAAGGATTTGGTACCGTACTAGTTACGCTATAAGAGTTCTGGACCACTATTTTAGCTTTCAGGATTTCGCCACAGACGGCGCCACCGTCGCTAGGTGGTTTGAGCCATACTAAATGTGGGTTGGTGTCTTGGCTGTACGGGTTTATGTCTTGTATGTTGGGGACACGGGACCACTTTTAGCACTCTCCAGCATAGGGAAATAGCATAGGATTTCGATTTTGTTTCAGAAGTTCGCTTATTTTTCATCTCGAGTCTTGGGGATACCAGACCACTTTTAGCACTCTCCAGGGGCCGGATTCTGTAGCACGGAGAATTTGGGAATTTGGGAGATGAGAATTTTGTTTTCTTAGAATTCTTAATTCCCTAATTCTCCATTCCCAATTCATTAACATGGTTGGAGAATTAGGGAAAACGTAAGAAATGTGAAAAAGTGCGAATCGCCTGGGACGATTAAGGGTATCAATTTTTGTTGTAGAGGGTTAGATTTTTTTTCATATTTGAGGTACATACGTCTATTACCTTCTACTGTCGAAATAAATAGAAATTTCTGTTTCGTAGGGGTAGTTTTTGAGGGATGTAGGAGGGTAGTTTTCTCGAGTTTTTCCGGCATAGAATGGAGAGTAGAAGGAAAATGTATGTGGTATCAAAAAAAATGGGAGCTCACGGCAAACAAGATAGGTTTAGGAAATTGTGGCGGGGAGAGTGCGGGGTAGAAATGGGGGCTGATTAACGGAAATTTAAAAAAAAATTAAGACAATATCAGGAGCTGTAATAATTCGCAAGGGTAAGCTCAGGATCTGTAAGCCCAATAAAAAAAAAAGGTTTCACTTTGGTAATTAGATATGCATGGGTATTATAGGCTATATTTTATTTCGATTAACGGTAATTTGCAGATTTGAGCGGCCTCGGCGGTAAATTTTGCTATCGCAATATTCACGGGCGCCTAACTCTATGTGGGAGTGCTGTAGAGTATTGGAATTTTTTTTGGTAGATTAAGGGTTTAAAGTACAAAAATATAGGTGAACAATTTTGTACGGAAGGAGTTTTGGGGGTTGGGGGTCGTACCACCCCTCATAGGGGGTTGTCCAAACTACGTCATGTTTGGTACCAAATTAAAGAGGGAGTAGAGGGTAATCGGGTGGTGTAGTTTGTGATAGCTGAATTTTGACCGCCGAAAAACGATTTTTTTACACTAGGGTCATATACACCCAGTTCCTATATTTTGCATATATTTCTTCCGTTCTTTGTTTCACATCCATTAGTACTCCGTTGTGAAATTTTTGTCATGGGAAGTAAATTTCCACAACTTACTAGTTCTTCGCAATGATGAGTTGAAAATATGGCAATTTTTGTACAAAAAACGGCCATTTTTTCACCTTAAAATGGACTGATACACTTCTTTTACAGTTATCTCCAAAACCGTATATCGGATTCAAAAATTAATTACATATTTAATTAGGGGACAAAATATAGATGCGATTTCATGGTACACACAAGCTTTACCGTGTATAATTAAAAATTTTACAGCATCTCTTCTGTACTGGACGACGACCAAATTGATCATTTTCGCCTGATTTTTAATTTTTAGCGGGTACCTTGAGACACAAAATCCATGTTCCTCTGTAAGTATTGCATGGATTTCCATAATTATTTTTTTTAAATATAGCCAGGATATGCAGTGAATACATAACTAAATTTGAAAATCCTAGATACCTAAGTACCTTCATAAAACGCAACAAAACCAGAAAATCCAATTTTTCCACTTACTTTTCCACAAGCAAGACACCGGAGAATTAACAAGTGGAATGGAGAATTCGGGAATTCTCTACTTTCTTTTCGTCTTACTTTTCCACAAGCAAACACCGGAGAATTAACAAGTGGAATGGAGAATTTGAGAATTCCGTACTCACTTCTCAAATCCTCTCAGTTAAGAATTTTTCGTCTTACTTTTCCACAAGCAAACACCGGAGAACTTGAGAAGTGAAAGTAAGACGAAAAATCCTCAACTAAGAGAGAATTTGAGAGGTGAGTACGAAATTCGCGAATTCTCCATTCCACTTGTTAATTCTCCGGTGTTTTGCTTGTGGAAAAGTAAGACGAAAAATTCTCCACTGAGAGGATTTAAGAAGTGAGTACAGAACTCGCGAATTTTTCGTCTTGCTTTCACTTCTCAAGTTCTCCGGTGTTTGCTTGTGGAAAAGTAAGACGAAAAATTCTTAACTGAGAGGATTTGAGAAGTGAGTACGGAATTCCCAAATTCTCCATTCCACTTGTTAATTCTCCGGTGTTTGCTTGTGGAAAAGTAAGACGAAAAGTAAGTAGAGAATTCCCGAATTCTCCATTCCACTTGTTAATTCTCCGGTGTCTTGCTTGTGGAAAAGTAAGTGGAAAAATTGGATTTTCTAGTTTTGTTGCGTTTTATGAAGGTACTTAGGTATCTAGGATTTTCAAATTGAGTTATGTATTCACTGCATATCCTGGCTATATTTAAAAAAAATAATTATGGAAATCCATGCAATACTTACAGAGGAACATGGATTTTGTCTCTCAAGGTACCCGGTAAAAATTATAAATCACGCGAAAATGATCAATTTGGTCGTCTTCCAGTACAGAAGAGATGCTGTAAATATTTTAATTATACACGATAAAGCTTGTGTGTAGGATGAAATCGCATCTAAATTTTCTCCCCTAATTAAATATGTAATTAATTTTTGAATCCGATAAACGGTTTTGGAGATAACTGTAAAAAAAGTGTGTCAGTCCATTTTAAGGTGAAAAAATGTCCGTTTGTGCTACAAAAATTGACATATTTTCAACTCATCATTGCGAAGAACTAGTAAGTTGTGGAAATTTATTTCCCATGACAAAAATGTTCACAACGGAGTACTAATGGATGTGAAACAAAGAATGGAAGAAATATATGCAAAATATGGAAACTGTGGTGTATATGACCGTAGTGCAAAAAAATCGATCTTCGGCGGTCAAAATTCAGCTATCACGTTAAAATAATCAAATACAAACTACACCACCCGATTACCCTCTACTCCCTCTTTAATTTGGTACCAAACATGACGTAGTTTGGACAACCCCCTATGAGGGGTGGTACGACCCCCAACCCCCAAAACACCTTCCCTACAAAATTGTTCACCAATATTTTTGTACTCTAAACCAGTAATCTACCAGAAAAAACCCCAATAATCTACAGCACTCCCACATAGAGTTAGGCGCACGTGAATATTGCGATAGCAAAATTTACCGCCGAGGCAGCTCAAATCTGCAAATTACCGTTAATCGAAATAAAATATAGCCTATAATACCCATGCATATCTAATTACCAAAGTGAATTGTTATTTTTTTATTGGGCTTACAGATCCTGAGCTTACCCCTGCGAATTATTACAGCTCCTGATATTGTCTTAATTTTTTTTTAAATTTCCGTTAATCAGCCCCCATTTCTACCCCGCACTCTCCCCGCCACAATTTCCTAAACCTATCTTGTTTGCCGTGTTTTTTTGATACCACATACATTTTCCTTCTACTCTCCATTCTCTCGTTATCCCGGAAAAACTCGAGAAAACCTACCCTCCTACATCCCTCAAAAACTACCCCTACGAAACAGAAATTCCTATTTATTTCGACAGTAGAAGGTAATAGACGGATGTACCTCAAATATGAAAAAAAATCTAACCCTCTACAACAAAAATTGATACCCTTAATCGTCCCAGGCGATTCGCACTTTTTCACATTTCTTACGTTTTCCCTAATTCTCCGACCATGTTAGTGAATTGGGAATGGAGAATTAGGGAATTAGGAATTCTAAGAAAACGAAATTCTCATCTCCCAAATTCCCAAATTCCCAAATTCTCCGTGCTACAGAATCCGGCCCCAGGATAGAGAAATAGCATAGGATTTCGACTTTGTTTCTGGAGTTCGCTTATTTTTCACCTCAGATTCGTAGCCTCTAAGTTGACATCAACATTTTTCATCTCGAGTTTTGGGGATACGAGATCACTTTCAGTACATTGCAGCATAGGGAAATAGCATAGGTTGTCGATTTTGCTTCTATTCAGTCTTGACTGTCTTATACCTTGGATGTGTCATTTGGTCTTGACTGCGCCCTAGCGGCATTAGCCGGTACTTCCAGTATGCTCCGGTACTACGGCTTTCTTGGATATATATATATATATGTATGCATGCATGTGTGTGTGTGTGTGTGTGTGTGTGTGTGTGTGTGTGTGTGTGTGTGTGTGTGTGTGTGTGTGTGTGTGTGCGCGTCATTTGATCTTGACTGCGTCCTTGTGGCATTAGCCGATACTACCAGCATGCTCCGGTACTACGGTTTTCTTGGATGTGTGGTGTGCCTAAATGTGGGCTTTTTTATTATGTTTTTGTATCAGAGATTCTCTACGGGCACGCCATTTCTTGAGTAAGCTTACTTAGCGGCATTAGCCGGAACTATCAGCATGCCTTGGTTTTCTTTTATTAGCGGGGAAGTTCTAGATATCAGCATGACGTTGTAGATATCAGCAACATTCGAATTTCACAACATGACATCACCATGGCTTGATGTTTTCTCAGCAATTTAATATTATTGGTTTTAGGGGGTGGGTGTATTGAAAAGTCACAGTTGCTCTATCGAGCGCAAACACCATTTCTTGAGTAAGGTTCCCTAGCGGAATTAGCCGGTACTTCACATGTTGTTCACCTCGAGGGAAAGTAAGGTTCCCTAGCAGGTACTACCACCATGCCTTGGTTTTGCTGTTTTCATGCTTGACGATTTATTAGCGGGCAGGTTGTAGATATCAGAATGACGTCATCTTGGTTTTGCTGTTTTGAAGTGGTGTGCCTAAATAAGTTTTCTTAGCGGGGAAGTTGTAGATATCAACATCATTCGAATTTCACAACATGATATCACCTTGGATTGATGTTTTCTTAGCAAATTATTATTATTATTATTATTATTGGGTCTTGGGGGTGCGCGCAGAGAAAATTCACAGTTTCTCTTTCGAGTGCAAACACCATTTCTTGAGCAAGGTCCCCTGGTGGCACTAGCCGGTACTACATCTTCTCGGGCTTGGGGATAGGTACTGGAGGTTGGCTGAGAGCTTTAGTGGCAATATCTGATACTATGACTAGGATTGTCTGGGATGTGTTGGATTCGGCTACGTTACCTATACCAAGGCTTGGGTAGACTGTGTACGGCTTAAGTAATGATGTGTATACTGTATACTTTATACTTGTTAGCTTGAGTTTGGTTTCACTTGTTTACTTTAGTATGAGTGCCTGTGGTATGTTGGGCTGGCCTACTTGGTGGCTGAGGAAACGTTACCTAAGGCGCGGGTCGATGTGTGCAGCTGTGCATTTATTTGGATATGAGTCCTTATGATAATAAGCGACATATTATGAGCGGAACGACGGATACTTAACCTTGGGGCATTACTCCATTTCATCAGATCAACAAGTGGCAACCCCAGAAAGAATCTAAATCTAGTGTAAATAAATTATGTATTATAGTTTTAGTTTCATTTATTAAAGTAATTGGCATTATAGCTACATGCATAAAGCATTATAAATATATATTTATTTTAAATTGTATTATAGGTGTTTTTTCAAGAAATTATAAAACATCTTTGTTATTAATCCAAGAATTGTGTTTTGATGAAAATCCGAGCCATTTAACGTAAGCTTTATCTCCACTCTTCTTTAAGATTTTCTCTACGAGATATAGGTTTGGGTGTTTAACTTTCAGCAGCTCCAATTCATAAAAGCCTTCTGTGATTGAATTTCCTTGATAATCTTCCAGCTGATATGTGATGGGGTTTGTGTTTTGAGCTTTAATAATTTTAAAAATCTCAGCTGTCCAGTTTGGTGTATAGCCTTTCTCAAATATATGCTTGTATTTGCTGATGCGTACAAAATCTCCAACTTAATACTTTGCAGGAACAACAATTTTTATATGATTGTATACAGTTGAAAGCAGTTGTTTCGCATTGGAGGCGTTGATATCACGTGGTTTCATTTCCGTAGTTCGATGTATTCTTGAGTTGTATTCAGTGAGCAGTTTCTTTACCATACCAATTCACTGATAAGTTCCATTAAAGCTGAATTCCTTCCACATCATATCCTTCAGAGTTCGGTTAAATCGTTCCACTATTGATGCTTTGAGGAAACTGTACGTAGAGTAATGATTAATTGCATGCGTCATCATCAGATTTTTAAAGAGACTGTTATAGAATTCCTTTCCATCATCAGTCTGCAGGTTTTTAGGTATTCGTCCCTCGCTTAATATAGACTGCATGGGATCTCTTACTTCTACACCAGTTTTTCTTTTAATTGGAATTGCCCATGCATATTTGGAGAAGGTATCAATGACTGTCAATAGATAGCGGTAACCCTTGTTCACATACTTGTAGGGATCCATTTCAACCAAGTCTGCCTTCCACAAGTCATCTAGTCTTTTGATAATCACACGACGTCGTTTAAAATTTTTTTTCGCTGGTTTATGCAGCTCATTTACCACTTGTCGCTTACTCATCGTAATTATAAATGAAGCAGATTTCTAAAGAGTTTTTACTCATATACACCATCTTTAGGTGCCAAGTCTTTTTTATTTATTACTGAAGTAAACAGATAGTTTTCAATCTTCGCGATTTCGTCATTGATATATACCGTTAAATTTGTCACCTCTATATTAATAGTTTTTTATTTCTTCAACACTTATTCTAATTTTCTTGTCAACATAGTCTTTGGTAGTAGCATTATCATTTTCAAGGGGTTCACCAAGTCGTTTTATACACTTTGAGTTTAGATCGTAGTCTCCGTTTATCGATAAATTAAATCCAATACCCCGCTCTCCTTGTTCACCAGCTGGACCCTGAGCTCCTTGTTTACCATCTGGTCCTTGAGTTCCTTGTTCATCGGCTGGCCCCTGAGCTCCTGTTGGTCCACGTTCACCTGCTTTCCCAAATATCCTCGCTTAGAGAAACGTCCAAACTTGTCAACGCTCATCTGTAGATTGTGAAGAAGTATGGTAATGGAGTAGTATTTAAACTATAATATCTGCTTCTCGCAACTCCTCCAGGATAGATACAATTTCATTGTTGTGGCTTGTGTTTCCAGCCTGCTTTGATGCCATTAGAAGGCGCAGTCTATCCACATATTTATTTGGATTATCCCAGTAAATGTGATCAATGTTTTCTTTAGGCAGACGCATTACTCCTATGCCTTTATGCTGTATAAGTTTACTGATTATAGCTTTATACTTAGCCGCTCTAGTACCCTTTATTTGTCCATCTTCAGCATAGTCACGTTTATATGCATTGGTATCTCTCAAAATAGATCCATATTTAGTTAAATCCTCTTTAGTATATAGACTTTTTATAGGATCTTTCATAAATAGCAGGTCACATAGCCCCAAAGTTGTTTTATAGCTCTTCCCCTTGATAACAATATTTCCTACATCATCAACATCAAACGTTGAATTACCGATTCTCCACGCGTTGTCATCATAGTAAACTCCATAGGTTGGATCAATTTTAGGGCTATTATCAGTGAATAGCTTTAAATAGTTTGAAACTATGTATCCAGACGTATCGGGGGAGGTGACAGGAGACCTTCCTGTTAATGTTCTTGAATGTTTAGGTGTTGCGAATTCTTCTTCAGATGTTAAGGAATAATCTCCATAATTTATAGGTGTGCTACTAGCCTCCATTTTCACATATTTTCGTTTTGGAGGGGTAAAAGGTTCCACAATCTCATTAGGTTCTTTTTTGCTTCTTCTTCTTTTGCTTCTTCTTCTGTTGCTTCTTCTTCTTCTTCTTCTTCTCTTGTATCTTTTGTCTCAAACTTGGCTATATCCGGCAGCTCGTATTTGACTCTTCTAACAAACTCTTTTAAGGGTTTAGTGATTGGCTTAAATGTTTCTTCAAGTTGAGCTTCTGCTTCAATCCTTCAAATCCTTAGAGCTTTAAATTTCCTTCGCACTGCATTCCTTGTCTTGATGATTTCTTTTAATAGATTTTCATTCATCTTCGATATTAACTGAATAACGGCTTTTCAAACAGCTCTGATAACAGGTAAACAGCTCTGATAACAGCTTAACAGCTTCTCAAACAGCTCTTATTACAGGTAAACAGCTTTTCAAACAGCTTTTCAAACAGCTCTGATAACAGCTTAACAGCTTACCAAACAGCTCTGATAACAGCTTAACAGCTTTCCAAACAGCTCTGATATCAGCTTAACAGCTTTTCAAACAGCTCTGATAACAGCTTAACAGCTTTTAAACAGCTCTGATAACAGCTTAACAGCTTTCCAAACAGCTCTGATAACAGCTTAACAGCTTTTCAAACAGCTCTGATAACAGCTTAACAGCTTTTTTAAAACAGCTCTGATAACAGCTTAACAGCTTTTCAAACAGGTTTGATAACAGCGGAACAGCTTTAATCTACTCAGCTGGTCCACAGGATTCGGTGTGCTTTCGACTGAGTTACAACTTCGACTTATGAAGATTTCACATGTTTCATCCTTTTATAGTACAATGAAGGTATCAAATCCTTTACGGTAGCGCCCCTTGTTTAATGAGCTATCCTTATCAATCATCAAGAAACCATATTCATCCTTCCAACACTCAGCACAGGCTCTTCGAAATTTATCAAACTTCATGTCTGTATTCACATGATCATTATAGATATGTTTCAAATTCAAGTCATCTTGCTTGAATAAGATGATTAAATTAACATTGTCACGTATTAAGTGCTTTGGTATATGCGTTGACAGAGATAGAAGCTGTCTATATCTTCGTGGCGACCCATGCAAAAATAGGATCGCACATTATCTTGCTTTTCACATGCTACATCATCGAAAATAAACACTAAATGTGATTTGGCTTCCTCTGGTGGTAGAACGTCGCAGTTGTTTGAGAATGTATAATACCTCAATCCTGATATGGGAGTCATCACTCGCTTCAAGTATTCATACTTTGGTTGATGTAAAGATTTGGAATATAAGTAAATATTTTCATATCTTAGACCATTGGGATGTTCCAGCAAACTTATCATAACATTAGTTTTTCCACAATTGGATGGTCCAACAATGATGCTCCTTATACTATTAGGCAATAGGGGACCATGCTTCTTTTTCATCTTCATAACAGCTGTATCAGCATTTCGAACAGGAAAAGCTTGTTGTTGTTTAATGAACCGCATATTGAAGACTAACGGGATTCCTATAAGTACACCTGTTTATATTACATTTCAACAGTATCATCGGAACCTTATAAGATGTCGGATCACAAATCGAAACGCTCCAGAAAATCTTTGAAAGGGGGAAGAGGACTATTAAATTTAATCATCAACAAATTACCTGTAGAATTACATTTACCGGGATACCAGTATTGTGGACCAGGAACAAAGTTACAACAAAGATTGGCGAGAGGTGATCCGGGCATTAATCCACTGGATGCAGCCTTCAAGGAACACGATATAGCATAGTCGCAACATAAAGATACAAGCGATCGACATATAGCTGATAAAATATTAGCTGAAAAAGCCTGGCAGCGTGCAAAATCTACGGACGCCTGGCTTATAACAAACGCAATGAATGCTAAAATTAAGCTGGGTATGGGTCTTAAGGCTAAAAATAAACGTCAACCCACATTCCGAGAAGCAGTACGAAATGCACGTAAGGTTTTAAAAGTCAAAAAACCAAAAGACTTGATGTAAGCTACAAGAATAGCTCTTAGTGCAGCTAAAAATATTGTGAAAAGAATGAAGAAATCTATTAAAACTCCACGAGTGATACCTGTACCAAATGTTGATGGGGCACTTCCGTTCCTCATCCCGTTGTTTGCTGGGCTTTCAACATTGGGAGCACTATCGGGAGGTGCAGCAGGCATAGCTAAAGCAGTAAATCATACCAGTGCGGCAAAGGCAAAATTGGAAGAAAGCAAACGTCATAACCAAGCAATGAAAACTATAGCGGTTGGTAAGGATGGAAACGGGCTGTTCCTGAAGCCATATAGAAAAGGACTTGGACTCTATTTACCTCAACCTAAAAACTATTAAAGACGCTACCCAAAAGACTGCTAAATGAGTTGGATATTCACAAGTATACCACACACTTGCCGCACTTCAGAGGAGTATTTATGCGTGATAATTTACCTAAAAAGCCAGCGAGAAAGCGGTATTGTTAACTTGGACATCTCGACTGGAGCAGGTACATACTGGGTAGCGTACTACAAGAAAGGTGATAACATCGAATACTTTGATAGCTTGGCAATCTCCAACCACCAAGGGAGCTCATAAACTACTTAGGTAGTAATATTACGTACAACTACAGTTCTTATCAGAACTATGATGCAGTAATTTGCGGTCACTTATGTTTAGAGTTTTTATATAATTGTTATAGCCATTAATTATTATCTATAAATAAATGTATCTATATTGAAATTGTGACAGTTCATTATCAACCATCATGACATTAACACTTACTCTCATGGGAAATTCAGCTCTACTCACTGCGGAGTACTTTCCTCCGCTGGAGCTAGCAACGGATTATGTTTGTGGATTAATTGATTTTCAAACATACAACTCTATACCAAATATTGATGTGAGCAATAATCTGATTCATGTAGGGAATGAGGTTGTTGAGATACCTGTTGAATCCTATGAAATTGATGATATAGCAAAATATGTACAAGGATAGTTGGATAAAGAAGGGAAAAGGATAAAGTTGCGATAAAGGCTAACAATAATACATTGAAGAGTGAAGTTAAGGCAACTGAAGAAATGCATTTTGAAAAACAGAGATCCATAGCTTCTCTGCTATTCAGTAAAAGGAACTTATCTGCTAATATAGTGCATACATCAGAGTTGCCAGTCAACATCATTAAAGTAAATACTATACGCATCGAATGTAATATTATATCAGGATCATTCTTCAACAACACACAAGTACACACTCTCCACGAGTTGTCACCGAACGTGGGGCCTGGGTATAAAATAGTGGAGGCACCCAAAAATGTAATCTATTTGCCTGTGAACACCAAACGCATAAGTTCTCTAACATTGAAGCTCCTTGACCAAGACGGTGACTTAATCAACTTCAGAGGAGAGACTGTAATCATCAGGTTACATTTGAAGCCACAGCATGTTGATATACAATAATGATAAATACGAGTTCGGAGCAAACAAGATCATTAGTCAGCAGACAACCATGAAGCGGTCAAGACCTACATTAACACCTGCAAATACAGCATATTTACAATCGATAGGCTTAACGCTGAAACAATGAATAAAGGAATGCTAGATATTGCACCAGACGCTCGCTTTGATAACAGTGTTACTAAATTTGAACAACACTCCTATTCACCATTTCTAACATCATTTAAAAACAGTGATGAAATCCGTATCTCTGTACAACATCAGGACTTGAATCTTCTAACCAGCAGGAGTTTTCTTTACATGGAGGGGTCGCTAACAAAGCTGGATGGAACCGTTTCAGCAGCAAAATTAGCTAACAACGCTCTACCGTTTGTTTTTGAGGAAATACGCTATGAATTGAATCCACTGCAATCGATCGTACAAGAAATCTTGGGATCCCGGTACTCTGGTGTATGTTGGTTGACTCACAGATTGCGCTCAAGGGCCTGTTGCGAGGACAGCTGGACTAGAGCTAAAAATTCGAACCGGATTTGCTAATATCCGGATATCAGGATCTGCGAACTATCCGATTCCTGAGATCCGGATCCGGATCCATATTATCCCGATCCGGATCCGAGCTATCCGGATCCAAACTAAGCAAAAAAGCTTTACAATTGCATTATTTGATTGAGAAAATGAAAATATCATGAAATTTATATTTTCCCAATGAAACAATGCAATCTGGAGGAAAATTTGAACAAATTTTGTTTAGTCTGGATCCGAATAGTTTGGATCCGTATAATTGAGATCCAGACAGCAGGATCCGGATTATCCAGATACCCGGATTTGAGGCATCGGTTCCTAATATCTCCGATAATCCGGATAGTAAATTATCCGATACTTTCAGCTCTAGGCTGGACTGGCTTTTCTCATTGTTGTGGGCTGGATCTGGAAAACCCTCTGGACAGCATGCGATTTGATGCGATGGTTCCAGTGCTTCGTTCCCGACGTCGCTTCTCTGTGAGTTTTCCTGTAAGGGAATCGTGGACTGAGGGAAGTGCCTTATCGAGCCTTCCTCGGGCTGCTCACCGACGGCTCTCTCACGAATGAGGGAGCCGGAGCGGGCGTTTACCTTGCTGATGGCTCTGAATGGCCCTCGGATAACATCTAAGTTACTGGGGGACTACAGGTCGTCTGTGGATAAGTTGTGTATTCACAAGAAGGTGTCCCTTCAGTGCCACCTCGATTATCGGGTCTCTCATCAAAGCGGATGTTCATAGAAAACATCAGCAGAGATGGGAGAACGTGAGTAGGTACTTGCAGGTGCACAAAACTGTTTCTTGATGGGCCCAATAGGAATATCTCTGATTTTCTTATGGATCTCGCAAGGAAACAATGTAGAACTGTGGTTAGCATCATCACTGGCCACAGCTCGCTGCACGCTCATCTAACAAGGATGGGAGTTGTTGACAGCCCTGAGTGTCTGTCTTGCCTGGAAAGAGAGGCTGAGACTACCGAAAACAGGAAGGTTTTGGTGATAAGGCTTCTGGCAGGTGTTACATATTCGGGGTCTAAAATACCACACTTTAACCTCCTTTGTTGTTATATATTCGGGGGAATTTAATTAAGGACACTTAACTTTATTTTATTTTTTCACTTTATTATTTCCAACTTAAAATTACAGAACACTTGTTTTTTGTATTCCAATACACTTTTTATTCCTGTGACAACCGAAAGTTTTTCACGACCACTATCACTTCTTTTGCAAAATTACAAGTTTTTCTATGCGACAGCCCTGATCAGGAGAACTCACATCTCACCACTTAAAAAAGGAGACGCGTGACGATCTTGATCGCGTACAAAAATCAACTCTTCGAGACTTAGATTTTTTAATCTCAAGTCTCTTCGTTCATATATTTTCATAAATATCCAACCATCGTCTTGCTATCGTGCATACATTGTTGCGATCACAATGTATGCAGCTCGCGACAATTTGCTGATTACTGAAGGTAAAATTTGTCGTGGGGCTTTTTTTTATTGAAACGACCTGGGATGAAACTTAAAACTTTTATTTTTCCCAAGTCGTTTTGTGGGAAAATATTTGTTATTTGTTGCAAAGGAATTTGAAGAAATTGCTGATGACAATTTCTTCGCCTTGTAGAGAGATAAGCTAACCATGTTTTGAGCATGATTAGCTTATTTCTATTTATGAAAATTAAATATTCTCCATTTTTTTAAAAATGATAATTATTAATTATAATCATCGTTTTTAACCCTTTTTAGGTATATAACACAGGAAAGCACAATGGGCCGCGGGCCGCTTTGGCCTCGGTGCTTGGGATCTCTCGTCCCATTACCTTTAAAAAAAACAAATAAGTAATAACGGAGTATCAACATTGGCTTGTAAGAGTTGATGCACAAAAGTTACATCGGCAAACATGCTACGTTTTGTAAGCGAGTGAATATTTCAAAGCTTGAAGCGATTCTCATAGGGTGGAAGAATCAATTAATTGTTCGAAGGTAGGTGCCTGAGAGCAAAGCGTAGGAAGTTCCGCTGAACAGACGGTCAATGTGTATACCGTAAAATGGAAACCAAACCTGACTAGCGTATTCAAGAAGGGGTCTACAAAATGCAATGGTCTGGAGCGATTCGAGAGTTCTCGGGACCAAAGTTTTATAAAGTGCAGCATAGAGCTACTCTCTGAGACCATGTAGTTTATGTGCGAGATAAAATTTAATCTTTGGTCATTGACACCCAATTCACAGACAGATCCCACACGACGAAGAAATCCGAGAGCCCATAATCATAAGTGACTGGTTTCTAATTTCTGTGGAAAGTCCCTTTCGCGTATCATAACGGTCGACTAGGTACGCTCCTCCGACAGTTCCAGGTTTTTAGGGACATCGGAGTTACGTGCCGACGATGTCATGGGAGGCTGGGGAAAACACAACGAGGATCGAATAACATCAGAACCTCACGAACACCTCTAAGGTAATTGATGTCGGGTCTCGTCAGGACTCAGTGTGTGTATGTTTTGATTTTTCTAGGCACGAATAATTTGTTGACGGTGCGTGGTGGTTCAGGTCTTCCTTTTGTACCCACCCCACACTCTCCGCGTTTTATCGAGGTACTAGTGTGCCTGCCTGATAGCAGTGCTACCACGGAGTAAGCTATCGGCAAATAGACTGGACTATACGTCCACCACTACTCGCTTATCAAGTACCATAACAAATGGTATCCAACGTGGGGCTACCACAGATAGATTGCAGGGGTCAACCTGTCGCTTCAACGGCGATTGAGACTCCGAAGATTTTGATCTCTGGCTGGCAGCTAGTAATCAAACTCGAATGTCATATCCATTGGAAGTTACAGGAGGACTCAGAGTCTAGCTGTTTTGTTGTCGTATTTAAAGTTCAGTTCAAGTTCAGGCTTCTCAATTTTTAAAGTTTCAAGTTTTCAACCTTTTCGTCAATTTTTAAAGTTTTTCTAATTTGATAAAGTTTTGCCGCTTCATAATAATTAAAGTTTTTAAAATTTTTTGATTATCTTTCCCTCTGGTCTCTAGCCATTGGTGGTCCCACACAATTTTTTTCGAAATTATTGCATTCCGTTTCGCATGCAGGCCTATTTATTCTAGTCATTAGGCTGGGCAGGGTCATGAAGCTGTGAGATGAATTCTTGATCTGAAGCCAAATTCATGGCTTTGCCCATCAGGATAGCTAAGTCAGCAGCGCAATCTGACGAGAGGAAGGAAAGAGTTGTCGGGGCTGGGAATGTAGTCGGGGGATCTTCAGTAACCAGAACCTGGTGTTCTGCTAATTGCTTGGCCAGTTTTCGGTATCCCTGCTCGACTTTTCCTAAGATTTACTGGAAGAGAGTCTGCGTCAGGCCCGCTTCCAATAATTTTAACCAGTCAATAATGTTTTCTCAAAACGCACCAGCCACAGAAGTCGACGCACCACCGAGAATACCATATCGTGACTCTTTTAATGTCATACAACGGTGATAATTCACCCTTCTCCGTGGAAGATTTAATCTTTCGCGTAGAAGTATTAACAAACACTACACTGTATGGGGAATCCGATACTTAATCACACTGTTTACCGATAAGGCCACCAGTTAGTACTGGGCGCTGTTAGAAATAACCCGAGTCCCACCTGGGATCAGATACGAACGGCATTACTGATTGCGCGGGACGAACCCCGGGATGACAACAAAACACGCAGACTAATGATGAATCGCCGAGAAGAGGTGCACGCAAAGTACGCCAGGCACAAATCTCCAAATGAGAAACACACGATATCGAGTCCACGAGTCAGACAACTTAAATCTCAAACAGGACCCAAGAGTGTTATGGCCCAATATACGGAAGATTCTTCCAGCAGCCAAGGGCGCATTTTAGTGAAATAATTAGCAATTGCTAAATAGTAATGTCGCATGGTACTGTTCTGCAACTGTCGGTTATTTTGCTGATTAGCTCAACAGCTGGCTGCGATGAGCGCTTAGTGGAGCAATCGACGATTACAATAATAATTAACCTAGCATGGTAATTATTATGTAAAGCGATTGTTTACTACTGAGCGACTCAGGTGCTGCAACCGGTAGAACAAACGGCAAGGTTGTTGTCGTTTGTTTACATCCGCATAAAAGACCAATGACTGGACTGGCGAGTGCTGTAAAGTGTACAGTCTTATCGTGATTAGAGTCGGTTCAGGTTACCTAAGCGCCAGGTAGCTTAGTTATATTGTCATTAAGTTAAGTCAGTTCTCGGATTAATAAAGTATTGTTTTAAATGCAATTCGTGTGTTTTCTTAGATTTAAAGATTTATTCTTTTATTGTTTGATTGATTCGTGAGTTTTATTATTGGGGCACGACAATTTGGCGCAGCCGGTTTAAAAAGGTATTGTGTTTTTAAAATTTATATATATTGGGAGTTATTCTTTTTTAGCTGCTCCATTTTTTTTTTATTTTTTGGGGAGTTATGCTTTTTTTAGCTGCTCCATTTTTTTTATTTTTTGGGAGTTATGTTTTTTTAGCTGCTCCATTTTTGTTAATTGTGGGAGTTCGGCTTCTTTTAGCTGCTCCATTTACTTTTCAAGATAAATTTAAAAAGTGTTAGATTAAGTGTTGAATGCGATTTTGGGAAGCCATTTCAGTGTAGTAATATTGATTTCATGATTGTGATGTGCGTTTTTGGATAGGTTGAGGTTAAATCATTATAGGCGTTTGAAAGTTGTTGTCGCATTTCCGTGTGTTTAGGTTGAGAATTTAAGATATAGGTTAATTAGTTAATTCATCGATGTTTGGTTTTTGTTTTGTTTGCGGCGATCTTCAATATTTTTCGTTTAATAGGGGGAAATAAATGTTTTGTGTTTTCATCGTTGGCCTTTATGTTTTTATTATAAATGAGAAGTGTAGTAAGTTATTCAGTTTTTGTGCGGATGAATGAATTTGTACCTCTAAGAAAAACTGTGAATCTTTCTATAGGTTAAATAGAGTAACAGTTAAGGAGTGGACATTTTGGTAATTAGGTATAGCGTTGTTTTCTAGAATTCCGCTTAAAAGTTGGAGGAGTGATCCTGTTCGTTCGAAGCTACTTCGCGTTTGTTATAGCATTGATAGAGTATATGCTATATTTGTCTGAATCGTCACGTTTTAAACAGAGATTATAAGTCTCGATATTGATATCTGCTGAGTGTTGGGGTTATGTCTTCGTGATTCACACAAAAAGTCAAGTCGACTGTAACGTTTGGGATTAAGGTGTTAATCTAGGGAGCATTTAGGTTACAAAGGGCAGGAGAAAGTGAGATTGAATGAGGAAATTGGGAAAAATTTGAATTAGTTTTACTAGGTGTAGTTTAAAATTAATTAACTTTTGTGTAAGTTGTTTTGTTGGGTGAGATTGTTTTCTTGGTTAGGTGTTATATATAATATATATATGTAACTAGGCTTGGATTGGAGGGAAAAGAGAGAAGAATTAGATGATCTTCTGGTTCAGACTTCAATGTCGGTGGGTAGAAGTAATGTACTGACAAGAGAGCAACTGTTACGGTTCGAAACTCAAGAGAAGGAATTAGAGGAAAGATCGCAGGAGCTAAAAGAGTGTAAGGAGAAGTTAGAAAGCTACGAGGAAGACTGGCAGTATATTGGAGAGTTGCAAAAACGAACATCAAGTGAAGAATCGAGAAAATTGATTCAGGAGTGGAATACAGCTGCCAAGTCCTGTACAAAAGGCGAAGCTTGAGACTTGCTGGTAACGGCTACACTCGAGGTGATCCAAAGGGGTGAGATCCAAGCAGAACAATTGTTAGAAGAAGAGAAAAGAAAGAACAACGGTCTAGTAAAGAAAATATTGTCTTTGGAACAGCAACTGAAGGAAGCAGAAGAGGCAGCGGAGGAACTGGAGACAGAATTAAGAGCCGAGGGTCCACTGCCGCAAGAGAAAGTATACAGGCAAGAAGTCAGTAAGAAGTGGACACCAAGGAAATTAGTGTTCTGGGATAAACCACGAGAAACGAAAGATAGGCAAGATATTTCAGCTAAGAGTAGCTCATCGAAGGGAAAGACAGAAGTACCAGGAAGCAGTAAATCATACGGATTGCCCAAGAACAGTATGGCGGAAGCACATGGGAAAGTTATGGATATGGTATCTAAATATATACCATTATTTTCTGGGGAAAGGTCACCAAAGCTGGGCAAAGAATTGTACCGTTTCCTGAATTGCAGCAAGGAACTCTACGATCAATTGACTACTTAGGAAAAAGCTATCTTTATCAAATGTGTGAAATTTCGGCTTACAGATGACGCTTATTATCTAGTGTGTTCCCAGGAGCCGAAGGATTTTGAAACTCTGCAGCAAGTTATTACAACTGCATATACGCCACGAAAATCGTTCAGTGAGCTACGTACGGAAATGCTGGAGTGTAAACAACGACCTGGAGAGGACATTCGAGAATTCGCTGACAGAATGAAAGAGCTTCTGGACAAAATTAAAACGTAAGTGCATCTGACGGGAAGGAGATTCCAATCTCTAGATGAAGTACAAGAAGAAGCTAGTTATTTCGAGAAGGATGCAACCAGGCTCCAGAGTAGAGAACCAGAAGTCTGGGGAAGTGGGCGAAAACTGAATTCCGAAACAACGCGAGATAGCTGGGGGACTAATCGTTTCAACAATAATACCAGCAGACCATTCAGAGAAGCCGTACAGAAGGGCCCATCTCCAGCAGCAGCAGGAATATATCGTGGATCACAGGCTAGGGCAACGCCGCCTAGGCCCATCCAGTGCTTCCAGTGTGGGCAAAGAGGGCATATTGCTAGGGAATGCCAATCAAGAAAACAGCCACCATACTGTGTAAAATGCCGAAACTATGGTCACGATACTGCTAGTTGCCGAAGACAAAGCATAAGGTTCGCGGATACTTCAATTGGTTCTCCAGGACAGCTGCAAACAGACCCAGAAATCCTTTATTGCCAATTTTGTAGAACCTGCGACCATTATACCGCAAACTGCTTGAAGAAATATCTAGCGGAACAAGAAGCTCTAAAGAAGGGAAACGGGGAGCGGCAGCTGGGGGAATTATCCGCAGCTGCCTTCAATTAACGGAATTCAAGACCATAAAGACCTCACAGAAAGAAGCCAGTGTCATAGAGTTAAGTTTGTTAAATAATTGCATTATCTCAGTAGAATCAGATATAGGTATGTATAACGGGTAAATTAACATTAGTAATAGATACAGGTGCATCTTGTAATATAATTAAGGTAAATCGTATTAAAGGAAACACGCCTATACAAACTCTCAAGAAAATAAGATTGGAGGGTTGTTTGGGGCACAAGAAAGCTCAATTGGAACTTGCAAAGCCACACTACGCATAGGTGGAGTAAAACAGTTATGCGAGTTTAACACCATTTATGACACTAATTCGATTTCAGCTGACGGTATTCTGGGGATCGAGTTCCTGAAGGACAAAGCAGTCATTGATTGTATAAATGGAAAACTGTCAGTGAAAGGCATGGAGAAAATAAAGGAAGAAAAACCTCTTTTTGGATGCATCACTGGAAAGGAGAAAATCGAGTTAATAGAGTTGAAGGAAAGCACCCAGGACAATCATCACCAGTTTATCCAGAAAGAAGAGTCAGTGTATTCTTCCCCAAAAGAGATTCAGCAACGAATGAAGAATCGAGTCGCAGCCTTGCGCGACATTATATCCAAAGCGGGCGTGGTATCAGATAGCCTCACAAAGTATCTTTCAGAAGTAGAATCTTACCAAGATGGTCAAATAAAAGAAAGAAAGATGACTTTTCCAAAAGAAGATGATGTACCGCCAGCTCTAACAAATGAGGAGTTGCCTTTCGTACAATTGGTTGAGTCCCTTAGCCGGGGAACGAATCAAAAAGATTCTCAAGATGCACCCATCAATAGGACTAAACCGATGGGGAGCAGAGAACAAGAAGGTGTAGCAGGAAAAAGGGAAAAGGAGCTGGAAATTCCTCGCATGGAAGTCCAGCGCGACCTCGTTAAAGCTACAGCTTACGCAGAGGCTCAGAGCGAAAAGGTACATCTTACACAGCGAAAGGAAACGTATTACTTAGGACAGAGTAAAACCACTCAGGGGACAAGAATTAAGTTGAACCCAAGAACAGAACGGCTGTTGGAAATTCCTGTCACAGGTGAGGAAGATTTAGTGTGCATAGCGGAAGAAATTAGGCCAGGAGTGTATTGTGGGAATGCTATAATTAAGCCAAGGAACGGTAAAGCGTGGGTAGGTATTATTAACGCAGGAAGGGAGCCCGTTGAACTAGTGAATTTCAGGCCGAGGCTTGAAAAATTGAGTAAGTATACTGTGCATCCACCAGGACGGGATAAGGGTAAGATTGATAATCGCCAACAACGGCTCAAGCTAATGAAGGAATCACTGGTGCTGGGAGAAGACCTTAACTTCGAAGAAAGGGAAGCAGTAACCCATATTTGCTACGAATACAGTGATATTTTTCATTTGCCAGGCGAAAAATTGTCATACACCCCGACGAAGACCTTTAAGTTACCGTTAATGGCTAATACGGCCCCCACACACAAAAAGCAATATCGCATGCCAGAAGCCCATCGAGAAGAGTGTCAGGAACAACCCAAAAAATCACTCGAGGACGATATCATCGAACCTAGTGACAGTCCATTTAATTTCCCCGTACTTCTAATTCCTAAGAAAGGAGTAGATGATAACGGTAAAAGAAAGTATCGGCTATGTGTAGACTTCAGAGAACTAAACAAAGTCTGCATCCCCTTTTCTTATCCCTTTCCCCGAATTGAGGATATTTTAGATCGTTTGGGTCATTCTAGATACTTCACCACGTTAGATTTATCTAACGGGTACCACCAAGTATTAATCGACCCAAAAGACAGAGAAAAAACGGCGTTTAGTACCAATTTTAATCATTTCCCTTATAAACGATTACCATTTGGTTTAAAAACGGCCCCCCCCCCATTTTTTCAATCCCTACTGAACGGAATTCTAACGGGACTTCAAGGGATTAAATGCTTCGTGTATCTCGACGATGTCGTGATATTTGCTAAGAGTTTGGACGAACATAACAGCAAACTACGAGAAGTTTTTCAGCGCCTCAGAGAACACCACCTTCAGTTGCAGCCTTCAAAATGTCAGTTTTTAAGGAAAGAGGTAGTGTATCTGGGCCATATTTGTTCAGAACAAGGGGTAAAGCCTGATAAACGATTAGTAGAAGTAGTGCAAAATTTCCCAAAACCAAAAACTGTTCGTCAGGTTCAATCTTTTTTAGGGCTAGCCAATTATTATCGGAAATTTGTTCCGAATTTTTCAAAAATATTGGCACCCATTAATAGTTTATTAAAAAAAAGCGTTAAGTTCACATGGGGACTCGAGTGTGACAAGGCTTTCAGTTGTGTCAAGGAAATTCTTACTACACCACCACTCTTGATATATCCGGATTTCACAAAGGAATTTACGGTAATCACTGATGCAAGTGGGGAATCTTTAGGGGCAGTTCTGGAGCAAGAGGGCAAGCCAATTAGTTACGCTAGTCGTACTTTGAACATGGCAGAAAGAAACTACTCCACTACAGAGCGGGAGATGTTGGCCATTGTGTGGGCAGTACGGAACTATAGGTGCTACCTTCTGGGCAAAACTTTCAAAATAGTAATGGATCACCAACCGCTACGGGCAGTTTTCAAGGTGAAGCACACTACTTCACGTATGCTCAGATTTCACCAAAAACTATCGGAGTATGAATTTAAGATTATATATAAAACTGGAAAGGAAAATGGTAATGCCGATGACCTAAGCAGAATTCCAAGGCACATTGAAGAACCTGAGTCATATCATAACAAGGAGTCCCCATGCCTTGCAATAACTCGTGCTCAAGCTAGGGAACAGAAAGAAAGGGAACAACCAAAACAAATACCGTTGCGAGATTCTGAAAACGAAGGTAACAGTATTGAAGGAACTGAGATAATCACCGAAGAAAAACTGAAGAAACCAGAACCAAAACTGGTGACCAATCCAGAAGAGATTGAGCTAATTCTAAGAGATGACTCTAGGTTTGGAGGACACTTTGGAAGGAACAAAACGTTCAACAGAGTGAAGCGCTTCTACCGTTGGAAGGGAATGAAGGCTGATATAGCTCGGTATGTTAAACGTTGTACGATTTGCCAAAAAAAGTAAGCACGCTAGAGCTATCAAGATGCCATTAGTAGTGACGGAAATCGCGGAAAGACCTTTTGAGAAAGTCTATGTTGACTTAGTTGGACCTTTGCCAGTCAGTCACAAGGGTAACAAGTACATCTTGTCTATGATGGATGATCTGACTAGATTTGTAGATTTCGTGGCGATACCAGACCAAAAAGCGAACACGGTAGCCCAGGCCTTGTTTGAGCAAATCCTCAGCCGGTACTCGCTACCGAAGCAGCTAGTAACGGATCAGGGAGCAAACTTCACTGGAGAAGTCTTAAAGGCTCTTTATAAAATGTTGAAGATAAAGAAACTTCAAACAACTGCCTACCATCCCCAGTCCAACGCTGTGGAGAGGAAGCATTCTACGGTAGCCAACTATCTGAGGAGTTTCGTTGATCGGGAGCCATGAAACTGGGACTAGCTGTTGAGAACCGCAGCGCATGGAAACGTTGTTTGGATTTGTAGCGGAAATCCCCAGTAGCGTACAGCGTCTGCCTGAACCGGTATACAATATGGATAAGTACCATTCGGTATTGCGGTTCAAATTGCAGAGGGCGTTTCAACTAGCTAGGGAGAACCTACTTAAAAGCAAACTAGTGGCAAAAAAGTACCATGACAATTCAGCTAGGCCGGAAGTCTTACATATTGGTGATAAAGTTCTAGTTAAAGACTTAGCTAGGGCAGGGAAATTAGCATCCATTTTTAAAGGTCCATATGAAGTAATTTACGTTCACAGTCCTGAGAATGTAACTATACTTCAAGGAAAAAAGCTCAAGCGGATTCATACGAATCGTTTGAGAAGGTATCATGATTAATTTTAAGATTAGAGTTTGTTCGTCATATAGGGACGATAACCTAAGTGGAATGAAGCACGAGAGAATAGTTTTACAATTTGAATATTTTATTTTATTTAGTCTTTTTCTTAGTTTTTTTGTTTTTCTTGCAGAACAAGGTTCATTAAAGCATTTAGGCTGAGAGGAAAGGAAAAAGAAGATTAGGCAGATGCGAAAAGATTGCCAATGGAGGGAAGCAAGTAAGTATATGTAAAAAACAAAAAGGAGAAGAATGAATGAAGATTTTTTTAAAAAAACAAAAAACAAAAAACAAAGGAAATATTGAAATAGAAAAGAAAAAATAGAGATTTAAAAGAGAAGAAAGTAGAGTATACAAAGATTAATTGAATGAAAAAGAAGAAATAGAGAATTTAAAAGAAATAATAATTTAAAAAAAAGAGAAAGAAAAGAGGAATAGTAAACAAGATATAAAGATTTAAAGAAAAAAAAAGGGATAAGAGATTTTGAAAGAAATAATGGAAAATAAATAAGAAGAGCTGTTGAAAGAAAGCATAAATAAGAGGTTAATAATAAAAAGATTAAAAAAAAAGGGTTTAGAAATTTAAAGGAAAGAGAAGTTTTTATACGAGTTGTGTAAAGAGAAGAGAGAATTGCTAAGAAAGAAGGTGTAAGAGAAATAAAGATTGTAAAAAAAAAAAAATTTATTAGAATAAATTAGGAGTTTATATTAAAAAAAACAAACTTCATTTAGTTTAAGAATACTAGGATTGCCCTAAATTTATATAGTTATAAAAGAAGGTTTAGCTTCGCGATGAAGGCGGTAGTAATTTTAATCTTAGCTTTGATAGCTGGGATACAAGCAGAGCAGGCAGGTTATAGCATCGAGCCGATACCACAGTCGGGAGTGTTGTTCGAGCGTCTCGGGGTAGTTAATTTCTACACGAAACATTGGACTATTCTGTCTAAGTTCCAAATACCAGATCTCACTGAAGACTTAAAATTCGTCAGCAACTGCAGCGGTTTGATAAGCGGATTATGTGCAGACGTAACCGATACTGGAGGCGTTGCAAGGTGTAAGGCAGCAGTCAAAGAGATAGGAGGCTGGGTGGAAAAAATTAAGCGTCAGGATGAGGAACTCTCGCATCATACACAAAATGAGGCGCCCCGAAGAAACAAGCGTTCAATTTTTGATGGAGTGGGATCTCTGGCCAAGACACTGTTCGGAACCATGGACCATGCCGACTCGGAAGAAATACATGCAGCTATAGATGACCTTAATGAGAAGGAGAGCTGAACATTAAATCTACTGAAGGACCAAATTACAGTCGTCAAATCTACGTTCGATTTGTTTAATGCTTCAAGGCTACAGGCAGCAGAAGAGAGAGAAGAACTACAAAATAAACTTTCAACCATCGTTAAAGAGCAGCAGGGTCAATATCGGGAATTATCGTCATTGAAACTAAGAATGGAATTGAGTGAGGTAATTACGCTAATGAGCCTTCACTTAAGAGAAATCAGCGAAATGCAAGAAACAATGATGAGCATATTAATCTCCCTAAGCGTAGGAAAGCTACACCCGCTGATAATTCATGCACGAGAGATGACCGAGATAATGAAGAATGCCACTAGTAAACTGGATTTAGATGAAAAATTCCAGAATTTCCAATTGCTGGTACAAATTGAAAAGGTACAAGCACTCCAGGTAGGCCAAGAAATCATAGTCAGGGTAGATATCCCACAGCCCCAACGAGTTGCATTTGACTTACATAAGGTATACACGATCCCGATATCTATAGATGAATTTGGTTATCATGTATATGATCTGGACGCTGAATTTGTGGCAGCCAACAATCATGAACGACAGTATGTCTTGCTGAGTTACCAACAGTACCAGAAGTGCCAGAGGTTGTTAACCGTATCGAACTACCCGCAAATCTTATAACTATTACTGCTATTGGAGAAAACTGTGTGCTGAACCTTTTCCAGAGCTTCAACGTAAATGCGAAGGTCTGTAAGGAAAGAGTTACAGCAAAGTGGAGCAGCTTAGTGAGAATGGTAACGAGAAACCACTGGTTATTTGTGATGTCTGAGAAGACCAAGCTGGAAGTAAACTGCCAACATTCACCAACTTCCATCGGTGAGCTGAAGCACACAGGGGTATTATTCATCGAAGAACATTGTCACCTGCAAATCGGTGACCTACGAATACAAGCTGAAGATGCCGCACAGCGAAATATATCTCTATGGCAGCCCAGACGAATGGAGTTACCAGCCTGGAACAGCATCGCAACACAGACAAACAGGCAGAGAGAGGAGGTAGTAGAAGGCAAAAAGGACGAAATACGATTGCTGGCTAGTGACAACTTTAATCAAGCATGGAGAGAGCAGGATGCCGCTATAAAGAGGGTTGAAGACAAGATCAGCACGGAGGAGGCAAGTAGACGTGCCATTCCACATCCAGTACATTTAGCAGCGACAACTACTACCGCATGTTTAGCCGTCATCAGCTTAGTAATCTTGATAGGAGTATTATGCCATTTGAAGCGCTGGAAGAGGAACTACACCCAAGCCGGCACCAACAGAGTGATTCTACCTATAGTTCATAAGTCAGAGCAGCAACCCAAGGCCCAAAATGCAAACATAACCATTGAGACAATCTTGCCCACGACAGCGAACTTGCCAACCACCAATCTGCCAACTATTGTGGGGAAACAACTTGTGCAGCTAGAGTAGCCGCCATAGGTTTAGTTAAGTATATATATATATTTTTTGCACTTGTATAACGAAGAAGTAATTTAAGGGCAATCTATAGTTAGAGATTAACGTATAAATTTATATAGAAATAAAAATATGTATATATGGTTATTAATATTCAATCATGTTCAATGGAAAGGAATAGATTAATTATTATAAGATTCAAATGTAGGAAATTATTAGTATAATAAGGTATTTAAGAAGGAGGAAGTTTCCAAGAAAGGACATGTGAAGTAAAAAAAAAGTAAATAGATATGTTGTAAAATCAGAATAAAAAAGAAATGAGATGAAAGTAAGAAGGAAATTAAATGTGAAAATGATATGTTGAACTTAAAGAAATTAAATGTAAAATCAAAATAAAAAAAAGAAATGATGTAAAAAGATGTAAAAATGAAAGAAAGGAATTAAATGTGAAAATGAAATATTGAATTTAAAGAAGTTAAATGTAAAAGAAAATAAAAAGAGAAATGATGTAAAAAAAATAAGACAATTTAGATAGTAGGTATATAATGAAAAATGTAAAGAATCTGAACCGAACGAGGATAAAGACATTTTCAGTTTTTAATTAAGATTGTTGCACTCTCCAGATCTAGTTCCCGGCGGAAACTAGATTTTCCAAGGGGGGAGGGATGTTATGGCCCAATATACGGAAGATTCTTCCAGCAGCCAAGGGCGCATTTTAGTGAAATAATTAGCAATTGCTAAACAGTAACGTCGCATGGTACTGTTCTGCAACTGTCGGTTATTTTGCTGATTAGCTCAACAGCTGGCTGCGATGAGCGCTTAGTGGAGCAATCGACGATTACAATAATAATTAACCTAGCATGGTGATTATTATGTAAAGCGATTGTTTACTACTGAGCGACTCAGGTGCTGCAACCGGTAGAACAAACGGCAAGGTTGTTGTCGTTTGTTTACATCCGCGTTGTTAAGTAAAGTCTACTTCCGAATATTGGTGCATAAAAAACCAATGACGGGACTGGCGAGTGCCGTAAAGTGTACAGTCTAATCGTGATTAGAGTCGGTTCAGGTTACCTAAGCGCCAGGTAGCTTAGTTACATTGTCATTAAGTTAGGTCAGTTCCCGGATTAATAAAGTATTGTTTTAAATGCAATTCGTGTGTTTTCTTTGATTTAAAGATTTATTCTTTTATTGTTTGATTGATTCGTGAGTTTTATTATTGGGACACGACAAGAGCTACAAGTGACTTAAACTAAGTACACAAGCCGGCTCGAATCCAGGTCACTTGCTGGAATTGTGACCAGCCAGGTCATCTCTACAGATATTTTCGTAGAACACCAGTAGGTTACTTCTGTTATGGATGTGATCAAAAAGACCTGAGTCGGGTCGGGAGCATTAACACCAGATTCCGGAAAAGAACGATGTGGTACACGCAACAATCTCAACACAGGTAGCAGTGACATAGCATCCAGCCACCCAGATCACGCGTGCAGAGGCCAGTCAAACACCCCAATAGTCAACGTCGTAGAATCGGATCTGACATTATTGGAAAACCCATCCAATACTATCTATATTGTGCCAACAGCATGAAGGTCAAGATCGGAGACCTCAAAGACCAGTTGCTGGTATTTGATACTCTCTCTCTCCCGTCGAAGATACTAGTTGAGTTACCGTTAATACCAATTGCAACAATTCCTCTTGGCAAGCTGAAATAATTAATAGACTGTAAGAGAGCGAATTTCCTCGTCAGCAGTGGAATCCCCAGTAATAAATATCCCTGATGATAATGTATGTCGGACATCAAAAAGACTTACAGGTCGGTGGCGCGAACATTGCAAAAAGTTTAGAACTGAAAGGAAAAACCTGGCCCACAGTATCGGACGACATCAGACCGTATGCCAAAGTGCAGCTACTCGGGCGAACTGAGTTTAAGGTACTAGACAGTGGTGCCACCATCAGTATCCTAGGTAAAGGAGCTCTAAAGAAGCTGTCGGAGGTCTAATGGAAGACGTACAGGACTCAAATAGAGGTGACTAACGGTGTCATAACGAAGTTCATGGTCATGCGGGTTTAGAGGTCATTTTTTGTGGTGAGATCAAGAGCCAGAGTCCTTGGAGCTCTATAGTAGTGCTAGTAAGGGAGCCAAGTGAGGTGCGGCTATGTTTTGATGACAGGAAGGCTAACACAGTCACGAAGAAAAACGCTTATCCACTACCACATATAGATAGAATTCTGGCTCGACCTCCTCAGGCAAACTACATTACAAGCCTGGACTTGAAAGACGCATTTTGGCCGATCCCACTAGCGAAACAGTCCCGAGAGAGCACGCGTTATAGTGCCCGGGGGCCTATTCTTGAATAACGAAGGCACATTCCGTATTCGTTATACTGTCAAAACCAGTCGGAATCGACACATGTGGTATTCTTGAAATCCGCATTCGTTATATACCGAACGCAAACCCTTCGTTATTTAACGAGTGGGTTCAACCATTCGTTATGCCAAACGAAGAGCGAATCAGCTGCTACTTTACGGGTGATAATGGGAGATAAAAGATGTGCGAAAATTTTATATGCTCAAAAAACTAAACTAATTGAGTTTTTAGAGGAAAACCCGAAAGTGAAATTTAGTAAATATGATAACTCTTTCAGTTCAAAAGATGCCACGGAATTGTGGCAAAATAAAATCAGTATTAATTTCCATATCCGAAGCGCAAAAGAACTAGAAAAGTTTTTTTATGGTATTATATTCGAAACAAAGCTAATAGAAAATTTGCAGATTTGGCAGGATTTAAAATGTGTGGTGAAAGGAAAATCTGCGGCGGCAAAAAACACATTAGCATGGCACTGGTGGAGGTCTTCCTGCAACATTTTTTTCTATTTAGCGTTGAATTAATTAAGGGTGCAGGAATTGATTAACGATCGACGTAATTGATAGTCCATAGATTCTTTAACGATTTCAGACGCAAACAATAAACAATTCACTGAAGCTAGCCATTTTTTACAAATTATATTTTAAAATATGAAACAGCTGACAATATTCAATTTGTAAGTTGACAGATTTAATCTTACCACACTCGTTATGTTGAAAAACTTTTTCACCACTTCGACTTTATAACGATGAGGTTCAAGAATACGAACGGGTTATTCGATTCGTTATCAACCATTCGTTATATAACGAATTCCTAAAAACCATTCGTAATTCAAGAATAGGCCCCCTGATCACCCTCTCTATTAATACACGGTTCATTTGGACTATGCAACGCGCCTCAAACTATGGACAGTCATCTCTTTTGATCTTCGCGATAACGTCTTTGTATATCTGGACGATTTACTGATTTTGTCTCAAGACTTCGACTCGCATCTGGCCTTATTAGCTCGTGTAGCGGATTGGTTGAGGAAAGCTGGCCTCACTATTAATGTCCAGAAGAGCAAATTCTGCATAAAAGAGACTAAACATTTGGATTTCATTGTCGGAAACGGTGGTATAAATTCTGATCCCGTTAAGGTCGCAGCAATAGTGGACTATCCACCAGCTAAAAATATTCGGCAGAACCGCGCCTTTGTTTATGGCTGGATGGTATCGACGATTCATAACAAACTACGCTGATTTGACTGTTTCCATCACTGATACCTAAAAGAACCCTAAGGAGGTCAAGTGGACAACCGAAGCCCAAACGTCTCTAGAGCAGCTGAAGCAATAACTTACTTCTGCTCCGTTACTAGTGAGTGCCGATGTCACCAAACCGTTCATTATACAATGTGACGCCAGCCAGCAGGTGGAATTAGATGACGATGCCCACGACTGATTGCCTACGTCTGGAAAAAATTGAACTCAGCCCAAAGCAACTACAGTCACAAAAAAAAATGTCTAGCAGCTATACTAAATGTCCAAAAATCGACCTTTCATCGAGCTAATGCCGGATCATTCTAGCTTAAAATGGCTGATGTCTCAAAAGGACCTTCAAGGCTTCAAAGCTTCGACTTAACGATTGAACATCGAAAGGGAAGTCTTAATGTAATCCATGTTGCATTGTCAAGCATCTACTCGGACAATGTCACACTAACAGAAGATACTGGCCCAGAGGTCCTTAGCTCTCCACATTTCGACTCGACGAAACATGAAGAGTTGAGGCAAAACGTTAAATCGACTTCCAACAATCTACCAGACATATGTGTAACGGATGGCCTCGTTTACATTCGAACTCTTCCAAGGACAGAGAATCCAGTCCAAGAGTAAAGAGTTTGGATGCTTTGGATTCCACGAAACATTGTCTCCAACATCATTTCGAGAGCGCATGATCCACTACTAGCTTCACATGAAGGAATAGGAAAGGCATTGGAACGGTTAAGACGACACCACAAATGACAATCGATGTCAGAAATTAAGAAGGCTCTTGTGATGTGTGTAAGGAAACCAAGGCTCCTAACACCATCCTCAAACCACCAATGGGAACACAATCTCAGGCAGAACGACTATTACTCCCGATCGATCAATAAAAATAACTGCATGATAGTTTATTGCTTTGATCATTTTTCGAAATATCACTTATTAAAACCGATTAAGAGAACCTCGATCCAAAAAATGTGACAGTTACCTACCTAAAGGGAAAAAGAATACTTCCATGGTATGTTACATCCTTACAACAGATGGACTAACAGAACACGAATCCTTAACTTGAGCTATATGACGTATTCGGGAAGAGGTCCAGTGAAGACCTGCAGGATGTTCAGGATCCTGTAAATAGGGTTGGCGGTGGATGAGGCTGGAGCCAATGGCAGCACCTATACTCTC
Source organism: Dioctria linearis (assembly GCA_963930735.1). Classification (NCBI taxonomy): domain Eukaryota; kingdom Metazoa; phylum Arthropoda; class Insecta; order Diptera; family Asilidae; genus Dioctria; species Dioctria linearis. The sequence goes on along the minus strand of OZ005742.1, from coordinate 124,891,701 downwards.
TTACAGAGGCTAGTGAACCACGTGAGCTAGCTTCTTTTTATTTTATTTGGGTTTTTTTTCAAAGGCTCAACCTGTGTGTGGCGGCTTGGAGGGACATCCACAAACAACCAGCTGGTGATTGTGCCTCTTACCCATCTAGCATGGGACGAGTGCTGATAAGCCCATACTTCGTTATTCCGCTAGCACACGTACCAACTAATTTTACCCGATCTCCAAATAGTGGGTCGGTTCACACATTGAGCGTCCGCACTGATAAGGCCTAGTTCTAGCTCAGCACACCTTATCTGGTGGAATTGTTCAGGTTGCAAGAACTGCGCCCTCGAGCATACGTAGTCGCAGCGTCATAACCTCAGAGATATCGTGAGCGGAAGGGACCTTACAATCAAATATTTAGGTTGTTGATTGGTGGAGATACTTCCGAATCGCCTCTACAGCGGCAGGGCGGGGGAGTACTGACAGACCGGCTAGTTAGGTTACCGGCATGTGAGTACACCGCTGACCTGTTTCGTGTTGAAACAGCTATCGAATCCCCTGGATGCGATCATTTCTCAGCGGCTCTAGCATCCTAGGAGATGCAAGGAGCCAGCCCTGTTATGGTCGCCTGTGAACACGGCCTTAACATCTATAGCTATTCCACAGATATCTGCAATCCAAAGCGCAAGGCATATCTGTAAGTAGAACAAAATGTTCCACGTTGGGGAACAGAGAAAACGGGCGGACGAAAATGCCGGAAGTGAAGGTGAGGTGGCCGTGTTGGTTGAAAAAAGAAAAAGAGAAGTGTCAAGTTGGCTTCAGTTTTTTTTGGTGATAAGCCTGTGGTGTGCGGTCGCGTTCAAAGCACAAAAAAGAAATTAAATCATAACGTAAGTCGAGAAAAGTTTCATTGCTAAATAAGAAATGCTAGAACTCAGATTAAATCTTAAAAGTTTGGCATTTAATCTGAGTTCTAGCATTTCTTATTTAGCAATGAAACTTTTCTTGTGTTATATCACTGAGAAAAAAATTATTCTTTATTTTAAGTGCAATTTATTTACGAGTTATTTATTTCAAAAGTTTATTTTTAATATATTTTATTTTCTAGTTTTTTTCAGATTATCGCACTTTAACGTAAGTACTTCCATGTCAAAAAAGTTTACATGAAAAATCCGGAAAAATTTCCTTCACATCAAAACCCATATAACGGTTAAACATAGAAAATTAAAATGTTCCCATAAAATATGTAAAACATCATGCTAAACCGTTTCAAAGATAAATCAGCCTACGCACCAACCTACACCCCCTCTGTAAACAAATTCAAAAATCACGGATTTTAACGATATTTGAATGAGAAAAATCTATTATAAAGTTTCTTACATAAGAAAAGCAAAATGCCATTTAATAGCACTTAGCAAGAGCTTTAATTTGATGTCACATACGGCCCAAATTGGACAACCCCAAGGGGAGCTACCACCCCCACCCTAAAAACGTAAAAAGTGTTGACTCCATCGGAAAGCTCCCCATTCACTCATTCTAAATCAAAAAAGCCCTTATAAATCCATTCACATTTACTACCTCAAAACTCTTTCGTCACGAACGTCGCCCTTACGGACAAAGTTATTTAGTCAGCGGTTTGTGAGTAGATAGAAGTTATTTAAAAACTCATAAAATCAACGTCTAGCTAGCAGTCTCAGTACGGTGCTAAGAGTAGTGCATACTCCGTAAATTTTTTGCCACCGGTTATTTTATTGTAGGATTTTATCACAAGTAAAATACATATTATGTATTATATGCAGACGAAAATAGTAGTACAAACTTGGCAAGGTACCGTGAAACAGTGTCATACGAGATATAAACATATGACTTTAAAAATCATATTAGCTTATACTAGTAATTCTTTTTCAAATATCTTACAGAGAGTGTTTGCAGAACACCCTTCTGTTGAGTTTTGAAATGCGTTATTCCTTTCATTAGTATACGATGCTGCCTCAGGGTTATATGTATATAGTTAACTCATAATGTTTGCTGAAGAGAGTCTTGAGATCATTGTAAATTAGAAATTGTTTTAACTTACTAATCGGAAATTTTTGAGGAAGTGTGTCATTGTAACTGTGTAACTTTTGGAACCGCGTTAAGTTGTTAACTAGGCTTCCCCATCTTCGGAAGCTATGTAAATGGTAATTAACAGTAATTAATGCTTCATTTTACTTATATTGTAATGCCACAATAAAGCTTATGTTTCTCCTCCACTTTCCTGGAGCCCTCTTTCGAATAATGGTCTACTAGGGCCACTCCTTTGCTCTCATTACCGATTCTAGAGGTATCGTAACAATGTGCCGGTGGTGCCGAGGATTGTCGGGAAAAGCACAGAGCATGCTAACACTTGATCCTCCATCAAGTTCGAAGGTAAATGGTGTATATTCCATTCATGACTTGAGCGTATTTGCTTTTGCTTGTGTTTTTCAACTTATTACGCACAATTTTTTTAACAAAAAAATGTCTTCTCATTTTTTGTGTGTTCCGTTTCGCCTAATTATTTTGGTCATTGTGCTTGACAGAGCCGTAAATTCATGAGATTGATTTCTTGGCTGATAGCTAATAAGTCAACTGGAATTCATGTCTTTGCCCCGCTGAATGGCCGGATCAACACTGCAATCTGAGAAAAGGAAGAAAAGAGTTGTCGGTGGATGGAAGTGTTATCTGGCATACTGCTAACTGCCTGACTGAAGAGCCTCATGCAATATTCCCAGTTCCTGGTATCTCGGCCCAACCTTTCCTCGGATATTCCATTGAGAGATTGGATGCATCGCTTACCAGACGAACTCCTAAGAGTGGAGAAGTAGACCGAAATATCTCGATGTGGTGGGGAGGAAAGGTTCTAGAGAGTAAAGAAAAATTGTCGCCAACATTTAATTAAATTTGTTTCTTTTGCTCATTAAAGGTAGTTTTAGTAAGCTGCCCTTAGAAGTTTAGACAGTTTTGACTTTCGGTAGACATCTTGAGACGAATTAATTAGCAGTTTTGCCATTGGCTGAAGAGGAGAAATCAGACCATTTTTTTTAATATAGTACAAAACTAGAAAAGCGAAAGAATTTGTTGTAATAAAATTTTATTCATATACGCCTTTATTAGCGTACATTCACCTAATTTCGCGCTTATATATAGAATCTTATTTGCACCCTTAAATTTATTTATCTACTTTATATATCGTCAGTTTCATACTTGCCCTCCGGCATTGCACTTGAATTCTTGTTTCATTTTCTTCATTTGATTTCATTAAAAAATAAGTCACACTGCCAGTATTGAGAAAAAAAATGCCAGCTTCGTCTGCAACGATTAAATAGTTAGACAGGTTCTATGTTTATATATCGAACTCGAAGTTATACTTTCGTCTTGACCTCTAGACCATAAGTTTCACATACTTACCCACATGTATGGCAGTTGAACTTATTTGCTTATTTTCTTCAGTTATTATTCAATAAAATCAGATTACCTTATATAAGACATATAGTCTACCTATAGAGTTAGAGACTTGAGAATATTAGATTTGAGCAGTCTTACATATTACTATCGTCCACTAAAGAGCCCTTCATCCGTATATTTGAAAGTCCAACTTACTCGGGATTTAGAGTGGGTTAGCAATTTGACCAATACCCCTGACAAGCGAATATAGACATCGTTAGATACGATGTCCATATGCAGATCACTCCAGCCACGAAGGCGGTTTTAACCATACCCCCACCTTGTACTATAGGCCAGGGCGAAGACTGGTCTGTGGCCTCCAAACCACTAGTGACCTTCTGCGGACATATTTTCCAAAGTGTCTCAAAAAATAGAGGACTGAGACAAGTCCACTTGTGCAAATTGTCGTAAGCCTCTACACATAAACGAATGTGTGCCAAATACTGGAACTATTCCGCGGAGGTACCAGACTCGACAGAACCCTAAACAGAATGTTGTTCAGTACCCTATTTTATCCCCACATCCTAACCTGCAGCATGGCAACTCTATTAGCCAGTCCACCATTGCCATCAATGTACAGGCAGACAGCCCCGTACCACCAGCACCTGGAGACCCTTCGGTCGCCACACAAGCTTTGGTAGCAGGCCTGAGGATCTAAATTGCTGATCTAGTGCGTGATGAAGTAGCTAGAGAGATTGCAACCCGACGCAATGAGATAACTCATAGGCATCCTCCAGACTTTGTCACATCTCCGAGGCCGAACATGTCCACTTCACAACGAAGGGATCGACCACCTGATTTATCCATCTCCCACCTAGCAACATGCCCCAATGGCATCAAATCATTTACTCAGACGTCACTTCGTGCTCGCGCCAGGGTCCCGCGCCCGCACGTTATGAGCCAAGGTAAGCGGATATTGAGTCGCGCACACATAGAACTTATCCAGCACCACAATGATAGAGCCCGTACACTGTACCATCAACAGTCAGCCAGTCTAATCAGGTGGAATTTGACATATAATGGTAATAACTCTCGACTATCAGTTGATGAATTTATATTTCGAGCCGAAACGCTTACGAAATCTACGTTAGATGGAGACTTCCGTCTCTTAGTAAAGAATGTGAACATGCTTTTTGGGAGATAAAGTACATAATTGGTACTGGACCCTCCTTAGAAGCAACCCCAATCCAACATGGGAACACTTAAAGCTAGCTTTCCTGACAGATTGGGGTGAACCATGTGATGATTTCCACATTCGAAAGCAGATATTAGCTCGCCATCAGAAGCCAAATGAATCTTTTTCCACATATTACCAAGCATTGGTGGAATTAAGGAACAGACAGCTAATCCCAATGGCAGAACCTGAGTTTGTCGAAACGGTACGCTAACCTACTGCCCGCCTTTCAGAAACAGATCTGTCTGCACCACACTAGCTCCGTAGCACAATTAAGAGCACTGGTCTTATAAAACCAATTTACACGATCACGCAAACCTCCGTTATGCCCCAGTTCCCATATAGGAGCCGGCTGACAGAAATTAGTTGTCCAGAGTACCGCGAGATGGACGAAAACCTACCATCACCTGATGTTCCACGAGTGGTTGCATTTGTAGGCTTGTGGCGGATTGGCGACGCGTGGCGAAACACCTTGTACGGACACATCACAATTGTAGGGTTTACGCTAAGTTCAGCGAAAATATACTTTATGAACTGGAAAGGTATATATATATATATAGTAGGCCGCGAATTTAATATGTAAAAATAAAAATAAAGAAATTTAGTTTTTAAGTCAGAATTGAACGAGAGCGATTAAAAAAGGATTTTTTGGATGTTGTTACGCTGTTCAATATTATTATCATTATAACGTTTGATTTAAAAAGGAACGTAAAGAAGAATCGACTGAAAGATTATCATAAGACTTTCTACATAATAAAGAGGATTCTACAGGATACATAGTCTTTCACTAGACGGCTAATTTTACAAATAAAATTTAGTTCAAATTTTTCTTTCCTTAGAGTCTACGTATCTAGTTCGCCGCAGACTTTCCCAGTCTGACTTATTCAGAAGTAACGGATTACAGATATTACAGACTACCGAGGAATTTCACAGAGCTGTGCTGTTACAGAGGTTTACGCTACACAGTTTAGAATCAGTGCTGTAGTGTATTGGCCTTTCATTATAAACCCAACAGTGGAACACGGTGTATCGTACCCGTCTTTAAGATAGTGCCAACACCATCATAATATACAATCCAACATCGACTGTCATAGGGCCAGTTCGAAGTTGAAGCAGGAGATTATTACCGCTATAACAAGAGGCTACCACACAGTAGACTTCGCTGTTCCGAGCATCAGAAGGCTCATATATACTAGCATATCATTTCTTTTTCTTTCTTCCATAACATCAGGTAGATATCGTCGACGTTACGAGGGCCTACCTATTGGTGTCACACTTCTGACACCAGGCAGGACTGGGGCGATTTGTTTCCCAATCTGATTCCTTTACTTACTCGTCATCCACGACCAACTAATAAGTGGTGTAATCTAATTACACCATAACTGGTGACCCCGACAAAGAAAGAGGACGCTCAAGCAAAATTGTTTTAAAATAAAAATCTAGACTTTTCTTTTGTTATTATTTAAACTTCTACCAAGGCAGAAGTTTTAAGTTTTTACAATAGGAATTACTCCTGAAGAACCTGCGAACCTCATTGGAGAGCATTTGCTTCTTTACCACCTCGAACATGTTTTAAGGAAAAGAAAATCCATCCATTTTATCCAGATTTATTCCGTCGATTGCACGTCGGCGCCATCAACATCTAGAAAATCTCTACATAACATCCAGAGCTTCCATCGGTTGCCCGTTAGCGCAACCAGCATCTAAAAGATCACTATATCTTAACAACCACCCGAAGATTGGAACCTTAGCAATTCGCAATAAGAACCAATACAAGAATCAAGCAATAAACCACAGCAAAAACCAAAAGGTTTGAAAGACCCATTAAGTTTGATGTTATTACCATATTTATTTATATCGTTTCAATTAAGCTAGTTTTAGTATACTTATGCAAATTTATAGATTCACGAGTGTAAACTTCTTCCAGTTTCCAAAGTGTTCATTTCTTTCAATCGGATATAGTCTATTGTAGTTTGGCCTGTCGTCGAGTCTGCAGTGATTTAATTTTAATTTCGTTTTTCATTCGTCATCTGTCAAAATGCCTAACCAATAGTCTTCTGTTGAGGACTTGTCAAATATTACTACTGGTCAGAACAGCGTCCCGCCGGCGACTCCTGGTGATGGGGCGACAAATGTTGTATTGTTGGAGCCTGCCCTTAATGCAGTCTCCGTTAAAAGTTTGCCGTTCTGGAGAAGTAACCCAAAATTGTGGTTCCTCCATTTAGAGGCACAGTTTGCTGTAGCACGTATAACTCAACAAAAGACCATGTACTACCACACAATAGCTGCGCTTGATGAAAACATCATCAAAATTATCAGTGACATCGCTTACAACCATCCAGAGGGGAACGAATACGATCGATTCAAGGAAGCATTGATCTCCAGACTTTCTGGCAGTGAAACACGTCGACTAAACCAGCTGTTGACCGACTCACCCTTAGGTGATTCACAACCCTTGCATCTGTTAAGGGATGTGCGAAATTTAAATAATGACAAATTGCCCGAGGAGGTACTCAGGTCCCTTTGGCTACAACGGTTGCCTGCTCACATGCAGGCTATTCTCGCCTGCAACAAGGAGAACCTGGAGTCGTTAGCATCATACGCTGACACCATTGCCGAGGTCAATGCCAACCCTCAGGTGTATACGGTCTCCACGACTTCTGAAAGCCGTAATTCTGCTCTTTCTTTGCTAACCGAAGAAGTTCGGAATTTGACCAAACTAGTTGCGGACTCATTGATTCTACACAAAAACCATCAAGGCGCTAATAGCTTCCAGTCTAGAAGTAAGTTCAGACAGAGATCGCCATCACCACGTTTACAGTTTGGACAACAACGTAACGTCTGCTGGTACCATAAAACATACGCTCACGAGGCAAGAAAATGCATCCCACCTTGCTCCTTTAAACCTCAAAATGCTAGGGCCAATTCAATTATTTCTTCTTCAACAAACTAAACGGCCCTCCGCCATTGACGACGGGTGGAAGTGGCCGTCTAAATAGCCGTCTGTACCTCTATGACAAATCTTCAAGAAAACATTTTTTAATTGATACTGGAGCTGACGTATCGGTCGTCCCGGCTACATCAGCCGATCGACATGCTAAATCTGATTTATGTCTAGTCGCGGCAAATTCTCCTGTTATTCACACATTCGGTAGGAAAGTCCTCACATTGGATTTAGGACTCCGTCGTGCCTTCCTCTGGCAAATTCATCATTGCGAACATACCTAGACCCATATTAGGCGCAGATTTTCTAGCTCATTATGGTTTACTGGTCAACGTCAAAGAAAAGTCACTCATTGATCCTTTGACCTCTCTGAAATCTTCTGGACGACGCGTAACTTGTCAAAATTCAACACTTTCAGTTTTAATAAACCCAGAAGTTTCGATCGAGATTCAAAATCTTTTGCATGAACATCATTCCATCCTCGTGGAAACTGGTTTCATCAAGCAAGTGACACATAAAGCTACGCACCGTATTATCACTAATGGACCGTCCATCGCGTCCAGGGTACGTCGTCTCTCACCCGAAAAACTGGTAGCAGCCAGAAAAGAATTTGACTTTCTTTTAAAACAGGGAATGTGCAGACCTTCAAGCAGTAATTGGTCCTCGCCACTACACCTCGTCAAAAAGAACAATGGCGAATGGAGGCCTTGTGGAGACTACAGGCTTTTAAACGCTCGTACTGTGCCCGACCGCTATCCCATTCCGCTTATACACGATTTTATCTATCATTTGCAAGACTGTAAATTCTTCTCGACATTAGATCTGGCTAAAGCCTATCACCAAATCCCAATTGAACCCGAGGACATTCCCAAAACTGCTATATGTACACCATTTGGACTCTTCGAGTTCACGCGCATGACCTTTGGCCTATGCAATGCAGCACAATCTTTTCAGAGGTTTATTAACACCGTGCTCCAAGAATTTTCGTTCTGCTTTGTCTATCTCGACGACATTTTAATCGCTTCCCGGTCTAAATTAGAACATTTAACCCATTTGAAGAAAATTTTCACGCAGTTTGCTGAATTCGGTCTAATATTAAATGTCAACAAGTGCATGTTTTTACAATCCCAGATTAAATTCTTAGGTCATCTGGTTACAGTCGAAGGAATAAAACCTTCTCCTGAGCGCGTTGCAGTTGTTTCAAACACTAAGACACCTGAAACCGTAAAAGACCTACGTCGTTTTCTAGGCATGATAAATTTTTATCGCCGATTTCTCCCGCATGCGGCCAGTCATCAGAGTCTCCTTAACAATTATTTAACAGGTCCCAAGAAGAAGGGAGTACAGATCATCAACTGGTCTACGGAAGCCATCAAAGCCTTCGAGGAGGTAAAATCCCAGCTGTCTCAAACAACCCTCCTGGCTTTTCCCGTCCTTTCGACAGAACTTGCATTATACGTTGATGCATCAGACTCAGCCATAGGAGCCGCACTCCACCAAAAAGTCGAGAATCACTGGCAACAACTCGGTTTTTATTCTGTCAAATTGAACAACGCCCAGCACAATTATAGCGCTTACGATAGAGAGCTACTCGCTGCCTATCAGGGCATCAAATATTTTCGTTACCATTTAGAAGGAAGAACTTTTACCCTGTACTCTGATCACAAACCTCTAACATTCGCATTCAGGCAAAATCCGGACAAAGCTTCCCCAAGGCAGCTACGACATTTAGATTTTATTGGGCAATTTACTAATGACATCAGACACGTCGCAGGCAAAGATAACATCGTTGCCGACACACTGTCACGGTTAGACGAGATTCACCTTCCCAGCGTTATTGATTTCGGAGCTATTGCCGATACCCAAATTGAGGACGATGAATTAGACAAACTGGTACAAAATTCCAAATTTAAATTCGAGAAATTGCCAATTTTCGGCACAAATAAGCAACTATTCTGTGAGGATTCTCATATCGGAGCCAGACCTTTCATTCCTCGCAAATTTAGAAAGCAAGTGTTCAATTCCGTCCATAATCTCGCTCACCTTGGCATTCGTACGTCAAACAAAATGGTTACCTCCCGGTATTTTTGGCCTTCTATAAATAAGGATGTAAACTCCTGGGCTCACGCTTGTATAGCATGCCAACAGAGCAAAGTGTCAAGACATGTCAAGACAGCTCCAGGCTCTTTTCCTACATCGTCACATCGCTTCCAAGACATACATGTCGACATCATCGGTCCTATGCCCCCATCCAACGGTTTCAGATACTGCCTAACGATCATAGACAGATTCACCAGATGGCCTGAGGCCGATCCCCTTGAATGCATCAACGCTGAAACAGTAGCGGAAGCTCTCTGCCAGAACTGGGTACCGCGTTTCGGAGTGCCACGAACAATTGTCACGGATCAGAGCCCTCAATTCGAGTCAGTACTCTTTGCAGAGCTTTCCAAGCTACTGTGCTTCGAGCGTAATAGAACCACAGCCTATCACCCCCAGGCCAACGGCTTACTCGAACGCTGCCACAGATCACTAAAAGCAACAATAATGGCTTACAAGGACAAATCCTGGTCAAAAGTTCTGCCGTTGGCACTATTAGGACTCCGAACAGCTTTCAGAGAGGAATTTCAAGCCACTCCAGCAGAGCTAGTCTACGGTGAAGGCTTACGGCTACCAGGGGATTTCCTGCAGAGCTCAACAAGTCTTCCACAAAATGAGTTCATCACCTCGCTACGAAACATTTTCTCGGACCTTAGACCCGTTCAGGCCTCAAATCATTCTCGACAATCTTGTTTTAAATTCAAAAACCTCGATAACTGCTTGCACGCGTTTTTGCGAACAGACTCGGTTCGAGCTTCTCTCCAACCTCCTTACGAGGGACCGTACGAAATTATCGCCAGGAAAGAGAAATACTTCACGCTAAAAGTCAAAAACAAAGAGATCAACGTTTCCTTGGACAGATTGAAACCATGTTTTAGCGAAAAAAACAACGAGATTCTTCAGGCACAGCAAGACCAAGCTAGCGACTCACAGGTAACGCTCCCACCAATAAGTGACGCGCCGGCTAAACAAGCGCCCGAAAATTCAATCAACAACCGGGTTACTAATTACACACGTGTGTTACGGGTGAGTCTTTGCCGTAACTTGGACCTAGGAGTGCTTGCGTATTTGCGAAGATCACTAGCCCAATCGAATAAAAACACTTCTTTTCACTTTGATACTTGAATACTATTTTATTTGATACTTTGAATACTATTTTATTTAATACTTTGAATACTATTTTAATTGATACTTTGAATACTATTTTATTTATTTGAATAGGTTGCCTTACCTCTGGTGGGGGGTCAACCTTATTCTTTAGACTTTGGAAAAACTTCTGCTTGTCCCTGAGATGCATCGGCTTTTTATTTAGTTGGATTCTGGCATTGCTCAGCAAAATTGATAAAAATAGGTATGGGGGTAACTATCTAGGAAATTCCATATAGGAATTCCAGAAATCGAATATATCGGGAACGCCCTCTCAATATATTGGTAATAGCCAATTTTGCATATTCCTCAATATTTTGTAGTTCCACAAGAGTATTTCCCCTTCATTCAAAAATTCCTTTGCAACCATTGGTCAACCATATATATACGGAAGAAACCAATGTTACAAAAAACTCAGCACTATTGCCCAATAAGTGAGTCAGTTTCCATTTCACTTTACACAAGGGATTTCCCAATTATGTACAAGTAAAAAGTAAAAATGTCACACATGAAGTTTCTTAAATTTGTGTGAGGAAAAAATAAACGGCATGTAATGACTGTGGGTTAGGTCAGGGTTAACCTAGTGCCATTATAATGCATGAAATTGGTCTCATGCCGTGTTTGTATTTTTGTATACAAAGAGCCGGCGTTTTGCCGCAAAAAGGTTGACGCAACCAAGAATTTATCGTTTTAAAAGAACAACAGAGAAAGTTGCTTCATAAAACGAAAATAGATTTGGTTAACCATATGAACCATATGTGACGTAAAAATTCATAAATAAATTGACGGTGGAATCACCGCGAAATTGCTTGGAATGCAATTTGATGCGCGTACTCGCGTTTGTCAATTTATTATATGTTTGTACGTTATATGTATGTACGTATGCGCGTATGTTTTGCTTGCTAGCTTCAAGAAGTACGTTATCGTGTATGTACGTATGTATATTTGTAATCTTGTACGTAACAAGATTCTTATTATGATAACGAGTCGTTATTATAGATATATGCATATGTACATATGTATGATGTATGTACGTTAGTTGTACTGATCGGGATATTGTGGCGCTAATGAGATAATGATGAATGCAGGTAATGATTCATTCATTACACCATCCCCCTTGGAAAAAGAAAGTTCCGGGAATGAAATGAATGGGACTTTCTGATAAAACTGAGCAAAACGAAAAGCCGATGATCTAGGTACTTACATTATAATTTTTTGTAGATAAAAATTTATCGGTAACACTAATTTCTAGGTTAGTGGTTTTTTTTTTTTTTTTTATAATACTATTGTTATATTAATACTATTATATTTGTATTATTTATTTATAGTAAAATTGCAGTAGTGGTAATTTCTAGATTATTGATTATTATAGTAATAAAGATAATAGTAATTTTTGTCTACTGACTATTAGTAATTTGTTATAGTAATAAAAATATTTTAATTATATAAAATTTTTTTGGATAATTACTTATCGTAGTTGTAAAGATATGATAGTAAAAGTACTGTTTCTTACTCTCTAGGTTATTGTAATAATTCTTGTTTGTTACTAATTTTATAGAAAGTAGTTACTAGATTTAATAGTAGGCGAGTTATTAGGTTCTAGATTTTATTTATTATTATTATTATTTTCTATTATATTTATTTGTATATAATTTCAAGGATTATGACTATATATGACTATCTCTCTTTTTTTTTGGCGAACAATAGATTACCTTACATAGATTAAACAGCTTTTTGTTTTTCTTGTGCTTTGTAGTTAAACTTGCTTTCTTTTTCGAGTTGTGTGAATATATTTGTGTTTTTTTTTTTTTTTGAAAATTCGCTTAAGGTGGTTAAGGTTGCATTGTTAACTGATAGGATGACTTGGGATTTTCGATCTCTAAGTCTTTTTGTTGTGTGCTTTTGTTTGCGCCAAGCCTTTTGGCTTTACATTTTTTGCATATTTGGACAATGATAACCATCAGGATTACCGCAAATAGGACATAAGAAATGACATAATGATGAATGTTGTGTGTATTCAATGTGGGGAAACTTATATTTTCGCTTTGCTTAAGCCGATTGAGTGCTTCACTTAATGAATTTAACTCTTCATTATCGTGAAATTTAATGACGTGTACCTGGTCATTGGTGGAGTTGAATCTTTCAGGATGGGGTAAGTTAGAAGTTAGATTTAATGATGGGAGGTAGTGGTTACTAAGCTCAGATGTTTTAGTATTATGTGCTTGGATAATTAGATCTTGGGTACGGAGATGGCATCCCGTGGAGAGATTAATAATTCCTGTGTTTTCCAAGTTATATGTAGTAATATTATTTCCGCAAATGGCATCGACCACTGTGATTTTTCGTATAGAAAAGAGCCACTTATTCGGTTGAGATAGTTGTATCCAAAAATCCATTTGAGGAACGGCTTTGATATTACAAGAAGATGGTATTTCATGACTGTGTTTGAGGAGTTGTACCTCGCATTGGTTATTTGTAGACTGGGTGTTAAATATGGGGTGTATAATACGGCACAAGAAATGTACTTGATTTTGCGTTTGACAGTTCTGTAACTCAAATCTGTTTACGGTGTAATAGTGTTCTCTATTATAATCGATTACTAAATATTCGAGTGAAGGTTTTATAAAAATGAACTTATCTAGATGATTTGTCGGCAAGGGATGTATTTTCAGAAGCTGGTATTCATCTTTGAATGGGAGAGGGAGCTTGAGGTGAAAAATTATTCTATTGTCGAGAATTGTACTTCTCACGTTACCAATTTGATAGAGTTGTAGAAGGTTATTCTCGTTCTTGTCTATTGGTAAAGTGAGCGTATTGGGTAGTTCTTTTTGGATATTTTCTAGGATATGTTTCATTTGAGGTGGGGTCATTATTGCTGGGTGTGGTTTACCATGTCTAACATCTGTTATCAGATCTAGTAAGAGGTTTTGGGTGGTCTGATATCGTACCATCATTAGTGCCGTTAGAGAGACCATCGTCTCGAGTTCAGTAGTAAAACTCTTCGATAGTTCATCAGTTTGTACGCGATTGGCTAGGTTACTCAAGGCGTTAAGCTTTTTCTCTACATGTAGGAATTGTTCTTTTATTGTCATGCGTGTTTTATTGAATACATTAACTGTAGAATCAACGATGACGGTTTGATTCTTGATTAATTGCAATAGATAGTCTTGGTTGTTTTTTAATTTATCTATATGCGAGTTAAAAGTCTTAGCGTCATCCGCGTCGAGAGTGCCAAAAAGGGTCTTGCTTAGGGTTCCTACGGCATTAATTAATCCTCTTTTAAATCGAGTAGTTTCAGACTTTAACAGGAGTGAATTTTGTTTTAGGATTCCGATTATAGTGTATAATTGGTGTGTTATGTCTCTGCATAAGGGAGCCTTATTGTGGTAGTTTTCTATGTAATTACACAACCTATTTGTCTGTTCCGTATGATTACACAATTTCTCAAGTTCAAAATTGAATTCCACTAAGTCATAATATGTTATTACTTGCCACTCGTTGCTGTAGAGACTTACTCTTCCTACTTCTTCGAAGTAGATTCCTGGATTGTTCCTCAGGATCGTTACTTGCAACGGTTCGTTTTGTATCATTGCGTCTGCACTGTGAGTTAGGAGGATGAAGACGAGAATCCAAATCATCCTAAGATAAATAAAAAAATATTTTCCTAATCGACGTATAGCTTAAGATTATTGTTGTGTACTGTTCTATTTTTGTTCCCTATTTTAATAGTCGTATTTTCCGTAGAATTAATAGTTACTATATCATAGGGTCCTGTCCACAACGGGGATAATTTGTTTTTCCTTGTGTGGTTCTTTAAAAAGACCTTATCTCCTAAGTTAAAGGTTCTCGCTTTCGAGTTTTTGTCATAGAATTGTTTTGATTTTTCTTTTTCTTTTTTAGAATAGATTCTCTAGCTATCTGGTGACTATGTTGCAATCTCGCTTTTAGCTCACTGCTGTAATTATCGTAATTGTAATTTACCGTTGGGTTTGCTTTAATTATAGCTGGGATACTGGGTGGAAAACCGTATATCAACTCATATGGACTGTAATTGGTACTGGAGTGTGTACTTGTATTATATGTAAACATAGCATACGGTATCCAAGTATCCCATGTTTGCGGGTCTCGGTTCACATAATGCCGTAGGTATTCGGCCAGAGTTCTATGACTTCTTTCCAGAGCTCCATTGGTCTGCGGATGGTATGGAGTCGTTTGCAGTTTTTTAATTTTTAAAAGTTTACACATTTGCGCAAACATTTCGCTTAGAAAATTAGAACCTTGGTCCGTCAATATTGATTCCGGTATTCCATGTCTACAGACTATATTTATAACAAAAGCTTCTGCTACGCTTCGAGCTTCTGCGTTCTGTAGAGGTATGGCCTCAGTATATTTCGTCAGGTCATCCTGGAATGTGAGGAGATACTTGTTACCGTTATAGCTTGCTGGCAATGGTCCTACTATGTCCAACGCTATTCTCTCGAATGGTCTCGTACTAGTCGAGGTAATTTTCATGGGTACTCTAGGATTTCTAACAAGTTTATTCATTTGGCATGATTGACATTTCTTTACAAAGTTTTCGACATCTCTGTTTAATCCAGACCAATTATATGCTGTCTGAATTCTTTTAATAGTCCGAGTTATTCCTTGATGTCCACCTAATGGTGTTTTATGAAAGGATTCCATTATGAGTTCTTGCTCTTTTGGGTCAGATACTATTTTTACTTGGGTTGTGTAAATATTTATTTTAACATTTATATTCTTTAAAGAGAAGGTTATCATATTTTTTAGCTCTGCGTGCCCTACTATGTCCATTTTGGGTATAGAAATATGAACTTCCTGTAAGTTTTTATCTTTGATATAATCCCTGATTTTTAAAATGGTATTTAATATTTGTTTGAAACTGTCTATAGTTTTCATAGGTAAGGGTGCATTAGCAATTATATACGTTTGTCTACCATTCACGTACTCGCGTAGTTGAGTACTTTGCATTTCCTCGTTCAATGATGGAAACAACTCTTTCAGGTAAGTTCCTGTTGGATCTTCTATTTTAGGTAAAATGAAGAATCTGTATGGTAAATTCTTTTGAGTCAGTATACATATGTCCTTTTACTTCGGAACAATCATCTGTATGGGGGGATGAAACGTATTCATTATATATTTTATTTAGATCCAGTGTATCTTCAGTCAGACTGGAGGCTTTTGCCTGATTGCGGGTCATTACGTTTATTGATTTTTGGACTGTAATTTCAGGTTCCTCAATTTTGATTCGACTTAAAGCATCAGCATTTGCGTTTTGTTTACCTGGTTTATGGATTATAGTATAGTCATACTCCTCTAGCTTAATTCTCCATCTCATAAGACGTGAGGTTGAGTCTTTCAAACTCATGAGCCATACGAGGGGCTTATGATCAGTGACTATATTGAATTTCCTTCCATAGATATATGGACGAAATTGTTCCACAGCATAAACTATAGCTAAAAGTTCCTTTTCAATTGTAGAGTATCTACATTCTGCAGGATTTAACGTCCGGCTGGCGAAACAGATAGGGTGATCTTTTCCAATTTCGCCTTGCGATAGCACAGCACCTAATGCAATATCACTTGCATCAGTGGTGACGTTGAATTCCTTATCGAATTCGGGGTAAGCCAGAATTGGTGCACTGATGAGTTTTTGCTTTAAGACCTTGAATGATTCATCACAAAACGTATCCCATACAAAAGTGGTATCTTTTTTCGAGAGATTAGTCAGTGGCTTAGCGAGTTTGGAAACATTGGGGATAAAACGTCTATAATATCCCACAAATCCTAAAAATGACTTGATATCTTTTGGTTTTCTTGGAGTCGGATATGTCTTCACCGCGCTAATTTTACTCGGGTCAGGTTGGACTCCATTTTCTCCAACCACATGACCTAGATAAACGATTTCTTTACGTAGAAAATGACATTTATCTGGCTGTAATTTTAGTTGATGCATTCTTAGTCGATTAAACACTTCTACAAGCTTGGCGTTATGGTCACGTAAATTATACCCATAAATCACGATATCATCTAAGTATACAAAGCAGCGAATACCTTGAAGTCCCGTTAGGGCGGTATTCATCAGTCGCTGAAAGGTTGCTGGTGCTTCTTTCAGTCCAAATGGCATTCTATTATAGTGATAATGTCGAAATGGTGTGCTAAAAGCTGTTTTTTCTTTGTCTTTTGGTGACATCGGGATTTGGTGGAATCCATTGGCCAAGTCCAAGGTTGTGAAGTATTTGGATCGTCCTAGTTGATCCAAGATATCCGTTATATTCGGTAGTGGGTAGGCGTCTCCGAGAGTAACTTCGTTTAAGCGCCTAAAGTCCACTACTACTCGCCAACGTTTTTGACCTGTTTCATCTGGTTTCTTTGGTACCAGTAGCAAGGGAGAGTTCCATGGACTCTTGCTAGGGCTTATGATATTTTGGTCTATCATGTCATTAATTTGCCTATTAATCTCATTTCGTTGAGATTCCGGTAATCTGTATGGCTTGACATAGATGGGCGTAGTATCTATTTTGACTGGAATCGTATGTGCAGCGGCATCAGTATATGTTAATGCGTCTCCTTCTAAATAGAATAAATCATTGAATTCTCTACAAATATTCGTGAGAGCTAATTTTTCCTCTTGGTTACAATGTTCTAATTTTAAATTACTTTCCAATGATTTTAGGCGGTTTTCTATTGGGTCGGATTTATAATTGGGCTGAATCACCTCATAGTTCCGTACATAATCCCAAATTGGTTCTATCTCATTTTTCGAGATTTCCATATCTTCTTCGTTCGTATTCATCATTAGTACTCTTACCATACTGTTACTCGTTTGTGCCAAGGTGTTTCCTATGTATATACCTGGTGTTCCTTATTTTTGTTTTATTAGTAATTCGCCTTTTTCCTCTGTTATTGGAAGTGATACCATTATTTCTGAACGTGCAGGTAATGTAATTTTATCAGATTTTTGATCATCATTAGCTGTATACAGATCACAGTCGTAGCGTCGTGAATCTGTATCTGATTTTTGATCATTATTAGCTGTATACAGATCACAGTCGTAGCGTCGTGAATCTGTATCTGATTTTTGATCATTATTAGCTTTTGATGAGCTCGCGGGTCTTTTTAGAACATACAGCATAAAATAATATATTATTTGGAGGAGAATTGTCAATATGTTTGCGTTATTGCAATTACTACTTGTGGGTACATCGCTCAATGTAGCTGAATTTTTTGCTTCGGAAGTATTGCTTTCATTATTTATTTTATTTATTTTACCCTTTAATGGAGACATTTCTCTGAACTGACATTCGTATTCCTGACTTAAGCAGGCATCTGTGTTTATAATTAGCATATGTTTTGAATAATCTATTACGCATTTGTATTTAGATAGGAAGTCATTTCCTATTATCCCATCATAAGGTAAATTATTACCGTTTGGTATGATATGAAAAGGATGTTTTATTTTGCAGTTATCTTGGATGGATATTGTTCCATATGAAACTCCAAATGAAGGAAAACAATTACCAGACAGGGTGGTAATTGTGCATTTTTGCTTCTCATATACGAGAGCGGAATCGTCAGTAGCTTCTGCTCTGAGTAGACTTATTTCTGCACCAGTATCTATTATAAAGTTTGCTTTTGTTTTCTGGGAGATATCGATATGGAAAGCAACCACTAGGGCGCTTTTATGCATCTTTATTGGGATGCTTAATTGGGTGGTTGATGGACTACGGCTTGAATATCTTCCTCGCGGGAGGTTTCGCCGTCTGAATACACCCGCGTGCAATCGTTTCCCAAGGAAAAATTTTCTGGAGTTGTCCACCTTACTTGCTTCATGTGGCGAGGTTGTCCTCTGCCATTATTTTCGGCATTAGGCAAATTTTGAGCTTGGTAAGCTCTTGGATGAGCCCCAAATTGAGCTTGCCTATTTGTTGGGTACTGAGTGCGGCGTTCATCAAACTGTCTTTGCCTACACTCTCTAGCGTGATGGTTTGGTTTGCGACAATAGCCGCATGTAATTCTATTTATTTCCCTTTTTATGTTTGGGTAAGCATTTATTAAGGGCAACTGCTTCCTCTTGAAACAATTTCCTTTAGTGTGGCCTCTTTTTGAGCAATAGTCGCATACTTGCACATTAGGCGCTGTTTTTTGAGTATGGGGTTGAGTTTCCTCAATGCGTTGAGCATGTTCGGAAGCAAAAGTTATGAGCTTCCTTAGTGAGGTCTCTGAACGTGCCTTAACGATGACCTTAAGTTGTTCGCTTTTAAGGCCGTCTTCAAATGCTCTAATGGCATTTTTCTCATTCTCTGAGATGAGATATGCCCTTGCGGAAGATTCTGTGGCTTCATTAACCGTGGCGCTATTCAAATCAGCTAGCTGTTTTGATAGGCGTGAAGCAAAATCATATATGCTTTCCCGTGTAGTTTGTTTGAGTCGCAGCAATTCTCCTTGTATAGCCACACGTGGTCTATGCTCTTGGAATTGCTCGACGAGTTCTGCTTTTAATTCATCCCAGTTTCAGACTTCTTTATATTTAAAGATGTCATATGCCGGGCCAGTTAGCTTTGTTTTTAAAATGCTAAGCAGTATTTTCTTGTCGGCGTCGCTCTTGGATGTCGTGAATAACATGTCGCAGCACGCGAGGTACCGATGCAGGTCACCTGAGTTTCCATCGAACTCTGGGATCATATTCCGTGCATCCGTTAATGTTATTCTGAGGTCCGATATCCCCGAATTAGTACCAGTAGGTGGAGGTTGAGTCATTTTGACTCGATTAGAGGCACGTAATAAACGAGAAGCGCGAGCTAGTTGTGCAGCCGTATGTTTTTGGCTATTCCCGGCCCGGGCTGAATAATCACGAAAACGTGTAGCGACTATCTTGCTAACACGTTTGCACGTTTTAAACTTTTACAATTTGAGAAACACAGTACTTTTAAAACGAGGGGGAATCAATGAATTAGCGATAGGAGTGGTACGGAACTGATATATAAACGAAAATAACACTGTAGCTTTGAAGCGCACAGACAAAAGGTATTGTAACGAGGTTATGTATAATTAAACTCACAACACCACAAAACAAAAAAATTTCGAACTCACAACAGCACAAAACAAAAATTTTCGAAATTAAGTCGTCGAAACGAGGAACACGAAGTCATCAAAGTGAAAATAGTTTTGCAAGTAGAAAACTTGAACAATGGTTACCAGATGAAATCAAGAGAGAGATGCGTAGACAATATATAAAGTGATAATGGATTTGAAAACTTGTTCATTTACAAAACTTGTTCATTTACATTTTTACACTTGGTTTTTTCCTCACTTAGTTTTCACCAAATTAATTATAATATAAAATTACGTCAATCAATATAAAATTTGGAATCATAACATAAGATATGTATATGTGTGAATATAAAAAAAAATTGATAATATTAAAAAATAGTGACACTTATCTTACTTCCTAAGACTGCTCAATCTTTGTTGTTTTGTGATGATTTCCTGGTAGTCTTCGAAGTCCATGGTGTCTTCATCGGATTCGGCTGGTCTGGTATATTCCATTATCTGCTCCTTGATTCTGTTGATCTCGTTTTCCCTTCTAGGGCCTGTTTGATCCATGATTGCCTTTCTTCAATTTGTATATTTATATATTTTTATACTTTTTCACAATCCCTGAGCGCCTGGCTGGGATTGGGTTGTGTAATACACAACGATGGGTACACCTATAGCGCCTGGCTTAGGTTACCTTTGTTGTAGCTTCTTTTATCAAAGCTAAAGATCTGCGACGATAGGTAGCTGGGATAAAATCAGATCCGCAGCGCTGCCACCAATTTTTTGTTACGGGTGAGTCTTTGCCGTAACTTGGACCTAGGAGTGCTTGCGTATTTGCGAAGATCACTAGCCCAATCGAATAAAAACACTTCTTTTCACTTTGATACTTGAATACTATTTTATTTGATACTTTGAATACTATTTTATTTAATACTTTGAATACTATTTTAATTGATACTTTGAATACTATTTTATTTATTTGAATAGGTTGCCTTACCTCTGGTGGGGGGTCAACCTTATTCTTTAGACTTTGGAAAAACTTCTCCTTGTCCCTGAGATGCATCGGCTTTTTATTTAGTTGGATTCTGGCATTGCTCAGCAAAATTGATAAAAATAGGTATGGGGGTAACTATCTAGGAAATTCCATATAGGAATTCCAGAAATCGAATATATCGGGAACGCCCTCTCAATATATTGGTAATAGCCAATTTTGCATATTCCTCAATATTTTGTAGTTCCACAAGAGTATTTCCCCTTCATTCAAAAATTCCTTTGCAACCATTGGTCAACCATATATATACGGAAGAAACCAATGTTACAAAAAACTCAGCACTATTGCCCAATAAGTGGGTCAGTTTCCATTTCACTTTACACAAGGGATTTCCCAATTATGTACAAGTAAAAAGTAAAAATGTCACACATAAAGTTTCTTAATTTTGTGTGAGGAAAAAATAAACGGCATGTAATGACTGTGGGTTAGGTCAGGGTTAACCTAGTGCCATTATAATGCATGAAATTGGTCTCATGCCGTGTTTGTATTTTTGTATACAAAGAGCCGGCGTTTTGCCGCAAAATGGTTGACGCAACTTGCTTGCTAGCTTCAAGAAGTACGTTATCGTGTATGTACGTATGTATATTTGTAATCTTGTACGTAACAAGATTCTTATTATGATAACGAGTCGTTATTATAGATATATGCATATGTACATATGTATGATGTATGTACGTTAGTTGTACTGATCGGGATATTGTGGCGCTAATGAGATAATGATGAATGCAGGTAATGATTCATTCATTACACGTGATCTCATAATCCCAGAAACAATAGTCTCACCTCAAATACACCTGGATACTCCACTTACCACACCACCTAATGCACGTAACTTTCGAGGTGTTAGGTTTCTCCCAGAAGGAAACACAATTGTACGACAGCAAACCACCAGAACTGGACGAACTACGCAACCTCCACGCAAATACATGTATCGCTAAACCAGCGGTTTCGCTGGCGGGGGAGTGTTGTGGCGGATTGGCGACGCGTGGCGAAACATTTTATAAATCCAATTTACACGATCACGCAAACCTCCGTTATGCCCCAGTTCCCATATAGGAGCCGGCTGACAGAAATGAGTTGTCCAGAGTACCGCGAGATGGACGAAAACCTACCATCACCTGATGCTCACGAGTGGTTGCATTTGTAGGCTTGTGGCGGATTGGCGACGCGTGGCGAAACACCTTGTACGGACACATCACAATTGTAGGGTTTACGCTAAGTTCAGCGAAAATATACTTTATGAACTGGAAAGGTATATATATATATATATATATAGTAGGCCGCGAATTTAATATGTAAAAATAAAAATAAAGAAATTTAGTTTTTAAGTCAGAATTGAACGAGAGCGGTTAAAAAAGGATTTTTTTGGATGTTGTTACGCTGTTCAATATTATTATCATTATAACGTTTGATTTAAAAAGGAACGTAAAGAAGAATCGACTGAAAGATTATCATAAGACTTTCTACATAATAAAGAGGATTCTACAGGATACATAGTCTTTCAATAGACGGCTAATTTCACAAATAAAATTTAGTTCAAATTTTTCTTTCCTTAGAGTCTACGTATCTAGTTCGCCGCAGACTTTCCCAGTCTGACTTATTCAGAAGTAACGGATTACAGATATTACAGACTACCGAGGAATTTCACAGAGCTGTGCTGTTACAGAGGTTTACGCTACACAGTTTAGAATCAGTGCTGTAGTGTATTGGCCTTTCATTATAAACCCAACAGTGGAACACGGTGTATCGTACCCGTCTTTAAGATAGTGCCAACACCATCATAATATACAATCCAACTTCGACTGTCAAAGGGCCAGTTCGAAGTTGAAGCAGGAGATTATTACCACTATAACAAGAGGCTACCATACAGTAGACTTCGCTGTTCCGAGCATCAGAAGGTTCATATATACTAGCATATCATTTCTTTTTCTTTCTTCCATAACATCAGGTAGATATCGTCGACGTTACTGGGGACTACATATTGGTGTCACACTTCTGACACCAGGCAGGACTGGGGCGATTTGTTTCCCAATCTGACTCCTTTACTTACTCGTCATCCACGACCAACTAATAAGTGGGGTAATCTAATTACACCATAACTGGTGACCCCGACAAAGAAAGAGGACGCTCAGGCAAAATTGTTTTAAAATAAAAATCTAGACTTTTCTTTTGTTATTATTTAAACTTCTACCAAGGCAGAAGTTTTAAGTTTTTACAATAGGAATTACTCCTGCAGAACCTGCGACCCTCATTGGAGAGTATTTGCTTCTTTACCACCTCGAACATGTTTTAAGGAAAAGAAAATCCATCCATTTTATCCAGAGCTTCCGTCGATTGCCCGTCGGCGCAATCAACATGTAGAAAATCTCTACATAACATCCAGAGCTTCCATCGGTTGCCCGTTAGCGCAACCAGCATCTAAAAGATCACTATATCTTATCAACCACCCGAAGATTGGAACCTTAGCAATTCGCAATAAGAACCAATACAAGAATCAAGCAATAAACCACAGCAAAAACCAAAAGGTTTGAAAGACCCATTAAGTTTGATGTTATTACCATATTTATTTATATCGTTTCAATTAAGCTAGTTTTAGTCTACTTATGCAAATTTATAGATTCACGAGTGTAAACTTCTTCCAGTTTCCAAAGTGTTCATTTCTTTCAATCGGATATAGTCTATTGTAGTTTGGCCTGTCGTCGAGTCTGCAGTGATTTAATTTTAATTTCGTTTTTCATTCGTCATCTGTCAAAATGCCTAACCAATGGTCTTCTGTTGAGGACTTGTCAAATATTACTACTGGTCAGAACAGCGTCCCGCCGGCGACTCCTGGTGATGGGGCGACAAATGTTGTATTGTTGGAGCCTGCCCTTAATGCAGTCTCCGTTAAAAGTATGCCGTTCTGGAGAAGTAACCCAAAATTGTGGTTCCTCCATTTAGAGGCACAGTTTGCTGTAGCACGTATAACTCAACAAAAGACCATGTACTACCACACAATAGCTGCGCTTAATGAAAACATCATCAAAATTATCAGTGACATCGCTTACAACCATCCAGAGGGGAACGAATACGATCGATTCAAGGAAGCATTGATCTCCAGACTTTCTGGCAGTGAAACACGTCGACTAAACCAGCTGTTGACCGACTCACCCTTAGGTGATTCACAACCCTTGCATCTGTTAAGGGATGTGCGAAATTTAAATAATGACAAATTGCCCGAGGAGGTACTCAGGTCCCTTTGGCTACAACGGTTGCCTGCTCACATGCAGGCTATTCTCGCCTGCAACAAGGAGAACCTGGAGTCGTTAGCATCATACGCTGACACCATCACCGAGGTCAATGCCAACCCTCAGGTGTATACGGTCTCCACGACTTCTGAAAGCCGTAATTCTGCTCTTTCTTTTCTAACCGAAGAAGTTCGGAATTTGACCAAACTAGTTGCGGACTCATTGATTCTACACAAAAACCATCAAGGCGCTAATAGCTTCACACATTCGGTAGGAAAGTCCTCACATTGGATATAGGACTCCGTCGTGCCTTCCTTTGGCAATTCATCATTGCGAACATACCTAGACCCATATTAGGCGCAGATTTTCTAGCTCATTATGGTTTACTGGTCAACGTCAAAGAAAAGTCACTCATTGATCCTTTGACCTCTCTGAAATCTTCTGGACGACGCGTAACTTGTCAAAATTCAACACTTTCAGTTTTAATAAACCCAGAAGTTTCGATCGAGATTCAAAATCTTTTGCATGAACATCATTCCATCCTCGTGGAAACTGGTTTCATCAAGCAAGTGACACATAAAGCTACGCACCGTATTATCACTAATGGACCGTCCATCGCGTCCAGGGTACGTCGTCTCTCACCCGAAAAACTGGTAGCAGCCAGAAAAGAATTTGACTTTCTTTTAAAACAGGGAATGTGCAGACCTTCAAGCAGTAATTGGTCCTCGCCACTACACCTCGTCAAAAAGAAAAATGGCGAATGGAGGCCTTGTGGAGACTACAGGCTTTTAAACGCTCGTACTGTGCCCGACCGCTATCCCATTCCGCTTATACACGATTTTATCTATCATTTGCAAGACTGTAAATTCTTCTCGACATTAGATCTGGCTAAAGCCTATCACCAAATCCCAATTGAACCCGAGGACATTCCCAAAACTGCTATATGTACACCATTTGGACTCTTCGAGTTCACGCGCATGACCTTTGGCCTATGCAATGCAGCACAATCTTTTCAGAGGTTTATTAACACCGTGCTCCAAGAATTTTCGTTCTGCTTTGTCTATCTCGACGACATTTTAATCGCTTCCCGGTCTAAATTAGAACATTTAACCCATTTAAAGAAAATTTTTACGCGGTTTGCTGAATTCGGTCTAATATTAAATGTCAACAAGTGCATGTTTTTACAATCCCAGATTAAATTCTTTGGTCATCTGGTTACAGTCGAAGGAATAAAACCTTCTCCTGAGCGCGTTGCAGTTATTTCAAACATTAAGACACCTGAAACCGTAAAAGACCTACGTCGTTTTCTAGGCATGATAAATTTTTATCGCCGATTTCTCCCGCATGCGGCCAGTCATCAGAGTCTCCTTAACAATTATTTAACAGGTCCCAAGAAGAAGGGAGTACAGATCATCAACTGGTCTACGGAAGCCATCAAAGCCTTCGAGGAGGTAAAATCCCAGCTGTCTCAAACAACCCTCCTGGCTTTTCCCGTCCTTTCGGCAGAACTTGCATTATACGTTGATGCATCAGACTCAGCCATAGGAGCCGCACTCCACCAAAAAGTCGAGAATCACTGGCAACAACTAGGTTTTTATTCTGTCAAATTGAACAACATCCAGCACAATTATAGCGCTTACGATACAGAGCTACTCGCTGCCTATCAGGGCATCAAATATTTTCGTTACCATTTAGAAGGAAGAACTTTTACCCTGTACTCTGATCAAAAACCTCTAACATTCGCATTCAGGCAAAATCCGGACAAAGCTTCCCCAAGGCAGCTACGACATTTAGATTTTATTGGGCAATTTACTAATGACATCAGACACGTCGCAGGCAACGATAACATCGTTGCCGACACACTGTCACGGTTAGACGAGATTCACCTTCCCAGCGATTTCGGACCTATTGCCGATACCCAAATTGAGGACGATGAATTAGACAAACTGGTACAAAATTCCAAATTTAAATTCGAGAAATTGCCAATTTTCGGCACAAATAAGCAACTATTCTGTGAGGATTCTCATATCGGAGCCAGACCTTTCATTCCTCGCAAATTTAGAAAGCAAGTGTTCAATTCCGTCCATAATCTCGCTCACCTTGGCATTCGTACGTCAAACAAAATGGTTACCTCCCGGTATTTTTGGCCTTCTATAAATAAGGATGTAAACTCCTGGGCTCACGCTTGTATAGCATGCCAACAGAGCAAAGTGTCAAGACATGTCAAGACAGCTCCAGGCTCTTTTCCTACATCGTCACATCGCTTCCAAGACATACATGTCGACATCAACGGTTTCAGATACTGCTTAACGATCATAGACAGATTCACCAGATGGCCTGAGGCCGTTCCCCTTGAATGCATCAACGCTGAAACAGTAGCGGAAGCTCTCTGCCAGAACTGGGTATCCCGTTTCGGAGTGCCACGAACAATTGTCACGGATCAGGGCCCTCAATTCGAGTCAGTACTCTTTGCAGAGCTTTCCAAGCTACTGGGCTTCGAGCGTAATAGAACCACAGCCTATCACCCCCAGGCCAACGGCTTACTCGAACGCTGCCACACATCACTAAAAGGAACAATAATGGCTTACAAGGACAAATCCTGGTCAAAAGTTCTGCCGTTGGCACTATTAGGACTCCGAACAGCTTTCAGAGAGGAATTTCAAGCCACTCCAGCAGAGCTAGTCTACGGTGAAGGCTTACAGCTACCAGGGGATTTCCTGCAGAGCTCAACAAGTCTTCCACAAAATGAGTCCATCACCTCGCTACGAAACATTTTCTCGGACCTTAGACCCGTTCAGGCCTCAAATCATTCTCGACAATCTTGTTTTAAATTCAAAAACCTCGATAACTGCTCGCACGCGTTTTTGCGAACAGACTTGGTTCGAGCTTCTCTCCAACCTCCTTACGAGGGACCGTACGAAATTATCGCCAGGAAAGAGAAATACTTCACGCTAAAAGTCAAAAACAAAGAGATCAACGTTTCCTTGGACAGATTGAAACCATTTTTTAGCGAAACAAACAACGAGATTCTTCAGGCACAGCAAGACCAAGCTAGTGACTCACAGGTAACGCTCCCACCAATAAGTGACGCGCCGGCTAAACCAGCGCCCGAAAATTCAATCAACAACCGGGTTACTAATTACACACGTGATCTCATAATCCCAGAAACAATAGTCTCACCTCAAATACACCTGGATACTCCACTTACCACATCACCTAATGCACGTAACTTTCGAGGTGTTAGGTTTCTCCCAGATGGAAACACAATTGTACGACAGCAAACCACCAGAACTGGACGAATCACGCAACCTCCACGCAAATACATGTATCGCTAAACCAGCGGTTTCGCTGGCGGGAGAGTGTTGTGGCGGATTGGCGACGCGTGGCGAAACACCTTGTACGGACATTTCACAATTGTAGGGTTTACGCTAAGTTCAGCGAAAATATACTTTATGAACTGGAAAGGTATATATATATATATAGTAGGCCGCGAATTTAATATGTAAAAATAAAAATAAAGAAATTTAGTTTTTAAGTCAGAATTGAACGAGAGCAATTAAAAAAGGATTTTTTGGATGCTGTTACGCTGTTCAATATTATTATCATTAAAATGTTTGATTTAAAAAGGAACGTAAAGAAGAATCGACTGAAAGATTATCATAAGACTTTCTACATAATAAAGAGGATTCTACAGGATACATAGTCTTTCACTAGACGGCTAATTTCACAAATAAAATTTAGTTCAAATTTTTCTTTCCTTAGAGTCTACGTATCTAGTTCGCCGCAGACTTTACCAGTCTGAGTTATTCAGAAGTAACGGATTACAGATATTACAGACTACCGAGGAACTTCACAGAGCTGTGCCGTTACAGAGGTTTACGCTACACGGTTTAGAATCAGTGCTGTAGTGTATTGGCCTTTCATTATAAACCCAACAGTAGAACACGGTGTATCGTACCCGTCTTTAAGATAGTGCCAACACCATCATAATATACAATCCAACTTCGACTGTCATAGGGCCAGTTCGAAGTTGAAGCAGGAGATTATTACCGCTATAACAAGAGGCTACCACACAGTATACTACGCTGTTCCGAGCATCAGAAGGCTCATATATACTAGCATATCATTTCTTTTTCTTTCTTCCATAACATCAGGTAGATATCGTCGACGTTACGAGGGACTACCTATTGGTGTCACACTTCTGACACCAGGCAAGACTGGGGCGATTTGTTTCCCAATCTGATTCCTTTACTTACTCGTCATCTACGACCAACTAATAAGTGGTGTAATCTAATTACACCATAGACTCTCATCTCTCAGAAGCAGTCAAATGCTGGAACTGTGGCACAGTATATTCAAACAGTAGTCCAGCTCTGTCAAAACTGTCAAGCGAGTAGGATGCTTCTATAAAGAGACTATACTTTCTCTTTCAACAGTTTTAACTAACACACTAGTCAATTTCTAATACAAAGGTTCCTATGTAAATCTAAAGTGGAAGAAACAGAACTTACAGAATGCACAAACTTGTACCAGAGGAAGAGGGACAAAATGACAATCAAAACTATTTCTGCAAGAAAAAAAAAGATAAAAACCATTTGTTCCACTTCCCATGCCATTCGAGTTGGTAGTACTATCAAACTATCACAAACATTATTACAGCCCCCCCCCCCCCCCAATTAATGTAATTTGACGATGCAGCATCAAACTCTTGGGCAAATTCATCAAACAGCCAAAATCTCATCGACTTGTAAATGTCCCCAAACTCGCCGGGCTCCAAGGCAACCCGTGCGCCTATAGGTGTAGATATGTCCACAAGCCACCTGGCACTCCCAGTTCCGATCAAAATCAATTCTACCGGTTTCGACAGAGAGAAAACTCGGACCTCGCCATTTTCAGACAGCCGTCAAACTCTGTGATGAGTGGCAAAGGGCGTCTTCTTCCAATTAAAGCCATACCATCTGAGATGGGAAGTGCTGGGGCACGAATTTTCTCCTCTGCCGTTGAACCTTTAGTAGAAAGTCTCAAGAATATGTCAGTCATACCCGGGCCTAAGCAATCCACCTTAAGAATACGAGCTTTTTAGAAACGAGTCAAAATAGACAGGAAGAGATTGTCTACCATTAATATCTCGAAACTCAGGCGACATCAGGCCTTATGCTGTAGTACACCTGCTCGGGCGAACAATATCAGGATTACTGGAAAGTGGAGCCACAGTCAGTATCCTGGGGAAGGGAGGCTTTGAGGTGCTGACCAACGCTCAAGTCCGATGGTTGAAATATCGTGTTGAGGTAAACCTTACCTTGCGACCTCCTATGGGAAATATACCAATTACAGACCGTCCATGGCAGAGACTATACATTGATGTATTAGGTCCATATCCCCAATCAAACAACGGAATTATTATAATATTATGTATTATAATTGCCTCGATAACTTTTCCAAGTATCCTGTTCTAAAACCGATAAAAAAAACCTCCACTCAAAATATTTGTCAGTTCGTAGAGGCTGAAATATTCCACATGTTCGGAGTTCCGGAAACGATAATCACCCGACAATGGAACACAGTTTCGCTTCTCCCCGTTTACCAAATTGCTGGAGAAATATGGCGTGCACCACTTGCGAACGGCAGTGTATTCGCCCTAGGCTAACGTGTCAGAGAGCGTGATCAGATCGGTACTATAAGGTCTCCGAGCGTATATAAAAACACCACATACCAGATGGGATAAGAAGTTAAGCCACATTGGCAGTTCCTTTAGGAGCCCAGTTCAAGCAATCGGCTTCTCACCTTACAAAGTACTTTTCCGTCCCCAAATGATTGAGCATGCGAACGCTTATATCCTTCTAAAAAACTTTGAACACACTATGACAATATGTAGATGTCGGCGACAAGACGCAACTAATTCGTGCGAAGGTACAAGAAAACATGAATCAGGCATTTGACCAATATGCCAAAAAGTACAATCTGCGATCAAGACCTGTCGATTATAAAGTAGGACAAGAAGTATATCATCGTATGAATTGGAATTCCTGCAATCGGTATCTTTCTCGATAAGGATATTAGTCCATGACTATAGGTCAGTCCCAAGTTGAACAAGCACTTATTTCAAAAAGTTTCCTCTGACACCTCTTTACATAATTACGTGCGGACCCAAGAGCCCACACACTGACTGGATGAGCTGAATAATTGTAAGCTTTTTTAGGCATGAGCCTTTATTTCCCTATGGGAGGGGAAAACGAATGCTCTTATGGTATGTTCTGCCTGTCGTAAGAAGCGACCACAGAAACATGAATCCTTCACTGCAACTCTACCGACGTATTCGGGGCGAGGTCCAGTGAAGGCCTACCAGATGTTCAGGATCTTGTAGGTGGTTGGCGGTCGATGAACTCGTGGAAGAGTCAATTGCGGCGCCCACATCCTCTCAAAGAGGGTACTGAACCGCGGTGATAGCATCTTTTTGTCTGCTCTTTTTAGTTTCCAAGGCGCAACCTGCGTGTATGTAGTAGCTTTGAGGAGCTTCCACGACCGAGCGTTGAGTTGCGGTCGAAGTGAGATGGCGTGAATGGAAGGGACCACTCAGCTATTTAGGTTGCTGATTGAAGAGGTACCCCCAACTCTTCCTTATGTGGGAAGTTATAGATATGCTAACAGACTGGTTATTTAGCTTACCGGCCTGTGAGTACACCTCTGACCGTCTGTATCTAGACAGTTGTCAAGCTCCCTCCGACAGCCTCAGGTGACCTCGTGGATGCAGCTCTGACCCAATTCGCCCTGGGAGAGTACTGACATTTTCCAGTATCATCAGCTTATGGGCGAAGCATACAACGCTGCCCTGTTATGGTCGCAGCTTTAAATTCTAGTACTGACATTTCCCAGTATCGTCAGCTTCATGGGCGAAGCATACGACCCTGCCCTGATATGGTCGCAGCTATAAATACGCACCCATTTGTCAATGTCCCTCCAAATATACTACTGACATATGCATGTCAAGGCACAGGTGTGCAAAGAAAAAGAGTTGGAGGACAGAAAGGAAGAAGAGCTTCAATTTTATTTTTTTCATTTTCTTATGAAACAAGTGAAAACAAGAGTAAGCAAGAACAAGTAACAAAGGTAGAATTGGTCTAACACCAATTCTTATGATATCCTAGATGTATGTAGTTTCGTATGGTCACCCATCTGTGCAAGTTTGATTTTTGGAAGTGGTTTTTCGCATATATTTCTAGAACGGTTCGTCGGACAGCAAAAATGATATTACAAATTTCATAGGATTTTATATTCTGAAGAACTTTTCAGTACAATAAAAATATGTAGAATGGCACGGAAAATTGGCCGTCCACAGCGACATGTTACTGAAAGGATGAACGGTATCCAGCAAGAAATGTATCAAGAGCGATTAACACAGTCATTCACATCTATTGTCATTCAGGCAATGTTAATCGCTTCGAATCTCTATCGAATCCACAATACGATATTGGATGTAATGGTGCTCACAGTGGAAGAATCAGCCCCCAACTTATATCACCGGCCCAATTACAGCAAGAAATTGCAACGATTAATAATTAAGAGCCATCTTGCACCGGCTTTAATACTTTGAGCATTGACGACATTCTGAGCTTCTACAAATAGTTGCTTTGAGGTGTTCCACTCGCTACCGGTACCAGTGAAAATCAACGAAACATTGATCGCGATACGCCAATCTTTTCCATTCTTGATGCTGAACTTACATCGCGACCAGTATTATCCTCTTACTGATCAAGAACTGGTAACCTGCATCTCACTGAAGGACAAAGGAATACTCTGCAAAGAGAATCACCTTATACGGTCGCAGCAATCACCAGACTGCCAAATCTTAAAAACCGAGAGGTGGCCACACTGGATACAACTACACACCCCTAACCAATGGATCTACTCTTTACGACCACCACAAATGACATGGTATGCAACAATACCGTCACCGAGCACACTCTTGAACAATCTGGTCGAATGAAGATTCAAGCTTTGTATGTCATAAAGCCACAACTTATTACAAAGATTGTAATATACACAATCAACCAATCTGTCAAACACTATAGCCCCAAACCAATTGACATCAGCACTCCAGCAAACTCACCATTACGTGCCACACCTTGAAGAGCTAGCAGAGCTTAAGAAAAAAACTCATGGAAATGCATAATGAGTTACCAGCCAAGCTAACAACATCAGACTACACTATCAGTACACGGTATCATATTCCGGCCTATTTCTTATACTCATCACCATTATATGCCTTGTTTGGAAATTTCAAATCCATCAATGATGTGCCCAAACCAAGAATGAAGACAGAGCTCGGCTGTCGACCCTAACGCAGGAGACAAAGAATTATCAAGAGAATACTTCGTTGTTAGACTTGACATATGACATGGTTGAATGCAGGATTCAACGAAGAGAAGAAAACAAAGGCGACACCAAAGTACACCAATTGTAAAAAATTAGGTTAGTATTTTTGTAAAAGTCTAATCCATCTTTATAACAAATCTGTGTGTACTTCCGTTTTATTTTATGCAGGTTTGCAATTTATTTATTAATTCTTAACTAGCTTCTTTGTATAGATTTTGTACTTAATATGTATCTATTAAAACCTTGTTCCTAATTATGAAATAAATCAAAGTTCAAAGCGTTGTCGCCCAATAACAAATATGTGAAAATAGAACATTTTGATTCTAGGTTCCTGAGTTTTCCAATTTTTTTAATTTTTTATTGAAAAACAAGCTAGAATAGTCCAAGACCAATTCTTACGATATCCTAGATGAATGCCCTATGTAATTTCGTATAGTCACCCCTCTGCGCAAGTTTGATTGTTAAAGTGGTTTTTCGCAACTATTTCTAGAACGGTTATAATTTCATAGGACTTTATATTTTGAAAAACTTTTCAATACAATAAAAACGTCTAGGACTGATCTTTTCACAGTGTATGTAAAAAAAAACCTGTTTTTGTATAGTAAAACTAAGGAGTTGCCCCAAGGTGTTACCCGATTTGTCAGCCCTCTAATGTTGTTTTCGTTCGAACATCTGGTTCGCTCTGGAGGCAACCACGTTCAATTGAACGGTTTCAGAGTGCACCTGAAAAAAGCTTGCTTGTGTATGTATACTAACGTGAAAGTCAGCCGTTTATTTATAGGTAATGATCTTAAAACAGGAACTAATAACAAATTTTCCACTTCAGAATCACAGGAACTGCTTGAAGATGATGATGAGTTCATAAGCTCTCTAATAATTCTTCCATTTTTAATAATTATTGCCTTTAAAATAATGTCAAATGTTAAATGGCAACTAGCTTTTATTTGTGTGAGCGAACCTGATGCTTTTAGAGTTGCCTCCAGAAAGAACCCATGACGACATTACTGAACGCGTTCTCGAGTTATCGTGAGGACAGACCAGCATGCAAAAATCAAAATAACTTTTAATATTATGCGTGGGTGTCCAATCCATTTTACTCTATTATCATTATATCTGTGCATTACAAACGGAATGACTAACTTAGTATACCTTATAGATTTCATCTAGGCTACAACATATTAAAAAAATAATGCTATTTAATAATGATACATACGAATGTCTTGATCTAAGTATAAGTTTTACA
Organism: Dioctria linearis; assembly: GCA_963930735.1. NCBI lineage: Eukaryota > Metazoa > Arthropoda > Insecta > Diptera > Asilidae > Dioctria > Dioctria linearis. The sequence continues at coordinate 124,857,951 of OZ005742.1, read as the reverse complement.
TCATAGACAGGTTTCGATAAGGCCAGCAATAAATTGTATAGGTATGGTTGGGAAAATTTCACTCCTCCCAGTTGCAGGCGTTTGAAGTTCTTTCTGGTGTTGGAACAATTAACTCCCTATACTCCGTTATCTGATTGATCATTCGTCTATGAGCCTGTTTACATTAGATCAAAGCATGCGCCATTGTAGGTTTTGCAGAGAAATTGTTCACATTTGAACCTTTGCCCCATCAACTTGGCTGTATACATTTGACAGTTAAGAATTTATGTAATTTCCAAATACACATATAACAAGTAAATTTAAAACGAACAATGGTGTTAAGCTTATGTTTGAAATTATATATCATTTGGAGTGAAAGTTAATTTACTTTTGCCAACCAATGGAAGAAATTATCGTATGTGGACTCAACAACTCTCACATCAGGAGCCGCATAGTAAATTATTAAATTAAATTTTTTTTATTTGTTTAGATTCCGTGATGCCTCAAACAATCTGGCGATTGCCCATAAGAAAACTCAAGCAGGCTCTATGATGTATTAATCGTTTTTAAGAGTCATCAAAGCAAATACAATCATTTTCACCATGTTATGCCTGTACTGTAATTTCCAGTTTTATTACCCATCAAACAATATCCCAGGAATACAGGGGCAAAAACAGTCAACATACAACTGTCACATCATAGAAAGATGGATGACTCGAACGGCAAATTGGTAGCGAATGGAATAAAATTTCAGATTTTTTTAACCCATAACATTTTTTGCTAGTCTCATTGAACCCTATCCGTGACAAACTATTTACATCTTTGATCAGGACATACCTATATGTAACCATTAACCATTTCTCTAATAATTTAGAATTACTTACGGCGTCATTTCATTGTATCTTAACTTTTTTATGTAATAGTCCCGTTTGAAAGAAGAAAACTCCTCATCAATACTCAAATTATCATCAGAAATATTATCTTCCGCGAACTAAAAATAAAGTTTGAATAAAGTATGAATACATTACCATATAAATATTACCATGCGATTTTCCTCAATCAACTTAAGAGCCGAGCTTAGATTTTCATTGTGTACTTCCGCGATATCAAATTGGTAGTCATCTTGAATATCCTGAAATTTTGAGAACAGCAGAAATTCAAATTTAAAGCGTAACAATTTATATAAAAATGTGGAAGTAATATAACTAATTTTAGATTTAGTTATCTTACATTTTTTTTTTAATTCTGCCTTACAATATTTGTGACAAAATATTATATTATTATACATATAACTAAAGCTAAAGTTACCTGTTGTTAGAACGGATTTTTTTTTAATTAAAAACGAATTTTGAGATTCGAACATTACAGACAATGTCTTGGCTTTTCTTAAGTTTCTTGCTATTTCCGCTGACCGCAACACTATTTTCTAGTTTGCTTATATTTATACTATATAATATAGGGTATACTGATAGTCATTCCGTTTGTAACGCATAGAAACAATGGTGGTAGGTCAAAAAGGATATTAAAAGTTATTTTGATTTTTTCATGTCAGTCTGTCTGTCTGGCCGTCCGATCCGTAATTCGGAGCGTGTTTACTTAGAGAGCAGAAATTTTGTACACTGCCTTTTTTAAAAATGGCACATTTGATCGAAAATGGGACAAACCATGTAACTTCTACGTGGGATTACCATGCAAAAGTTTCGTCTTTCACTATAGTATATATTTGAGAGAGCTTGAGAGCTGAAATGTGTACAGGGCATTTTCATTAAATTAGTGAATACAATTTCAGCAAGAACTAAATCGGCAACCCTTTCTTGTTGTTGCCATACAAAGCTTTGGTTAACATTTTTATTTTTATTAGGGTATAAATAATATTATTGGTCTTAGACCAATTATAAGTTTTTTTCTTGGTTTATTGAAATTTGTAGAAAACGTCAACAAATGAAAGTTGTAGAACATTTGTTTCTTTTTTTTTTATAAAAACTGTGCACTTCTTTATGTCACAGAAAAATAAACGCAGAATGGGCAAGGAATTCTTAAAATTATGCACTATTTATACTAACGAGATATCCAACGATTTCCTCGCAAGTGTTTGACAGGCTGGGAATAATTTAAGAGGAAACCGTTCAATTTGATAGAATGTTGCAGATAGAGACGTGAAAATTCTTTAGGAGTTAGAATGGTTACGTGCTACAAATTCCGATGAAATCGCCCGATTGTTATGGTCGCAGCCTTAAAATTCTAGCTCAGCTGCGGGTATCTCTCTAACTACCCCACGATCCTTTATACTTCAGAGTGTAGACGACGATGCCGCGTAAACGGGTTAGAACAAAAATGGAAAAGACGAAGAAGACAAGTAAAAAAGCTAGAATTGGTCTAAGACCAATTCTTATGATATACTAGATGAATGCCCGTATTAAATTTCGTATGGTCACCGATCTATTCAAGTTTGATTTTGACGTTGTTTTTCGCATATATTTCTAGAACGGTTTGATGCACAGAAAAAATGATTATAACCAATTTTATAGGATTTCGTATTCTGCAGAAGTTTTAGTACAATAAAAATGTCTTGGACTGATCGTTTTCAAAGTATGCGTAAAAAACCTAAATTTTTATATGGCAACACCAAGAAGGAGTTACCCGATTTAGTCCATTTTTAACATTTTAGTTGTTAATGTAGTAAAAACATCATGTACGAAATTTCAGCTCTCTACGTCGACGCGTTCTCAGGCAGTGTCCAAATATATAGCGGAAAACGAAATTTTTATATGGCAACCCCACGAAGGAGTTGCCCGATTTCTCATTTTCGAACTTAATTTTACTTTTTTTTGTTTAAGTCAGTGTACAAAATTTCAGCTCTCTAAGTGTACGCGTTCTCGAGTTATCGTGCGCACGGACGGACGGACGGACGGACATGCAAAATCAAAATAACTTTTAATATTATGAATGAGTGTCCAATCCATTTTGCTCTACCATCATTATTTCGAGCTGTTACAAACGGAATGACAAACTTAGTATACCCCTATAGATTTCATCTAGGGTATAAAAAAGGCGGAAAAGGGAGCTGTAAAAGTAGATGTCTCGAGAAGAAATAGAAAAATGAGAAAAGGATCAAGAAAAAAAGTAGTGTATGTAGCAATATGCTACACTGAGCTAGATACACGTCTAAGCGACCCGTACCAGCACGAGGTGGGCGCGAACTGTCTTCTGTATGGATGGAGATCGAAACGCGCCGAACGCACCCGAGAAAGAAAAGAAGAAGAAGAATATAGACATTTGTCTGATTATTCATCTTCACCGCGGAAAAGTGCATGGCCTACGGGGAAAGAAGAATCGGAAATTACTAAAAGCATCGGCGGCTGAATTTTAATTCCTCATGTAAGTTTCAATAAAATGTCAATACTCAAAAAAAATTTAACATAAAAATTTTTAGAAGGATGATGAATGAGGGTTAGATATTCGGCAAGTTTTTCTAAAAATCGAAAGAGATCCGAAATTATCAAGGAAAAAAATAAAACCAAAAAGAAAGATTACAGTAGAAGTGCAGAGATTCTGTGCGCATTTTAGCTGCTTATGAAGGAATTCTTCATATTCTCTTTCTCAATTGAGTTAAAAGAAAATTCGCTTCTCCAATCCGTTTCAGGAGTACTTAATCCTGATAAAAAGTTTGGCTGTGGGAGGTGCTCTAAGAGATTAGAAGAGGAGAAAAATCAAGAAAGCTAAACCGACGAGAAAAATATATTAACTGAAGACTGGTGCCTTGCACGTGCATCTTCGGGGTAACCTATTTAAACATTCTCTATGGTCCCCGATGGGACCATACCTATCCTTATAATAATTCGAGGAATGGATGGTATACCAGCGCGGAAATTGCGGCTGCAGAACGTTCTTTTGGGAGACTTCCATTATACTTTGCTTATTCAGGAGACAAAGTCAATTTCAAGATTTCTAACTTTTATGAAACTCTGTACGTGTCATATGCAGTGAAGTAACTACGAGCTGTGTGATCGCTGTAGTAAACCCCATGGCATGAAAGCAGAAAATTGGCCGAGTCCTTCCCCAACTCATACACATCAATTAATTATTGCGATCAGATTTGGAAAAACAACCAGAATTGGAGAAAAGATAATTATTCTTGTGATGTACATGTTAGACATAAATAGTAACTTTATCGCTTTATGGTATAGGCAACTTTTGCAAGAAAAGAAAATTTATATATTCTTTAACAGAGGCAGAATACAATAAATCATGTAAGTTGTCACCTCTTATAATTTTGCATTTATATAAACAAATTTTTATCTATATATATTGAATTAATCTTTTATATGTAAGTGTATCTGCAGAAAAGTTTAGTTTCTTAAGTTTATTATTACTAAAAAGGATCTATACATTTTTTTCTAAAATACATATAAAAAATTTTTCATTACTGGATGCAAAGTCAGTTGTATACATAGTATGTGCAAAAAAAAAACATGCTTCATAAACGTTGCATTGCCGGAATATTGCTACATATATGCGGTTATTAGTTACAGTATTTTTATAAATTTCAGTACATTAATTTTGTCATTATTACTATTAGTTATTAGTTGTCTAATAAGATTTTCATTGCAAGGATAGCTGGCATGGATGGACACTTTCATTTGGTAAAATGTTCATATTCCCTCCATAGCTGAAATATTTTATTACGTTTTATTGCTAAGAGACTTTCTCGAATGCTGCATCGGTAAATAAAGATGATTATAAACGTTGCATTGCCGGAATATTGCTATATGCGGTTCATAGTTGCAGAATTTTTATAAATTTCAGTACATTAATTTTGTCATTATTACTATTAGTTATTAGTTGTCTAATAAGATTTTCATTGCAAGGATAGCTGGCATGGATGGACACTTTCATTTGGTAAAATGTTCATATTCCCTCCATAGCTGAAATATTTTATTACGTTTTATTGCTAAGAGACTTTCTCGAATGCGTCATCGCTAAATAAAGATGATTATAAACGTTGCATTGCCGGAATATTGCTATATGCGGTTCATAGTTGCAGAATTTTTATAAATTTCAGTACATTAATTTTGTCATTATTACTATTAGTTATTAGTTGTCTAATAAGATTTTCATTGCAAGGATAGCTGGCATGGATGGACACTTTCATTTGCTGAAATGCTCATATTCCCTCCATAGCTGAAATATTTTATTACGTTGTATTGCTAAGAGACTTTCTCGAATGTGTCATCGCTAAATAAAGATGAATAATTATATCGTAATGTGCTAAGTTTTCCGTGTTTCTTCTCACTCTCCCGGAGCCCTCTTAATGTGAGGGTCGACCAGGTCCGCTCCTCCTCTAAAATTTCGGGTCAGCATAGGGACTCTAAAAGTTATCTGCCCTCAAAGTCATTTGGGTGGATGGGGCCAGCAGAGAAGGCCGAACATCTGTGCCTTCCCAATGGATGTAGCTAAGTGGTGTAAAAGTCCCTTAAGGACTGAATGTGTGTTGCGGCCTTTTGGAATTGTAAGCTCTGTGATGGCCCAATATACGGAAGATTCTTCCAGCAGCCAAGGGCGCATTTTAGTGAAATAATTAGCAATTGCTAAACAGTAACGTCGCATTGTACTGTTCTGCAACTGTCGGTTATTTTGCTGATTAGCTTAACAGCTGGCTGCGATGAGCGCTTAGTGGAGCAATCGACGATTACAATAATAATTAACCTTCGCATGGTAATTATTATGTAAAGCGATTGTTTACTACTGAGCGACTCAGGTGCTGCAACCGGTAGAACAAACGGCAAGGTTGTTGTCGTTTGTTTACATCCGCGTTGTTAAGTAAAGTCTACTTCCGAATATTGGTGCATAAAAGACCAATGACTGGACTGGCGAGTGCCTGTAATATTCTATTCTTCCAGTGAGCCGTCGCGTTGCATAGTGGTGTCAAGTTTCCGTTCGGTGCGGCGTACATAGTAATTGTTAAGATAGGTCAAGTTTTAGTAAATAAAGATTTATAACGTGCACGAAATTCGAGCGTTGTTTTATTCGAAGAAAGTTTTATCGCGGTTAATTATTGGGTTTTATTGATTGATTGCTTTTGGGATACGACAATTTGGCGCAGCCGGTAAAAGTTTAAGTGTTGCTGTAATACAGGTATTGTGTTTGTTGTGTTTTTACTTTTGGGAGTTATGCTTTTTTAGCTGCTCCATTTTTTGTTATTTTTGGGAGTTATGCTTTTTTAGCTGCTCCATTTTTTATTATTTTTGGGAGTTATGCTTTTTTTTTTTAGCTGCTCCATTTTTTCTTAAACAAGGTATACGTTAATTAAATTGGTGCAAAGCCTCATTTGGCTTCGCCATTTATTTAACATTATTTTTTAGCTACTCCATTTACTTTTCAGCCTAAAGTAATTGATTGAGTGATTGAGTTTAAGATAATGCTTCTTTCATGCAGATAAAAAGGCGTAAAAGTTAAAATAAAATAATGTTGTAATGTTGAAAATTTTTAAGAGAATCTATTTTTTAGCTACGTGAGATTTAGAAATTTTTTCAACGTCGTGTCGGCTTAGGCGTTGATGATACGCGCGTCTATTTAACTTATTGCGCTAGTTAGTTGTTTTACTAGACTAGTTTTTTACGAGAATAATTTTGGGTTCAAGTAACGTATGGTTAGTTATGTTTGTTTGTGATTGTGTACATCTGAGTAAGAACAAATAAAAAATTTTATAGAAAGCGTGTCTGTTCTGTATGTACGAATAATAGCTGAATTCAGAGTAATGAAGTACGGTAGATTTATTATAGTTTTGCATGTTTAAGGTTATATAGAGCATTGGTATTCGATTAATAAAGATTTGAGTTTTGCGAAAAGATTTTTTCTAGAGTGTGTTGTATAAATTTGTCGGAATGAAGCATAAACGTAGTTAGAGAAAAAGTAAATTTCGAAGTTAATGAAATTACCAGATCAAAGTAGATTCGAAATTGATGAAAATATAAGAAATCGGTAAAAGTGGAAAAAATGGCAGATACATTTGAGAAAATCATGGATATGGTGTCCAAATATATTCCCATGTTTTCGGGAGAAAGGACACCAAAGTTGCCAAAGGAGGTATTTCGCTTCCTCAGCTGCAGTAAGGACTTGCACGACAGGCTAGAACCAGCGGAGCAAAGCATTTTGATTAAATGCATAAAGTACCGCTTATCCGATAATGCATATTACCTGATAAGTTCTCAGGAGCCGAAGGACTTCAAGTCTTTGCAGCAAGCAATAAGAACTGCATACTTGCCGAGAAAATCTTTCAGTGAATTGCGGATTGAAATGCTTGCATGTAGACAGAGGCCTGGAGAGGACATCAGGGAGTTTGCAGATCGAATGAAAGAACTGCGCGATCAAATTAAGGAGGCTGTCTCGGCCAAATACCCGGGAGGGGAGATGGGACTACTAACCGAGTTGGAGGCCGATATTGTAGCTACTTTCAAAGCGGGTGTGATGAGTAGACTCACGCAAGTGTACCTTACAGGGCGTAAATTTCAGTCACTGGAAGAAGTGAGAGAGGAAGCCAGTTATTTTGAAAAGGATGCCAAAAGGCTTCAAGTGAGAGAATTAGGAATATGGCAAGAAAACCGACAGCCGAGCACAGAAAATGCATCAAACAGATGGGCAACGGGGAAATATAGCAGCGAAAAGCCTAGACAGAATTCGAGACCATTCTTACACAGAACAGGGCCAGTGTCATCAGGAAGATACCAAGCATCTTCGACAAGGAGAACACCTCCCAGATCTATTGAGTGTTTTCAATGCGGACAGCGTGGACACTTTGCGGGAGAGTGCCAACAAGTACCCTCCTGTACTGAATGTCAGGAATATGGACACGAGGAATCCAATTGCCGAATTCATCACGTCAGAGTGGCAAACTGTGCAGCTAGCCTTCAAGATGAACTCCATTCAGGAAGAGAGGGGCTTTATTGCCAATTCTGCCGTACATGGGACCACGACACGGAGAACTGCCTTAAGAAATATTTAGCAGAGAAAAAAAGTGAAAAATTGAATTCAAGAAGTAAATTTGTGATCACAGTGCCATCTGACATAGCGGTAGAAGGTAAGTTTAGACTTCTCATTGACACTGGGCCCACCTGTAGCTTAATCAAGGGCGCTAGAATAAAAAGAGATACAGCTATAAATACACACCAGAAAATAAGAATTGGGGGACTCTTTGGATTTACCAGGAGTTCCACAGGCACCTGTGAGGCGAAGTTGTTCATAGACAACGGTCAGCAAGAATGCAATTTTAACGTCATTGGTGATACCGACTCGATTCCAGCTGATGGTATCCTTGGAATGGATTTCCTCAGTGACAGAGTTATTATTGACTGTGTAAATAGGAAACTTTGGGTACAAGGTGCTGGAAAAGGCAACGAGGCAAGTGCCTCTGGTAAAAGTGTTGCAGCTTGTGCACGTGTGGGACCCACAGCTTGGCAAAGTAGCAGTCAAGGAAGTCCGTTTCAGGCCAGGATAGAGGAGAATAACATTAAAATAGCGGAAAGCATCGCATCTTGCGCTGATGACCGACACTTCAAAACGAAAAGTCCGGCAAGCAATGCAAAGAAATCTTTAGGACAGAGAGAGAAAAGTAAACCCATATTGGAGAAGCCATTCGGGGCACAATTATGGGAGAAGACTTTGTCCACAGCTTATGATAGTGCGTTATTTCATAATGTAAGTGTCGACGAATTTAGTGAGGGGAGGAGACAACCGGAACATAAAGGGTACAGTAGAAATAGGCTGGAGGATGACCATGCATTCGTAAGAATCGCCAATGCAACAGCCTATTTTGTAAAAAATCCTGATTCCTCGCACGGGCAAATAGGACCGCGCAAATTTTACAGACGACCTGCATGGAATCATAAGAAAAATTACAGCCGACGGCGATCTCAGTGGATCTTGCCGCAAAAAGGTAAAGTAAAGCTACAAAAATATAGCTTGCAAACGGGTACGATAGCACCGGTGCGAAGTAGGACCGATATGAAGAATATCACGCCTAGCTTGGCCAGTCTATACAAGGTAGGTAACGGTTATGACCCAGGAATCGGGGAGCTTAACCACAGAAATGTCAAAAAAATTCCCTCCAATTTCAGAAGAAATTCGATGAGCGGAGTTTAAAATGAGCCGGAAAATATGGAAAGGATATAAAAAGGTAACCAAGTGGATCCAATGTAAGGTAAATCTATAAAATAAAAGGTACAAAGGTAAGGAAATGTCTTAAGAAAAAAGAGAGAGAGCAATTGAATAATGGAAATTTGAAAATTTTAAATAAATAGAGATTTTAAAAGAGAATGAAATTGAATAAAAAGGAAGAAATAGAGATTTTTTTTTGAAAAAAATAAATAAGATATGTAAAAGAAAGAGAAATTTGAAAAAGAACCAAGAAAGAAAAAGTTAGAAGAATAAGAAACGTGTGAAGATAATTAATAAAGATTTAAACTTAGAAATGTAAAGCTAACAATCAGGCATAAGAAAGATAAAAAAAACCCAAAGAGTAATGAAAATAAGGGAAAAGAATATTTTAAAAAATGTTGATTAATAAACGAAGAGATTTTTAAAGATAAGAGTCAAGAAAAAATTGAAAAGTTAAAAGGAATAAGAGATTTAAGGAGAAGTTTAAAAAAAAAATATATAATAAGAGTTAAAAAAAATGCTAAATTGAACAAGAGTTATAAGAAAAGATTTAAAACACATATTATAGTATATAGTAGAATAGAGAAAAATAAAAGTGGTTGCCAAAGCTTAAATAACTATAGGTAAGATCGTCAAATCTACATATTCAACGCTTCCAGAGCATAGGCGGTAGCAGAACGAAAGGATCAGTGAAAGAATATATCAACCATAGTAGATACGGATCAACATTACTGCAGCTCAGGGTATGAGCGAAGAACGAGAAATTAGTAAGATGCAGCTGATAAGGATATGTACGCTGGTGTCTTTGAGCTTCGGATAGTTACATCCACGGAAAATTTACGCTCGGAACATGAGTGAAATAATCATTTGAACATGAACAAGATATATACTATTCTTGTAACAGTGAAGTCCACATATATTATCTCCATAGATACCGAATTTGGAGCAGCAGTGAAAAAGTCCCAAAATATAGCTACATCTTAGATAAACTTTTAATGGAAAGCTATAATCAGGAAACCTGACGGAACTCTGAGAGCATAATTTAATACTGAGAGGTCTGTAATATATATATACCTACTAATCTACAGCCTGAGATATAAAAAAAAAACAAATCTTTAAGTACACGTGGACTCTCAATATAATTGAGAGAACTCCATCGTACTTAAAAGAAATTTTTTTTGAAAAAAACCATTTTGATGAGTCCGTCCTACCACCGACCCTCAGAGCAACGATTTCCATTGAGATGTTTCTTGAAATGATGATCACATCTTAAAACCTACAAACTGATGTAATGGTTTCCTGAAATGCAATGTAGATGAAATTACTCTTACCAAATAATTAATGGGATAAAGTAGCATTTCACCGTAAAATCTTATTTGAAATTTAAAGGAGATCAAGTGCCAGCAGCATTATCAGAAAGAGTGTACCGTTTGAAACGTTAGAAAAGTGAAAAGTGCGAGCATTCATCGGAAAACCATCAAAAGGGTCAATAAATCAGAGGTTATCCAAGCTAGCAGAGGCCAGTATATAGTCATCATGTCAAGAATACCAAACCTGCAAACAGTAAATTTACCCTCGTCGGAAAGCAGATGGTGCAATTAGAGTAGCCATAGTATTGTAATTAGAGAAGTTTTGGGCACCCGTAGAAAGTATACTCTTAGATAGAATTTTTGTGTAAGTAATTTTGTTATATATAAGTGCTATAAACACTTGTAAAAAGAAAACTTGTAATTTTTGTTATTTTTGTTATTTTGTCATTATACCTATAGGTAGTAAGCAATGTTTTCTAATTAATGAATTCTTGTCCAATAGGTACATACAATTTTAATGTAATAGAAATAAATAACTTATTACGATAAGTGGGAAAAGTTTCAAAGTAAAAGACATGTGAAGTAAAAAAATAGAATAAAGAAATATAATAGAAGAATGTAAACAAAACACAAGTATGCAGTTATTTATATTGTTGTTAATTAGTGAAAAAAAAAACAGTAAATAAACTAAAAGAGAAAATAGAGATGTTGTGAGAACACAATAAAAAAGAAATGAGATAAAAGTAAGAAAGAAATTAAATATGTAAAGGAAGTATTGAAGTTAAATGTAAGAAGAAAATAAAAAGAGAAATGCTGTAAAAATAAAAAATGTAAGGAATGAAAAAGGAAGATAAGACAATTTAGATAGTAGGTATGTAAAGAAAATGTAAACAATCTGAACCGAACGAGAAACAAAATATTCTCAGTTGTTAATTAAGACTGTTTCACTCTCCAGATCTAGTTCCCTGCGGAAACTAGTTTTTCCAAGGGGGGAGGGATGTGATGGCCCAATATACGGAAGATTCTTCCAGCAGCCAAGGGCGCATTTTAGTGAAATAATTAGCAATTGCTAAACAGTAACGTCGCATTGTACTGTTCTGCAACTGTCGGTTATTTTGCTGATTAGCTTAACAGCTGGCTGCGATGAGCGCTTAGTGGAGCAATCGACGATTACAATAATAATTAACCTTCGCATGGTAATTATTATGTAAAGCGATTGTTTACTACTGAGCGACTCAGGTGCTGCAACCGGTAGAACAAACGGCAAGGTTGTTGTCGTTTGTTTACATCCGCGTTGTTAAGTAAAGTCTACTTCCGAATATTGGTGCATAAAAGACCAATGACTGGACTGGCGAGTGCCTGTAATATTCTATTCTTCCAGTGAGCCGTCGCGTTGCATAGTGGTGTCAAGTTTCCGTTCGGTGCGGCGTACATAGTAATTGTTAAGATAGGTCAAGTTTTAGTAAATAAAGATTTATAACGTGCACGAAATTCGAGCGTTGTTTTATTCGAAGAAAGTTTTATCGCGGTTAATTATTGGGTTTTATTGATTGATTGCTTTTGGGACACGACAAGCTCGAAAGATGTTGTATATGGCTGGTGGCAGCGGCAGGTCTTCGTTGAACCTTTCCACACTCTCCGCCAATAGCCGAGGCGAGCTACCGTGCCGCCCTGCAGTCAACGCTGTCCACCGAGTGATCTGTCAGCTCATGCTGGCAGTCTGGACGTCACGTCCAAGCCAATCACTCAACATACTTCCATAACAAATATCATTGGATCTTGCAAGGAGTTCTAGAGCAAAAAGGAGGAAGAGTAGTTTCCGCGTCTAGAGAGTACGGTAAAAGCGAAACCAACGATATTACAAAGGTTTCTTTTTGGAAAAATGGACTTCGACAGCCGGCAAAAGTCGCTCAAATTTTTGTTCTTTTGCTTTTATTTTGGCTCTGTAGAGGCCACAATCATTTGGGGATCCAATCTCCCTTAATCTTTTGTAAACAGTGAGATCCACCCCAGAAGGAATTTTTAATCGATTCCTCTAACCTTCGGAAGAATCTCTGTAACATTAGTACCCAAAGGAGCACCTTTGACTCCACCTTAACCCTCCTTTGTTCGTCCAGAAAAGATTTTGTTGTCCAGCGTCAACCGAAAACAAACCCCGCGCAGATAACTAAATTTAAACTATAAGTAGATTATGCTGTACTTATGATCGGATTATATACGAGTTTTCATGTGATTTATTAGTATTATATCCAATCTATGTCCAGTTTGAAAAAATAAAAGTCGTTTAGGACGTCTTTTATTAAAATATACTCGAAACGTCCTAAACCACTCTTTATTTTATTTTTTTCAAACTGGACATAGATCGGAGATAATCCTAATAAATCACATGAAAACTAACTAAATTTAAGTTTGAGATATATAGTAAACTGTTTGTTGTAATTCTTTTATCATTGCTAAGTATATAGTGGCATAATGGAACATCCAAGAGATTTTTTTTATATAATTGTCTTCGCTAATATAATGACAGATATCGATTCCAGCTTCATTTTGAAATGACAGGGTAATATTCCCGTAAACAATAAATGCACGTATTCATCAAATTTGTGCGTATAATAATCTTTTTATTCGAATAATCAGTCTAATACATACAATTATTAAGACGCTGCCATTGAATAAAAACTAATAAGGGTGCAAGGTATGTAGAACAGGGTACGGAAGGAAACGATATGGGAACTATTCTTAAACGTTCCCGTAACTTTCGTTCCTTCCGGAACAAAATAATATTTTTAAAAAAAATTTCGTTCCTGAGAGAACTTAAAAATATCGTTCCGGTGGAACGAATTCGTTTTATAAATAAGGAAAAGTTATTTTTGGAACTTTTCCGATTAAATTATCGAATAAAATACCCGTGTCATATTTTAACAAAATGAAAAAGAAAAGCAAAAGATTTTCACTACGCCTTGATAAGAGAGAAAATATGCTGTGACCTCTAATGCATTCTTAGACGAACTGTATCTAGATCCAAGGTTTGCAAATATTATTTTGAGTTGGGCTGTAGGAACTGTATTCCTTTTACAGACTTCGTTGTGTTATTGTGTCGTCAAAGCCTGAAAACAAAAGCAGAGTCATAACGTTTTTAAAATCTGTTGCCAGAAAAAAGAAGCTTTTATCATAGTATTGAATGCTGTCACTTATTTACTTTTTAAAAGAAAACATAGAGATCCCGGAGAGCACAACTAATTCATTGTTGGAGGAATTTTTAACTGCATCACTTGGATGAATCCTGTTGCAGAGGAAGTACACCAACACTTGCGGGAATATTATGCTGCCATCGAAAGCTTTCAAGTTTCAAAAAGATATTCCCTCTCCACGTGTTTTATCTTTTTTTGTTAGTACGCTTAAATTAATACGGAATCGTTAAGTTAATTAATAAGTGGTAATATACACGTTACAATATGTAAATATGTAAAGGCTAAATTATGTATAATTCTACAAATTTTACAAATAACGGAACGAAAGTGTTGAAACAGTGAGTATATTTGTTCTATTGAGGAACTAAATCTCTAAGGAGCAATTCAATAGTTCTTTGAAAATTAAAGCTCCGAGAGGAACTTTTCATTCGGAACGATATTTTTTCATGCCGACACAAACACTCCGCTCGGAACTTTTCATTTTTATTTCGTTTCTTTCCGCACCCCTGACATAGAATACAAGGTATTCCCATTACCTACCACGTTCTGTCATTAAGGCTGTGACACATTAAAAGCAGAAAGCAGCGACAGAAGCAGAATTTTTTTTGAAAGCATGCAACTGTTCGAGCACTAACAAATTGAAAGCAGAGGCAGCAGCAGAAGCAGAACTTGAAAGTTGATCAAATCTAAAAAATTCTGCTTCTGTTCAGTAATGCCAATATAAAGAGAGCTCAAATTTGTATTTCATTGTTGGCGTCCTTTCTTTTAAAATTGTCAAAGAGGTTGATGCGAGAAAAACAAAATTTCTATGGAGGACAAAATAATTAATTTTGTTAGATATAACAAATTAACATTAAATTCTTGAAAATTATAACACCTGACATTTGTAGTTGACAAATATCTGTTTTCTGCTTCTGCTTTCAATGTGGTTGGCAAAGCAGAAATGTAAAATTTCTGCTTCTGCCTCTGCTTCTGTCGCTGCTTTCTGCTTTTAATGTGTCACGGCCTAGTGACGAAATATCGAAAGCACGATACAGAGAACACAATACTCTCTCTCCTCTCTGTCTTTCATATAAAAATGTATATACATTAGTCACAGAATTACGACACAAGCTATCAGCTGCAATGTGTCAAAATTTTAATGGGAATACCTTGATCGGGTGAAAACCTGCCACTCGGCGAATTGTTTGAGTGTGCTGTGTTTGTATTCGTTTCGGCATGGCAGAGACAATCGTGACATTTTGAAGAGGGACAATTTTTTATAATCTTATTTTCAAATAATATTTCTTGGCGTTGCCTTTGTACGGCTAAGATAATTTAATGAGCATGCAATTGTAACCAAACAAACCGGCATTGGGAAATGTTAAATTTTTTAATTTATTAGTAAAACCATTAAACTTGCTTGCAAAATCATTTCCCTCGATAAAAACTCCGGTATTTTCTGCAGCACAGCACAGCGCACTTTAACACCATAATTTAAAACTCCGGAGTCTCTATTATATAAAATCCGGTTCACAAAACAATATTTCACTATTGTATCACATACTATTAAGTAAAAGTCACTTTTAATTATATACCACAAAATCGCTAAATCAAACCCGAGCTTTGTTTTCATAAAATCTAAAATGTCAGAAATAAAGCAGAATTGTCAAACAACACCCAGCCCTCTTGTCATTTCCCCCCTGATCGTTGGGTCTTACGTCATTGAATTGCTTTCATACGTACACTGTATTCGCATAATACCCCTCTTCCTTATTAGTTATTTATTCAATGGATGTTGCTAGAATTTATACAATCGGTCTAGTAAGAATAGCGACCATAGTTTTACTTGCAATGACGTTCAAGTATTTATATACTCATAGGGATGCCTATTTTTATAAAAAAAATTTGCTATAGTTGATAAGTTTTCTATTCGGTCAGTCTCACTACTAGGTATAGCGAACATGGTTTTGTTTGGAGTGATACTCAAGTATTCGTATAATCATATTAGCGCACATTTGTATCAACATTTTTCTAGAATTGATAATTTTCCTATTCATTAATGTCAAATTAAAGAATTTTCTTTTCATACATATAAACATAGTAATATATGTACATATTTATTTAACTTTTGTTTAAAATAACATTTTACATTCATATAATCGGATGAAGGAATATATGTATTCATTAAAATTTCTCTAGGATGATAATGATATTGTATGTAATCCGGTTGGAATTAATGAATTCTCTATTTAAATCATAGTAATATACATATTTATTTCAATTTTGCTTATAATAACCTTAGTGTAATCAGATTAATGCATATTAACAGTGCGAAAGAATTAATTTTCTGCTTATTTAGCCATATTAACAAGTAAATCGATCATAGTTTTGCCTGGTCGACCTAAATGTTCAAAGAGTCTTATGACTACCTATGCTTATCGGAACTTTGTTAAATAAAAGAAACATTTTTATAACGCAATGTTCCTGTAAAGCTTGTTTTTCCGTCCATCTCCCGGAGTCCATCCTTCTCATTATGAGGGCTGACTATCTCAGGCAACTAGGGGCATCGAATTATGTGCCGGCAATGCCATGGGTGACTAGGGAAGGGCACTCAGAGGATCAGCATAATCTGATTCTCAACCAAGTTCGAGGAGGTAAGTGATGTCTATACATCACTATTCTCTTCAGGACTCCTCCCCATACAAACAATTTTTTTTCGAAAGCCCAGAATCGCGTTTTTAATTTAAGCTATTACACTTATGTGTACCGGTTAAGGAGTTATTAGCTTATAACTCTTAACTTATTCAGGTCATACCGAATACCGTCATAACTTTGCGTGGGTGGGGTACGGGAGTGGTTTTTTACTTGTTTGGACGACAAGAATCATTTGGCAAGATATAGTCTGGGACACCCTGTATATTAATCTAGTGAATCCGTACCTGAATTACTCGAACACTCGTGTTTGTTTTGTAGAGGGTTCACTTTGAGTGTAAATTAAGTTTGTGGAAACCTCAATATCGTGGAATTGCCATCATTTTGAAAAAGCCTCGTTTTTCAAATATCTTGCTCCCTGTTAATGTTAACGAACGAAAGGGCGCTAACGGAAACTTTCAGTAAAGATATTAAAAGCCCATATCAGATTTATCTTTAACATATGCTATTACGACGACTTATTCTATATTTAGGCAATTACGACAACTTCATCCCTCGAACAGAGCATTAGTTATTCCTTCCGTCTTCACCGTTATTATATGGTCAGGAAGAAAAATGGAGACTGGAGGCCGATGTGGAGATGATAGGCACTCAAACGCTTGCACAGTCCCATACGGCTATCATCAGGATTATGTCCATCAACTCGATGGATGTTGTTTTCTTAACTTTGTACTTTGCTAAGCGTACCACCAATTTCCTGTTGAGCCTGAGGACATTTCGAAAACTACTATTTGCACACCTTTCAGTATAATAATATTTGTTCGAATGACATTCGGCCTTTGCAACGCAGCCCAAATCTTCAAAAATTTATTCAGTCTGCAATTTACCGTTCTGTCTCGATTTAAAGACCACGGTTCATTAACATGAAAAAGTAAATTTTGTATAAAAACAAATACCATCTCTCGAGCATATAATTAACCATGGTATCAAGCCGATTGGAAGCCACCACATCGTGTAAACGCCCTCAAACTGTTAAAGAACTGCGACGTGTCCTTGGGATGGTAAATTTCTTTCGCGTTTCCTTCCTCAAGCAGCTCAACAGCAAGCCAAGTTAAATGCGAATCTAACCGGTTCTAGAAAGTACATGGCACTGCGTACCGGAGTGCAACAAAAAAAGGTTCAGATTGGTAACCACTAGCTATCTTTGCTCACAAACTCTCCAAAGTATGACCAGTGGCGACATGTTATAACTTCGCATCGAAGCGATCATCGAAGCGAAGATTTCGATCTGGCGGTATGTTATAAGATTTTCGTTCGACAGGCGATTTTGCTTGTTTCGAAATTATTTCCGAATTTTTTTCCCTAGCACAAATGACATTTATAGATTCTTTTTCTAGTTGTTGATAAATTTTAATAATAATAAAATTGGAATTTATGAATTTTTCAGGCGCAGTGGCTTTATTTGCGGAGGATAACAAAAATGACAAAGAAATTATTAATTACCGGGACAAAAGAAAATTTTTAAGGCAGCGGTATTATGTTATGGATATGCCTAACAAAATGTATTGCCTTATTAATTTTTGGATTCAAGAAATATTACAAGTTTTATAGCTTCAGCTTGAAGAATCTATATAATTAATATATAAAATCATTTATATTGAATAAATTAAAAAAAAATTTAACATTTAAATCTAATTTCTTTAATTTTACATACATTTTTTAATCTTCGCTTGTACTATCACTCTCAGAAAAACTCAGTGATATTCTATCGCATTTATCGCCTGTCGAAAGTGTTACAACATACCGACTATCGAGAAATTGTCGAACGTCGAATCTTTCGAAGTTATAACATCTTGCCCCAGGGAGGTGATTCTGATCTTTTGTCGTACTTACTTTAATTCAGAATATACGACAAAATGAAATGAACTTTTCCACTGCTTTTTTTGTGTTTTCATTCAGATCAGCAAGCCTTGCATTACGTAGAATGAACTGAAAATTACACTTCGTCTTACAAATTCAAAAATATTATTTCGAATTTAAGCACTTGTATTGCTCTAAGTTGGTGTAGAATATTCATTTACCACAGCATAAAATATTTGTCATAACCTCGGAAGCAGTTGACTAATTTGTCGAATTTTGTTAGGTGTGTATTCTGACGTTTATTCATTGCAAATTCATTTTAGTTTACTTTGTGGAATGTATAAATCAAAATGAATATGGTAAATATAAAATAAGTAATGCAAGAGGGAAAATCATCTGTCTCGTTAGCTTAGTATGTGGAACAATTTTTTGAATCAGCTTACCTCAAGGAATCGCGTGGTATACCGGAAGGTATCTAGATCTGCATCACCCTACAAGCTGCTTTCAATATAAAATTTAACTATTTTTGTGATAAAAGCAGCTGACAACCAGGAATCTGCTTCTAAATTTTATTTAATAATGTATGTACTATATGCGACGTCCAATATAAAATCTAATTATT
The DNA here is from genome assembly GCA_963930735.1 of Dioctria linearis. Lineage (NCBI taxonomy): Eukaryota > Metazoa > Arthropoda > Insecta > Diptera > Asilidae > Dioctria > Dioctria linearis. The sequence continues at coordinate 124,839,202 of OZ005742.1, read as the reverse complement.
TTAGTGATAAAAGCAGCTGAAATAAGACTGCTTATTTTTTTTATATTCTGTTATGCTACGTGCGACGTTCAATATAAAATTCATTAATTTAGTGACAAAAGCAGCTGATGTCTAAAAATCTTCTTAGTTTATGTTACCAGCATAAAATTAATTACAGTAACGGATAAACGCTGAGGAACAAAAAAGGGGTTGTGTGGAGATATTTTTTCTTTGTTAAAATGAATCACTAGTGATCCATCGAGTCAAAAGGGTTCTAATTCTATAAAAGAGGAGAGAAAAAATGAAATTACGAAGTAGAAAAGTTATGTAGATATCATTTGAATTTGAAATCTTTGGTTATCTTAACGGCAACAACTAATTTAAAATCAACATTTGATTATGCTAAAGATAGAGGCCGCAGAAGTCTAAGGAGATTGCTTAGATAGTTATTTTGTTTAAACAGCTAACATTTGTATATATAATATAATATGAAAATATGTAATATCACATTTAGGCTAATAGATGAGAGCTACCGAAGTATACAGAGTTCTTTTAAGAATGTTTCTTTCTTTAATATTTGATTCGACTACAAAGGATATTCAATTCACAACTTGTAAATCGAACGTGCGACTATTTCAATAATTGGTTCCAACGAACTATTCTTTAAAAAAAAATGACCTGCAGAACTGATGCTTGATATCTCTGCTTGACCACAAAATGGAAATAATATCGCAATAAATATCGCAATATGGCAGTAAGACCAATATTTATTTCTATATGTGCATATATATGTATATATCAAAAATATGTAAATTAAAAATACTAACTAAAACAAATTACCTCTGGATCACTTCAAAATCTTTCGACGTTTCCGTACTTACGGAGCTAAAACGCATAATATTCAAAAATTTCAAGAAAAAAACAAAAAGCATTTAAATAATTATATCAGCTACTACCCTTAATCTTCTTAAAGCCAAAGTTTCATGAGTAGTTAACGATGAGCATCTGTGTATATATATATATGGTTATAATTTTCGCAAATTGTTGCATTGAAGTGACACTTTATTCCACTTATTACAAAAAAAACCCGCAAACAGATTTTATTGTTACACTCATACGATTGGAAGATAGGAAAAGAGGTATTACACTTATAAATGGTTGGTAGGCGACTGGCGATCTCAAAAAAAAATATTTTAACTCAACTTTATGCTTCGCAAAACTATGTATGTACATATCTTTAAACTGATGAAATAAATATAATTAACATATAGGTCTCGATCAACAAACTAGTGAGAGTCCCTTATCTCTATGATAATCGATCTGAATTTTTACTACGACCGGTTCTGTATGGTTCTTTTGTTAAAATTTGCACTACTGATCTGTAACTGAGAACATCTGACTAATAGCGGACTTTTTATGCAACGTAACCTTACACTGGCGTTCGTATCCCGTATAACTAACTGGTCACTCAACCAATATTGAAATACATACATATGTGTATGCCACAATTATTTGGAGATATAATACAAATTTTTTTTTTTTTTTGCAATCACAACTATCGCCAGCACAATTTTTTTTTCAGACTCAATTAAATAGACCAGAAAACACTCATCACCAGCATATCAAAACCAGTAGAAATTTTCGACCTATGTCACCCGTTTTCGCACCATTGGGGCCCCATTGTTTTCGTAATTGTTCAATTCTACTGTTTGTTTATAAGAAACTTAATCATAATTTAACACAATAAATCTTTTCTTATAGAGAAACTCAGTTGTGTTTTGATTAACTGTGTCGTCCAAATCACTACGAATACAAGAAAGGAAATATCTTATATAACGACATTTATTGGGAAAAGAAATGGAAAAGTTGAAATTTACGTTTCAAGTGAAATCAGCAACAGACGGAAAGTCTAACTTCATTGCAGTAACCTCAATTGCCACACAATATGACAAATTTTTCCTGATTCCGGAGGAATATCAAGCAGTACAGTTTCACAAGCATGTTCAAGCATCTAAAATGTTCAGTACAGTAAAAAATACATTGAAGAAAAGACATCAAAGCAGAAGTGTATGGATAAAAATGACAGAAGATATATTACAAACATACTGTGGTGAGGATGAAAACATGATTTTCCAGGACCAATTCCTTGAGGAAATTACCCAAAAACAGTCAGCTATTGTCAATACAATGAATTTGGAAGATCCTTAGCAACAATTTTGGAAAAATTAATTGAAAGTCAACAAGACAAAGAAAAGAAAAATATGAAGAAGTTGGCCGACAGGTTTGTGATTGAAAAATTTGATGGAAAAAGCATAAATGCATATAACTGGATGAAAACATTCGAAAAGGAGTGCGAGAGGTTTAATTTACTAAAAGAAGAAGAAAAAATTGAAATCTTCAGATTATTTCTTGAAAAATCCTGCACGGAGTACCACTCCATGATGATCAAGCATGGTTTACAATCGGAGTGGTCCGAATGGAAATCAAACTTTTTGCAAACGTATGCCAATAAAGGTTGGACTACAAGTAAGTATGCTTTATTTTTCAAGTATCAATCAGGATCTTTATTAGAATATGCTATTAAAAAAGAAAAACTTCTATTAGAAGTAAGAAGAACAATAGATCAAGGGACCATGATTGATGTAATTGCTGCCGGCTTATCAGATTTCATAACAGATAGAATCAACAAAGAGGAAATTGTACAAACAAAAGACTTATTTAATGAACTTGGCAAGTTAGAACATTTAGTTGCAAGAAGAAATTTATAAAGAAGAAAGCAGATACTAGGCAAATGAAAGTATTTGTGAAAGTTTACAAAAAGGTGTGCGCTTCATTCAGAAGATTCCTGTTGGTTCAAAACAAAAATGAATAGCGAAAAAGAAAGGAATAACAAATAAAGCACATTAACAATTCAGAATTGGAATGTGAACTACAGTGTGAAGATCCAAAAACTAATAGTGCCGCCGTTAATTACAGTAAAATTAGTATTGAATAAAAATATCGAAGTACTCGGAATCTATGACTCTGGCTCGAATGTATCATTAATAAATTCAAAATTATTAAAGATAAACAATAAAGAATGCAGTTACTCTAACAATACTAATTTAAAAACAATTAATGGCGTTAAAAACGCAAACGGCATAGTAACACTTGATGTAACCATTTTTAATGTGGATAAAAAAAATGAATGTTTTCGTTATAGACAATTAAAATTTTGGTTACGATTTTTCAATCGGATTGGACTGTATAAAAGAGTTTTTCTTAATTCAAAACGAAAACTTAGAAATCATTCAGAAAGTTCCTTCACAAAGAAGTGAAGTAGTTTCCAAGGAAACAAATAAGTCAGATATTAACATTTCTAAGGAAATTAAATCTGATAATTTAATAAACTTCAATAAGAACTTCAGTGAGGAAAATTTCAAAACTTCGATAAACCATTTAGATTATCAACAACAGGCAATGATTGATGACTTAATATTAAAAAATAAATCTGTATTCGCTAAAGACAAATATGACATCGGAATGGTAAAAGATTATGAAGCTCATATTGATCTGTCAATAGACAAATATTGCAGTAAGAGGCCATATCGTTGCACAATTGAAGTCAAAAAGGAGATTGAAACTCAAATTGGAAAATTAGTAAAAAAAAAAATAATAGAAGAATCTATAGCCCGTTTGCAGCTCCAGTTACACTAGCTTATAAAAGAGACGAAAATAAAAAGTCGAGATTGTGCATAGATTTTCGAGACCTTAATAAAATCGTTGTTCCTCAATAACAACCGTTCCCATTTATTGAGGACCTAATAATAAAGACTAGAGATTGCAAGTTCTTCTCTACACTGGACCTGAATTCCGCATTTTGGTCAATACCTCTGCGTGTTACAGATAGACACAAAACCGCATTTGTCACCCAAGAGGGCCATTTTCAATGGACTTGTTTACCATTCGGTTTAAAGACCTCACCAGCTATATTCCAAAGAATAATGTGTAATATAATACGGAAACACAAGCTTGGAGATTTCACAGTATGTTACATCGATGACATATTATTATTCTCAAAGTCATTCTCAGATCATATCAGACACCTGGAACAGCTCTTTCAATCAATTAAAAGTTGTAACGAACTACTGTGTTCGCTACTTTCGGAGTTCAACCATCTAATACCTTGTCACCGGCATTTCTTTTAGTTATTGGTTAAAAGAAAAAAAAAAACAATAATCATAATATTTTTATTTTTGGCACATATTATTGCTCGCAGGTTATTTGCGAGGAAATGAAGTTTGCCTTCCCTGGCAATGCCCTCGTAAGGTAGGAAATTTTTTCTCTTTGTTTCAATTTGGGATATTTGGACACATATGTATTCCTTACGTTCACTCATTTACTCGTACGGAGTTCGTAAATAAGTTTAATTTGTGGTATGACCAAATAAGGCATGCTTTTTGCAATCGGCAGTGCATTTTATGTACATTTACGAGGCTGTTCGCCCGATGTTGAAGAGTTCGTGAGTTATTCATGCTAAATTCGGGGAATCACTTCCCTTATACATACGGATGACAAAAAGGTTTTTTTTTCGCGTGATTTTTAGTCGAGTTGATTTGCTGATGGGCTGAAATTTTTTTTTGTTTTTTTTTTAAATCGCAGGAAAAGAGGGGATTACGGATTGTTAGGAAATTAGAAAGGGATTGATAGTTTGGACTTCTGAGTGGATGCTTGTTTTGAAATTTTGAGAGTAACGCTAGAGTTTTTTTGTTGGTTGTTTGAAAAATTTTGGAAGAGCTTTAGAGAAAAGAAAAATTAACATTTTATTATTGTTGTTGCTGGAAACTTATAAGCCAGTGGTTTGTTTGTGAAAATTTAATATCTTCTAAAAGAAGGAATAAGGTAAAACCTGGGATAAGCCAGTGGTTTGTTTGTGAAAATTTAATATCTTCTAAAAGAAGGAATAAGGTAAAACCTGGGATAAGCCAGCGGTTTGTTTGTGAAAATTTAATATGTTCTAAAAGAAGGAATAAGGTAAAACCTGATATAAATTTGAAGAAAAATTAACATTTTATTATTGTTGTTGCTGGAATAAGCCAGTGGTTTGTTTGTGAAAATTTAATATCTTCTAAAAGAAGGAATAAGGTAAAACCTGGGATAAGCCAGCGGTTTGTTTGTGAAAATTTAATATCTTCTAAAAGAAGGAATAAGGTAAAACCTGATATAAATTTGAAGAAAAATTAACATTTTATTATTGTTGTTGCTGGAATAAGCCAGTGGCTTGTTTGTGAAAATTTAATATCTTCTAAAAGAAGGAATAAGGTAAAACCTGGGATAAGCCAGCGGTTTGTTTGTGAAAATTTAATATCTTCTAAAAGAAGGAATAAGGTAAAACCTGATATAAATTTGAAGAAAAATTAACATTTTATTATTGTTGTTGCTGGAATAAGCCAGTGGTTTGTTTGTGAAAATTTAATATCTTCTAAAAGAAGGAATAAGGTAAAACCTGGGATAAGCCAGCGTTTGTTTGTGAAAATTTCATATCTTCTAAAGGAAGGAATAAGGTAAAACCTGATATAAATTTGAAGAAAAATTAACATTTTATTATTGTGGTTGCTGGAATAAGCCAGTGGTTTGTTTGTAAAAATTTAATGTCTTCTAAAAGAAGGAATAAGTTTAAACCTGGAATAAATTTAAAGAAAAATTAAAATTTGTTTTGTTTGGCTGGTGAGGGTTCACTTTGAGTGTAAATTAAGTTTGTGGAAACCTCAATATCGTGGAATTGCCATCATTTTGAAAAAGCCTCGTTTTTCAAATATCTTGCTCCCTGTTAATGTTAACGAACGAAAGGGCGCTAACGGAAACTTTCAGTAAAGATATTAAAAGCCCATATCAGATTTATCTTTAACATATGCTATTACGACGACTTATTCTATATTTAGGCAATTACGACAACTTCATCCCTCGAACAGAGCATTAGTTATTCCTCCGGCAGCTGCTGGTCTTCACCGTTATTATATGGTCAGGAAGAAAAATGGAGACTGGAGGCCGATGTGGAGATGATAGGCACTCAAACGCTTGCACAGTCCCATACGGCTATCATCAGGATTATGTCCATCAACTCGATGGATGTTGTTTTCTTAACTTTGTACTTTGCTAAGCGTACCACCAATTTCCTGTTGAGCCTGAGGACATTTCGAAAACTACTATTTGCACACCTTTCAGTTTAATAATATTTGTTCGAATGACATTCGGCCTTTGCAACGCAGCCCAAATCTTTCAAAAATTTATTCAGTCTGCAATTTACCGTTCTGTCTCGATTTAAAGACCACGGTTCATTAACATGAAAAAGTAAATTTTGTATAAAAACAAATACCATCTCTCGAGCATATAATTAACCATGGTATCAAGCCGATTGGAAGCCACCACATCGTGTAAACGCTCTCAAACTGTTAAAGAACTGCGACGTGTCCTTGGGATGGTAAATTTCTTTCGCGTTTCCTTTCTCAAGCAGCTCAACAGCAAGCCAAGTTAAATGCGAATCTAACCGGTTCTAGAAAGTACATGGCACTGCGTACCGGAGTGCAACAAAAAAAGGTTCAGATTGGTAACCACTAGCTATCTTTGCTCACAAACTCTCCAAAGTATGACCAGTGGCGACATGTTATAACTTCGCATCGAAGCGATCATCGAAGCGAAGATTTCGATCTGGCGGTATGTTATAAGATTTTCGTTCGACAGGCGATTTTGCTTGTTTCGAAATTATTTCCGAATTTTTTTCCCTAGCACAAATGACATTTATAGATTCTTTTTCTAGTTGTTGATAAATTTTAATAATAATAAAATTGGAATTTATGAATTTTTCAGGCGCAGTGGCTTTATTTGCGGAGGATAACAAAAATGACAAAGAAATTATTAATTACCGGGACAAAAGAAAATTTTTAAGGCAGCGGTATTATGTTATGGATATGCCTAACAAAATGAATTGCCTTATTAATTTTTGGATTCAAGAAATATTACAAGTTTTATAGCTTCAGCTTGAAGAATCTATATAATTAATATATAAAATCATTTATATTGAATAAATTAAAAAAAATTTAACATTTAAATCTAATTTCTTTAATTTTACATACATTTTTTAATCTTCGCTTGTACTATCACTCTCAGAAAAACTCAGTGATATTCTATCGCATTTATCGCCTGTCGAAAGTGTTACAACATACCGACTATCGAGAAATTGTCGAACGTCGAATCTTTCGAAGTTATAACATCTTGCCCCAGGGAGGTGATTCTGATCTTTTGTCGTACTTACTTTAATTCAGAATATACGACAAAATGAAATGAACTTTTCCACTGCTTTTTTTGTGTTTTCATTCAGATCAGCAAGCCTTGCATTACGTAGAATGAACTGAAAATTACACTTCGTCTTACAAATTCAAAAATATTATTTCGAATTTAAGCACTTGTATTGCTCTAAGTTGGTGTAGAATATTCATTTACCACAGCATAAAATATTTGTCATAACCTCGGAAGCAGTTGACTAATTTGTCGAATTTTGTTAGGTGTGTATTCTGACGTTTATTCATTGCAAATTCATTTTAGTTTACTTTGTGGAATGTATAAATCAAAATGAATATGGTAAATATAAAATAAGTAATGCAAGAGGGAAAATCATCTGTCTCGTTAGCTTAGTATGTGGAACAATTTTTTGAATCAGCTTACCTCAAGGAATCGCGTGGTATACCGGAAGGTATCTAGATCTGCATCAACCTACAAGCTGCTTTCAATATAAAATTTAACTATTTTTGTGATAAAAGCAGCTGACAACCAGGAATCTGCTTCTAAATTTTATTTAATAATGTATGTACTATATGCGACGTCCAATATAAAATCTAATTATTTTAGTGATAAAAGCAGCTGAAATAAGACTGCTTATTTTTTTTATATTCTGTTATGCTACGTGCGACGTTCAATATAAAATTCATTAATTTAGTGACAAAAGCAGCTGATGTCTAAAAATCTTCTTAGTTTATGTTACCAGCATAAAATTAATTACAGTAACGGATAAACGCTGAGGAACAAAAAAGGGGTTGTGTGGAGATATTTTTTCTTTGTTAAAATGAATCACTAGTGATCCATCGAGTCAAAAGGGTTCTAATTCTATAAAAGAGGAGAGAAAAAATGAAATTACGAAGTAGAAAAGTTATGTAGATATCATTTGAATTTGAAATCTTTGGTTATCTTAACGGCAACAACTAATTTAAAATCAACATTTGATTATGCTAAAGATAGAGGCCGCAGAAGTCTAAGGAGATTGCTTAGATAGTTATTTTGTTTAAACAGCTAACATTTGTATATATAATATAATATGAAAATATGTAATATCACATTTAGGCTAATAGATGAGAGCTACCGAAGTATACAGAGTTCTTTTAAGAATGTTTCTTTCTTTAATATTTGATTCGACTACAAAGGATATTCAATTCACAACTTGTAAATCGAACGTGCGACTATTTCAATAATTGGTTCCAACGAACTATTCTTTAAAAAAAAATGACCTGCAGAACTGATGCTTGATATCTCTGCTTGACCACAAAATGGAAATAATATCGCAATAAATATCGCAATATGGCAGTAAGACCAATATTTATTTCTATATGTGCATATATATGTATATATCAAAAATATGTAAATTAAAAATACTAACTAAAACAAATTACCTCTGGATCACTTCAAAATCTTTCGACGTTTCCGTACTTACGGAGCTAAAACGCATAATATTCAAAAATTTCAAGAAAAAAACAAAAAGCATTTAAATAATTAGATCAGCTACTACCCTTAATCTTCTTAAAGCCAAAGTTTCATGAGTAGTTAACGATGAGCATCTGTGTATATATATATATGGTTATAATTTTCGCAAATTGTTGCATTGAAGTGACACTTTATTCCACTTATTACAAAAAAAACCCGCAAACAGATTTTATTGTTACACTCATACGATTGGAAGATAGGAAAAGAGGTATTACACTTATAAATGGTTGGTAGGCGACTGGCGATCTCAAAAAAAAATATTTTAACTCAACTTTATGCTTCGCAAAACTATGTATGTACATATCTTTAAACTGATGAAATAAATATAATTAACATATAGGTCTCGATCAACAAACTAGTGAGAGTCCCTTATCTCTATGATAATCGATCTGAATTTTTACTACGACCGGTTCTGTATGGTTCTTTTGTTAAAATTTGCACTACTGATCTGTAACTGAGAACATCTGACTAATAGCGGACTTTTTATGCAACGTAACCTTACACTGGCGTTCGTATCCCGTATAACTAACTGGTCACTCAACCAATATTGAAATACATACATATGTGTATGCCACAATTATTTGGAGATATAATACAAAATTTTTTTTTTTTTTGCAATCACAACTATCGCCAGCACAATTTTTTTTTCAGACTCAATTAAATAGACCAGAAAACACTCATCACCAGCATATCAAAACCAGTAGAAATTTTCGACCTATGTCACCCGTTTTCGCACCATTGGGGCCCCATTGTTTTCGTAATTGTTCAATTCTACTGTTTGTTTATAAGAAACTTAATCATAATTTAACACAATAAATCTTTTCTTATAGAGAAACTCAGTTGTGTTTTGATTAACTGTGTCGTCCAAATCACTACGAATACAAGAAAGGAAATATCTTATATAACGACATTTATTGGGAAAAGAAATGGAAAAGTTGAAATTTACGTTTCAAGTGAAATCAGCAACAGACGGAAAGTCTAACTTCATTGCAGTAACCTCAATTGCCACACAATATGACAAATTTTTCCTGATTCCGGAGGAATATCAAGCAGTACAGTTTCACAAGCATGTTCAAGCATCTAAAATGTTCAGTACAGTAAAAAATACATTGAAGAAAAGACATCAAAGCAGAAGTGTATGGATAAAAATGACAGAAGATATATTACAAACATACTGTGGTGAGGATGAAAACATGATTTTCCAGGACCAATTCCTTGAGGAAATTACCCAAAAACAGTCAGCTATTGTCAATACAATGAATTTGGAAGATCCTTAGCAACAATTTTGGAAAAATTAATTGAAAGTCAACAAGACAAAGAAAAGAAAAATATGAAGAAGTTGGCCGACAGGTTTGTGATTGAAAAATTTGATGGAAAAAGTATAAATGCATATAACTGGATGAAAACATTCGAAAAGGAGTGCGAGAGGTTTAATTTACTAAAAGAAGAAGAAAAAATTGAAATCTTCAGATTATTTCTTGAAAAATCCTGCACGGAGTACCACTCCATGATGATCAAGCATGGTTTACAATCGGAGTGGTCCGAATGGAAATCAAACTTTTTGCAAACGTATGCCAATAAAGGTTGGACTACAAGTAAGTATGCTTTATTTTTCAAGTATCAATCAGGATCTTTATTAGAATATGCTATTAAAAAAGAAAAACTTCTATTAGAAGTAAGAAGAACAATAGATCAAGGGACCATGATTGATGTAATTGCTGCCGGCTTATCAGATTTCATAACAGATAGAATCAACAAAGAGGAAATTGTACAAACAAAAGACTTATTTAATGAACTTGGCAAGTTAGAACATTTAGTTGCAAGAAGAAATTTATAAAGAAGAAAGCAGATACTAGGCAAATGAAAGTATTTGTGAAAGTTTACAAAAAGGTGTGCGCTTCATTCAGAAGATTCCTGTTGGTTCAAAACAAAAATGAATAGCGAAAAAGAAAGGAATAACAAATAAAGCACATTAACAATTCAGAATTGGAATGTGAACTACAGTGTGAAGATCCAAAAACTAATAGTGCCGCCGTTAATTACAGTAAAATTAGTATTGAATAAAAATATCGAAGTACTCGGAATCTATGACTCTGGCTCGAATGTATCATTAATAAATTCAAAATTATTAAAGATAAACAATAAAGAATGCAGTTACTCTAACAATACTAATTTAAAAACAATTAATGGCGTTAAAAACGCAAACGGCATAGTAACACTTGATGTAACCATTTTTAATGTGGATAAAAAAAATGAATGTTTTCGTTATAGACAATTAAAATTTTGGTTACGATTTTTCAATCGGATTGGACTGTATAAAAGAGTTTTTCTTAATTCAAAACGAAAACTTAGAAATCATTCAGAAAGTTCCTTCACAAAGAAGTGAAGTAGTTTCCAAGGAAACAAATAAGTCAGATATTAACATTTCTAAGGAAATAAATCTGATAATTTAATAAACTTCAATAAGAACTTCAGTGAGGAAAATTTCAAAACTTCGATAAACCATTTAGATTATCAACAACAGGCAATGATTGATGACTTAATATTAAAAAATAAATCTGTATTCGCTAAAGACAAATATGACATCGGAATGGTAAAAGATTATGAAGCTCATATTGATCTGTCAATAGACAAATATTGCAGTAAGAGGCCATATCGTTGCACAATTGAAGTCAAAAAGGAGATTGAAACTCAAATTGGAAAATTAGTAAAAAAAAAAATAATAGAAGAATCTATAGCCCGTTTGCAGCTCCAGTTACACTAGCTTATAAAAGAGACGAAAATAAAAAGTCGAGATTGTGCATAGATTTTCGAGACCTTAATAAAATCGTTGTTCCTCAATAACAACCGTTCCCATTTATTGAGGACCTAATAATAAAGACTAGAGATTGCAAGTTCTTCTCTACACTGGACCTGAATTCCGCATTTTGGTCAATACCTCTGCGTGTTACAGATAGACACAAAACCGCATTTGTCACCCAAGAGGGCCATTTTCAATGGACTTGTTTACCATTCGGTTTAAAGACCTCACCAGCTATATTCCAAAGAATAATGTGTAATATAATACGGAAACACAAGCTTGGAGATTTCACAGTATGTTACATCGATGACATATTATTATTCTCAAAGTCATTCTCAGATCATATCAGACACCTGGAACAGCTCTTTCAATCAATTAAAAGTTGTAACGAACTACTGTGTTCGCTACTTTCGGAGTTCAACCATCTAATACCTTGTCACCGGCATTTCTTTTAGTTATTGGTTAAAAGAAAAAAAAAACAATAATCATAATATTTTTATTTTTGGCACATATTATTGCTCGCAGGTTATTTGCGAGGAAATGAAGTTTGCCTTCCCTGGCAATGCCCTCGTAAGGTAGGAAATTTTTTCTCTTTGTTTCAATTTGGGATATTTGGACACATATGTATTCCTTACGTTCACTCATTTACTCGTACGGAGTTCGTAAATAAGTTTAATTTGTGGTATGACCAAATAAGGCATGCTTTTTGCAATCGGCAGTGCATTTTATGTACATTTACGAGGCTGTTCGCCCGATGTTGAAGAGTTCGTGAGTTATTCATGCTAAATTCGGGGAATCACTTCCCTTATACATACGGATGACAAAAAGGTTTTTTTTTCGCGTGATTTTTAGTCGAGTTGATTTGCTGATGGGCTGAAATTTTTTTTTGTTTTTTTTTTAAATCGCAGGAAAAGAGGGGATTACGGATTGTTAGGAAATTAGAAAGGGATTGATAGTTTGGACTTCTGAGTGGATGCTTGTTTTGAAATTTTGAGAGTAACGCTAGAGTTTTTTTGTTGGTTGTTTGAAAAATTTTGGAAGAGCTTTAGAGAAAAGAAAAATTAACATTTTATTATTGTTGTTGCTGGAAACTTATAAGCCAGTGGTTTGTTTGTGAAAATTTAATATCTTCTAAAAGAAGGAATAAGGTAAAACCTGGGATAAGCCAGTGGTTTGTTTGTGAAAATTTAATATCTTCTAAAAGAAGGAATAAGGTAAAACCTGGGATAAGCCAGCGGTTTGTTTGTGAAAATTTAATATGTTCTAAAAGAAGGAATAAGGTAAAACCTGATATAAATTTGAAGAAAAATTAACATTTTATTATTGTTGTTGCTGGAATAAGCCAGTGGTTTGTTTGTGAAAATTTAATATCTTCTAAAAGAAGGAATAAGGTAAAACCTGGGATAAGCCAGCGGTTTGTTTGTGAAAATTTAATATCTTCTAAAAGAAGGAATAAGGTAAAACCTGATATAAATTTGAAGAAAAATTAACATTTTATTATTGTTGTTGCTGGAATAAGCCAGTGGCTTGTTTGTGAAAATTTAATATCTTCTAAAAGAAGGAATAAGGTAAAACCTGGGATAAGCCAGCGGTTTGTTTGTGAAAATTTAATATCTTCTAAAAGAAGGAATAAGGTAAAACCTGATATAAATTTGAAGAAAAATTAACATTTTATTATTGTTGTTGCTGGAATAAGCCAGTGGTTTGTTTGTGAAAATTTAATATCTTCTAAAAGAAGGAATAAGGTAAAACCTGGGATAAGCCAGCGTTTGTTTGTGAAAATTTCATATCTTCTAAAGGAAGGAATAAGGTAAAACCTGATATAAATTTGAAGAAAAATTAACATTTTATTATTGTGGTTGCTGGAATAAGCCAGTGGTTTGTTTGTAAAAATTTAATGTCTTCTAAAAGAAGGAATAAGTTTAAACCTGGAATAAATTTAAAGAAAAATTAAAATTTGTTTTGTTTGGCTGGTGAGGGTTCACTTTGAGTGTAAATTAAGTTTGTGGAAACCTCAATATCGTGGAATTGCCATCATTTTGAAAAAGCCTCGTTTTTCAAATATCTTGCTCCCTGTTAATGTTAACGAACGAAAGGGCGCTAACGGAAACTTTCAGTAAAGATATTAAAAGCCCATATCAGATTTATCTTTAACATATGCTATTACGACGACTTATTCTATATTTAGGCAATTACGACAACTTCATCCCTCGAACAGAGCATTAGTTATTCCTCCGGCAGCTGCTGGTCTTCACCGTTATTATATGGTCAGGAAGAAAAATGGAGACTGGAGGCCGATGTGGAGATGATAGGCACTCAAACGCTTGCACAGTCCCATACGGCTATCATCAGGATTATGTCCATCAACTCGATGGATGTTGTTTTCTTAACTTTGTACTTTGCTAAGCGTACCACCAATTTCCTGTTGAGCCTGAGGACATTTCGAAAACTACTATTTGCACACCTTTCAGTTTAATAATATTTGTTCGAATGACATTCGGCCTTTGCAACGCAGCCCAAATCTTTCAAAAATTTATTCAGTCTGCAATTTACCGTTCTGTCTCGATTTAAAGACCACGGTTCATTAACATGAAAAAGTAAATTTTGTATAAAAACAAATACCATCTCTCGAGCATATAATTAACCATGGTATCAAGCCGATTGGAAGCCACCACATCGTGTAAACGCCCTCAAACTGTTAAAGAACTGCGACGTGTCCTTGGGATGGTAAATTTCTTTCGCGTTTCCTTTCTCAAGCAGCTCAACAGCAAGCCAAGTTAAATGCGAATCTAACCGGTTCTAGAAAGTACATGGCACTGCGTACCGGAGTGCAACAAAAAAAGGTTCAGATTGGTAACCACTAGCTATCTTTGCTCACAAACTCTCCAAAGTATGACCAGTGGCGACATGTTATAACTTCGCATCGAAGCGATCATCGAAGCGAAGATTTCGATCTGGCGGTATGTTATAAGATTTTCGTTCGACAGGCGATTTTGCTTGTTTCGAAATTATTTCCGAATTTTTTTCCCTAGCACAAATGACATTTATAGATTCTTTTTCTAGTTGTTGATAAATTTTAATAATAATAAAATTGGAATTTATGAATTTTTCAGGCGCAGTGGCTTTATTTGCGGAGGATAACAAAAATGACAAAGAAATTATTAATTACCGGGACAAAAGAAAATTTTTAAGGCAGCGGTATTATGTTATGGATATGCCTAACAAAATGTATTGCCTTATTAATTTTTGGATTCAAGAAATATTACAAGTTTTATAGCTTCAGCTTGAAGAATCTATATAATTAATATATAAAATCATTTATATTGAATAAATTAAAAAAAATTTAACATTTAAATCTAATTTCTTTAATTTTACATACATTTTTTAATCTTCGCTTGTACTATCACTCTCAGAAAAACTCAGTGATATTCTATCGCATTTATCGCCTGTCGAAAGTGTTACAACATACCGACTATCGAGAAATTGTCGAACGTCGAATCTTTCGAAGTTATAACATCTTGCCCCAGGGAGGTGATTCTGATCTTTTGTCGTACTTACTTTAATTCAGAATATACGACAAAATGAAATGAACTTTTCCACTGCTTTTTTTGTGTTTTCATTCAGATCAGCAAGCCTTGCATTACGTAGAATGAACTGAAAATTACACTTCGTCTTACAAATTCAAAAATATTATTTCGAATTTAAGCACTTGTATTGCTCTAAGTTGGTGTAGAATATTCATTTACCACAGCATAAAATATTTGTCATAACCTCGGAAGCAGTTGACTAATTTGTCGAATTTTGTTAGGTGTGTATTCTGATGTTTATTCATTGCAAATTCATTTTAGTTTACTTTGTGGAATGTATAAATCAAAATGAATATGGTAAATATAAAATAAGTAATGCAAGAGGGAAAATCATCTGTCTCGTTAGCTTAGTATGTGGAACAATTTTTTGAATCAGCTTACCTCAAGGAATCGCGTGGTATACCGGAAGGTATCTAGATCTGCATCACCCTACAAGCTGCTTTCAATATAAAATTTAACTATTTTTGTGATAAAAGCAGCTGACAACCAGGAATCTGCTTCTAAATTTTATTTAATAATGTATGTACTATATGCGACGTCCAATATAAAATCTAATTATTTTAGTGATAAAAGCAGCTGAAATAAGACTGCTTATTTTTTTTATATTCTGTTATGCTACGTGCGACGTTCAATATAAAATTCATTAATTTAGTGACAAAAGCAGCTGATGTCTAAAAATCTTCTTAGTTTATGTTACCAGCATAAAATTAATTACAGTAACGGATAAACGCTGAGGAACAAAAAAGGGGTTGTGTGGAGATATTTTTTCTTTGTTAAAATGAATCACTAGTGATCCATCGAGTCAAAAGGGTTCTAATTCTATAAAAGAGGAGAGAAAAAATGAAATTACGAAGTAGAAAAGTTATGTAGATATCATTTGAATTTGAAATCTTTGGTTATCTTAACGGCAACAACTAATTTAAAATCAACATTTGATTATGCTAAAGATAGAGGCCGCAGAAGTCTAAGGAGATTGCTTAGATAGTTATTTTGTTTAAACAGCTAACATTTGTATATATAATATAATATGAAAATATGTAATATCACATTTAGGCTAATAGATGAGAGCTACCGAAGTATACAGAGTTCTTTTAAGAATGTTTCTTTC
Source organism: Dioctria linearis (assembly GCA_963930735.1). Taxonomy (NCBI): domain Eukaryota; kingdom Metazoa; phylum Arthropoda; class Insecta; order Diptera; family Asilidae; genus Dioctria; species Dioctria linearis. The sequence goes on along the minus strand of OZ005742.1, from coordinate 124,822,938 downwards.
TTTAATATTTGATTCGACTACAAAGGATATTCAATTCACAACTTGTAAATCGAACGTGCGACTATTTCAATAATTGGTTCCAACGAACTATTCTTTAAAAAAAAATGACCTGCAGAACTGATGCTTGATATCTCTGCTTGACCACAAAATGGAAATAATATCGCAATAAATATCGCAATATGGCAGTAAGACCAATATTTATTTCTATATGTGCATATATATGTATATATCAAAAATATGTAAATTAAAAATACTAACTAAAACAAATTACCTCTGGATCACTTCAAAATCTTTCGACGTTTCCGTACTTACGGAGCTAAAACGCATAATATTCAAAAATTTCAAGAAAAAAACAAAAAGCATTTAAATAATTAGATCAGCTACTACCCTTAATCTTCTTAAAGCCAAAGTTTCATGAGTAGTTAACGATGAGCATCTGTGTATATATATATATGGTTATAATTTTCGCAAATTGTTGCATTGAAGTGACACTTTATTCCACTTATTACAAAAAAAACCCGCAAACAGATTTTATTGTTACACTCATACGATTGGAAGATAGGAAAAGAGGTATTACACTTATAAATGGTTGGTAGGCGACTGGCGATCTCAAAAAAAAATATTTTAACTCAACTTTATGCTTCGCAAAACTATGTATGTACATATCTTTAAACTGATGAAATAAATATAATTAACATATAGGTCTCGATCAACAAACTAGTGAGAGTCCCTTATCTCTATGATAATCGATCTGAATTTTTACTACGACCGGTTCTGTATGGTTCTTTTGTTAAAATTTGCACTACTGATCTGTAACTGAGAACATCTGACTAATAGCGGACTTTTTATGCAACGTAACCTTACACTGGCGTTCGTATCCCGTATAACTAACTGGTCACTCAACCAATATTGAAATACATACATATGTGTATGCCACAATTATTTGGAGATATAATACAAAATTTTTTTTTTTTTTGCAATCACAACTATCGCCAGCACAATTTTTTTTTCAGACTCAATTAAATAGACCAGAAAACACTCATCACCAGCATATCAAAACCAGTAGAAATTTTCGACCTATGTCACCCGTTTTCGCACCATTGGGGCCCCATTGTTTTCGTAATTGTTCAATTCTACTGTTTGTTTATAAGAAACTTAATCATAATTTAACACAATAAATCTTTTCTTATAGAGAAACTCAGTTGTGTTTTGATTAACTGTGTCGTCCAAATCACTACGAATACAAGAAAGGAAATATCTTATATAACGACATTTATTGGGAAAAGAAATGGAAAAGTTGAAATTTACGTTTCAAGTGAAATCAGCAACAGACGGAAAGTCTAACTTCATTGCAGTAACCTCAATTGCCACACAATATGACAAATTTTTCCTGATTCCGGAGGAATATCAAGCAGTACAGTTTCACAAGCATGTTCAAGCATCTAAAATGTTCAGTACAGTAAAAAATACATTGAAGAAAAGACATCAAAGCAGAAGTGTATGGATAAAAATGACAGAAGATATATTACAAACATACTGTGGTGAGGATGAAAACATGATTTTCCAGGACCAATTCCTTGAGGAAATTACCCAAAAACAGTCAGCTATTGTCAATACAATGAATTTGGAAGATCCTTAGCAACAATTTTGGAAAAATTAATTGAAAGTCAACAAGACAAAGAAAAGAAAAATATGAAGAAGTTGGCCGACAGGTTTGTGATTGAAAAATTTGATGGAAAAAGCATAAATGCATATAACTGGATGAAAACATTCGAAAAGGAGTGCGAGAGGTTTAATTTACTAAAAGAAGAAGAAAAAATTGAAATCTTCAGATTATTTCTTGAAAAATCCTGCACGGAGTACCACTCCATGATGATCAAGCATGGTTTACAATCGGAGTGGTCCGAATGGAAATCAAACTTTTTGCAAACGTATGCCAATAAAGGTTGGACTACAAGTAAGTATGCTTTATTTTTCAAGTATCAATCAGGATCTTTATTAGAATATGCTATTAAAAAAGAAAAACTTCTATTAGAAGTAAGAAGAACAATAGATCAAGGGACCATGATTGATGTAATTGCTGCCGGCTTATCAGATTTCATAACAGATAGAATCAACAAAGAGGAAATTGTACAAACAAAAGACTTATTTAATGAACTTGGCAAGTTAGAACATTTAGTTGCAAGAAGAAATTTATAAAGAAGAAAGCAGATACTAGGCAAATGAAAGTATTTGTGAAAGTTTACAAAAAGGTGTGCGCTTCATTCAGAAGATTCCTGTTGGTTCAAAACAAAAATGAATAGCGAAAAAGAAAGGAATAACAAATAAAGCACATTAACAATTCAGAATTGGAATGTGAACTACAGTGTGAAGATCCAAAAACTAATAGTGCCGCCGTTAATTACAGTAAAATTAGTATTGAATAAAAATATCGAAGTACTCGGAATCTATGACTCTGGCTCGAATGTATCATTAATAAATTCAAAATTATTAAAGATAAACAATAAAGAATGCAGTTACTCTAACAATACTAATTTAAAAACAATTAATGGCGTTAAAAACGCAAACGGCATAGTAACACTTGATGTAACCATTTTTAATGTGGATAAAAAAAATGAATGTTTTCGTTATAGACAATTAAAATTTTGGTTACGATTTTTCAATCGGATTGGACTGTATAAAAGAGTTTTTCTTAATTCAAAACGAAAACTTAGAAATCATTCAGAAAGTTCCTTCACAAAGAAGTGAAGTAGTTTCCAAGGAAACAAATAAGTCAGATATTAACATTTCTAAGGAAATTAAATCTGATAATTTAATAAACTTCAATAAGAACTTCAGTGAGGAAAATTTCAAAACTTCGATAAACCATTTAGATTATCAACAACAGGCAATGATTGATGACTTAATATTAAAAAATAAATCTGTATTCGCTAAAGACAAATATGACATCGGAATGGTAAAAGATTATGAAGCTCATATTGATCTGTCAATAGACAAATATTGCAGTAAGAGGCCATATCGTTGCACAATTGAAGTCAAAAAGGAGATTGAAACTCAAATTGGAAAATTAGTAAAAAAAAAAATAATAGAAGAATCTATAGCCCGTTTGCAGCTCCAAAATTAGTAAAAAAAAAAATAATAGAAGAATCTATAGCCCGTTTGCAGCTCCAGTTACACTAGCTTATAAAAGAGACGAAAATAAAAAGTCGAGATTGTGCATAGATTTTCGAGACCTTAATAAAATCGTTGTTCCTCAATAACAACCGTTCCCATTTATTGAGGACCTAATAATAAAGACTAGAGATTGCAAGTTCTTCTCTACACTGGACCTGAATTCCGCATTTTGGTCAATACCTCTGCGTGTTACAGATAGACACAAAACCGCATTTGTCACCCAAGAGGGCCATTTTCAATGGACTTGTTTACCATTCGGTTTAAAGACCTCACCAGCTATATTCCAAAGAATAATGTGTAATATAATACGGAAACACAAGCTTGGAGATTTCACAGTATGTTACATCGATGACATATTATTATTCTCAAAGTCATTCTCAGATCATATCAGACACCTGGAACAGCTCTTTCAATCAATTAAAAGTTGTAACGAACTACTGTGTTCGCTACTTTCGGAGTTCAACCATCTAATACCTTGTCACCGGCATTTCTTTTAGTTATTGGTTAAAAGAAAAAAAAACAATAATCATAATATTTTTATTTTTGGCACATATTATTGCTCGCAGGTTATTTGCGAGGAAATGAAGTTTGCCTTCCCTGGCAATGCCCTCGTAAGGTAGGAAATTTTTTCTCTTTGTTTCAATTTGGGATATTTGGACACATATGTATTCCTTACGTTCACTCATTTACTCGTACGGAGTTCGTAAATAAGTTTAATTTGTGGTATGACCAAATAAGGCATGCTTTTTGCAATCGGCAGTGCATTTTATGTACATTTACGAGGCTGTTCGCCCGATGTTGAAGAGTTCGTGAGTTATTCATGCTAAATTCGGGGAATCACTTCCCTTATACATACGGATGACAAAAAGGTTTTTTTTTCGCGTGATTTTTAGTCGAGTTGATTTGCTGATGGGCTGAAATTTTTTTTTGTTTTTTTTTTTAAATCGCAGGAAAAGAGGGGATTACGGATTGTTAGGAAATTAGAAAGGGATTGATAGTTTGGACTTCTGAGTGGATGCTTGTTTTGAAATTTTGAGAGTAACGCTAGAGTTTTTTTGTTGGTTGTTTGAAAAATTTTGGAAGAGCTTTAGAGAAAAGAAAAATTAACATTTTATTATTGTTGTTGCTGGAAACTTATAAGCCAGTGGTTTGTTTGTGAAAATTTAATATCTTCTAAAAGAAGGAATAAGGTAAAACCTGGGATAAGCCAGTGGTTTGTTTGTGAAAATTTAATATCTTCTAAAAGAAGGAATAAGGTAAAACCTGGGATAAGCCAGCGGTTTGTTTGTGAAAATTTAATATGTTCTAAAAGAAGGAATAAGGTAAAACCTGATATAAATTTGAAGAAAAATTAACATTTTATTATTGTTGTTGCTTGAATAAGCCAGTGGTTTGTTTGTGAAAATTTAATATCTTCTAAAAGAAGGAATAAGGTAAAACCTGGGATAAGCCAGCGGTTTGTTTGTGAAAATTTAATATCTTCTAAAAGAAGGAATAAGGTAAAACCTGATATAAATTTGAAGAAAAATTAACATTTTATTATTGTTGTTGCTGGAATAAGCCAGTGGCTTGTTTGTGAAAATTTAATATCTTCTAAAAGAAGGAATAAGGTAAAACCTGGGATAAGCCAGCGGTTTGTTTGTGAAAATTTAATATCTTCTAAAAGAAGGAATAAGGTAAAACCTGATATAAATTTGAAGAAAAATTAACATTTTATTATTGTTGTTGCTGGAATAAGCCAGTGGTTTGTTTGTGAAAATTTAATATCTTCTAAAAGAAGGAATAAGGTAAAACCTGGGATAAGCCAGCGTTTGTTTGTGAAAATTTCATATCTTCTAAAGGAAGGAATAAGGTAAAACCTGATATAAATTTGAAGAAAAATTAACATTTTATTATTGTGGTTGCTGGAATAAGCCAGTGGTTTGTTTGTAAAAATTTAATGTCTTCTAAAAGAAGGAATAAGTTTAAACCTGGAATAAATTTAAAGAAAAATTAAAATTTGTTTTGTTTGGCTGGTGAGGGTTCACTTTGAGTGTAAATTAAGTTTGTGGAAACCTCAATATCGTGGAATTGCCATCATTTTGAAAAAGCCTCGTTTTTCAAATATCTTGCTCCCTGTTAATGTTAACGAACGAAAGGGCGCTAACGGAAACTTTCAGTAAAGATATTAAAAGCCCATATCAGATTTATCTTTAACATATGCTATTACGACGACTTATTCTATATTTAGGCAATTACGACAACTTCATCCCTCGAACAGAGCATTAGTTATTCCTCCGGCAGCTGCTGGTCTTCACCGTTATTATATGGTCAGGAAGAAAAATGGAGACTGGAGGCCGATGTGGAGATGATAGGCACTCAAACGCTTGCACAGTCCCATACGGCTATCATCAGGATTATGTCCATCAACTCGATGGATGTTGTTTTCTTAACTTTGTACTTTGCTAAGCGTACCACCAATTTCCTGTTGAGCCTGAGGACATTTCGAAAACTACTATTTGTACACCTTTCAGTTTAATAATATTTGTTCGAATGACATTCGGCCTTTGCAACGCAGCCCAAATCTTTCAAAAATTTATTCAGTCTGCAATTTACCGTTCTGTCTCGATTTAAAGACCACGGTTCATTAACATGAAAAAGTAAATTTTGTATAAAAACAAATACCATCTCTCGAGCATATAATTAACCATGGTATCAAGCCGATTGGAAGCCACCACATCGTGTAAACGCCCTCAAACTGTTAAAGAACTGCGACGTGTCCTTGGGATGGTAAATTTCTTTCGCGTTTCCTTTCTCAAGCAGCTCAACAGCAAGCCAAGTTAAATGCGAATCTAACCGGTTCTAGAAAGTACATGGCACTGCGTACCGGAGTGCAACAAAAAAAGGTTCAGATTGGTAACCACTAGCTATCTTTGCTCACAAACTCTCCAAAGTATGACCAGTGGCGACATGTTCTAACTTCGCATCGAAGCGATCATCGAAGCGAAGATTTCGATCTGGCGGTATGTTATAAGATTTTCGTTCGACAGGCGATTTTGCTTGTTTCGAAATTATTTCCGAATTTTTTTCCCTAGCACAAATGACATTTATAGATTCTTTTTCTAGTTGTTGATAAATTTTAATAATAATAAAATTGGAATTTATGAATTTTTCAGGCGCAGTGGCTTTATTTGCGGAGGATAACAAAAATGACAAAGAAATTATTAATTACCGGGACAAAAGAAAATTTTTAAGGCAGCGGTATTATGTTATGGATATGCCTAACAAAATGTATTGCCTTATTAATTTTTGGATTCAAGAAATATTACAAGTTTTATAGCTTCAGCTTGAAGAATCTATATAATTAATATATAAAATCATTTATATTGAATAAATTAAAAAAAATTTAACATTTAAATCTAATTTCTTTAATTTTACATACATTTTTTAATCTTCGCTTGTACTATCACTCTCAGAAAAACTCAGTGATATTCTATCGCATTTATCGCCTGTCGAAAGTGTTACAACATACCGACTATCGAGAAATTGTCGAACGTCGAATCTTTCGAAGTTATAACATCTTGCCCCAGGGAGGTGATTCTGATCTTTTGTCGTACTTACTTTAATTCAGAATATACGACAAAATGAAATGAACTTTTCCACTGCTTTTTTTGTGTTTTCATTCAGATCAGCAAGCCTTGCATTACGTAGAATGAACTGAAAATTACACTTCGTCTTACAAATTCAAAAATATTATTTCGAATTTAAGCACTTGTATTGCTCTAAGTTGGTGTAGAATATTCATTTACCACAGCATAAAATATTTGTCATAACCTCGGAAGCAGTTGACTAATTTGTCGAATTTTGTTAGGTGTGTATTCTGACGTTTATTCATTGCAAATTCATTTTAGTTTACTTTGTGGAATGTATAAATCAAAATGAATATGGTAAATATAAAATAAGTAATGCAAGAGGGAAAATCATCTGTCTCGTTAGCTTAGTATGTGGAACAATTTTTTGAATCAGCTTACCTCAAGGAATCGCGTGGTATACCGGAAGGTATCTAGATCTGCATCAACCTACAAGCTGCTTTCAATATAAAATTTAACTATTTTTGTGATAAAAGCAGCTGACAACCAGGAATCTGCTTCTAAATTTTATTTAATAATGTATGTACTATATGCGACGTCCAATATAAAATCTAATTATTTTAGTGATAAAAGCAGCTGAAATAAGACTGCTTATTTTTTTTATATTCTGTTATGCTACGTGCGACGTTCAATATAAAATTCATTAATTTAGTGACAAAAGCAGCTGATGTCTAAAAATCTTCTTAGTTTATGTTACCAGCATAAAATTAATTACAGTAACGGATAAACGCTGAGGAACAAAAAAGGGGTTGTGTGGAGATATTTTTTCTTTGTTAAAATGAATCACTAGTGATCCATCGAGTCAAAAGGGTTCTAATTCTATAAAAGAGGAGAGAAAAAATGAAATTACGAAGTAGAAAAGTTATGTAGATATCATTTGAATTTGAAATCTTTGGTTATCTTAACGGCAACAACTAATTTAAAATCAACATTTGATTATGCTAAAGATAGAGGCCGCAGAAGTCTAAGGAGATTGCTTAGATAGTTATTTTGTTTAAACAGCTAACATTTGTATATATAATATAATATGAAAATATGTAATATCACATTTAGGCTAATAGATGAGAGCTACCGAAGTATACAGAGTTCTTTTAAGAATGTTTCTTTCTTTAATATTTGATTCGACTACAAAGGATATTCAATTCACAACTTGTAAATCGAACGTGCGACTATTTCAATAATTGGTTCCAACGAACTATTCTTTAAAAAAAAATGACCTGCAGAACTGATGCTTGATATCTCTGCTTGACCACAAAATGGAAATAATATCGCAATAAATATCGCAATATGGCAGTAAGACCAATATTTATTTCTATATGTGCATATATATGTATATATCAAAAATATGTAAATTAAAAATACTAACTAAAACAAATTACCTCTGGATCACTTCAAAATCTTTCGACGTTTCCGTACTTACGGAGCTAAAACGCATAATATTCAAAAATTTCAAGAAAAAAACAAAAAGCATTTAAATAATTAGATCAGCTACTACCCTTAATCTTCTTAAAGCCAAAGTTTCATGAGTAGTTAACGATGAGCATCTGTGTATATATATATATGGTTATAATTTTCGCAAATTGTTGCATTGAAGTGACACTTTATTCCACTTATTACAAAAAAAACCCGCAAACAGATTTTATTGTTACACTCATACGATTGGAAGATAGGAAAAGAGGTATTACACTTATAAATGGTTGGTAGGCGACTGGCGATCTCAAAAAAAAATATTTTAACTCAACTTTATGCTTCGCAAAACTATGTATGTACATATCTTTAAACTGATGAAATAAATATAATTAACATATAGGTCTCGATCAACAAACTAGTGAGAGTCCCTTATCTCTATGATAATCGATCTGAATTTTTACTACGACCGGTTCTGTATGGTTCTTTTGTTAAAATTTGCACTACTGATCTGTAACTGAGAACATCTGACTAATAGCGGACTTTTTATGCAACGTAACCTTACACTGGCGTTCGTATCCCGTATAACTAACTGGTCACTCAACCAATATTGAAATACATACATATGTGTATGCCACAATTATTTGGAGATATAATACAAAATTTTTTTTTTTTTGCAATCACAACTATCGCCAGCACAATTTTTTTTTCAGACTCAATTAAATAGACCAGAAAACACTCATCACCAGCATATCAAAACCAGTAGAAATTTTCGACCTATGTCACCCGTTTTCGCACCATTGGGGCCCCATTGTTTTCGTAATTGTTCAATTCTACTGTTTGTTTATAAGAAACTTAATCATAATTTAACACAATAAATCTTTTCTTATAGAGAAACTCAGTTGTGTTTTGATTAACTGTGTCGTCCAAATCACTACGAATACAAGAAAGGAAATATCTTATATAACGACATTTATTGGGAAAAGAAATGGAAAAGTTGAAATTTACGTTTCAAGTGAAATCAGCAACAGACGGAAAGTCTAACTTCATTGCAGTAACCTCAATTGCCACACAATATGACAAATTTTTCCTGATTCCGGAGGAATATCAAGCAGTACAGTTTCACAAGCATGTTCAAGCATCTAAAATGTTCAGTACAGTAAAAAATACATTGAAGAAAAGACATCAAAGCAGAAGTGTATGGATAAAAATGACAGAAGATATATTACAAACATACTGTGGTGAGGATGAAAACATGATTTTCCAGGACCAATTCCTTGAGGAAATTACCCAAAAACAGTCAGCTATTGTCAATACAATGAATTTGGAAGATCCTTAGCAACAATTTTGGAAAAATTAATTGAAAGTCAACAAGACAAAGAAAAGAAAAATATGAAGAAGTTGGCCGACAGGTTTGTGATTGAAAAATTTGATGGAAAAAGCATAAATGCATATAACTGGATGAAAACATTCGAAAAGGAGTGCGAGAGGTTTAATTTACTAAAAGAAGAAGAAAAAATTGAAATCTTCAGATTATTTCTTGAAAAATCCTGCACGGAGTACCACTCCATGATGATCAAGCATGGTTTACAATCGGAGTGGTCCGAATGGAAATCAAACTTTTTGCAAACGTATGCCAATAAAGGTTGGACTACAAGTAAGTATGCTTTATTTTTCAAGTATCAATCAGGATCTTTATTAGAATATGCTATTAAAAAAGAAAAACTTCTATTAGAAGTAAGAAGAACAATAGATCAAGGGACCATGATTGATGTAATTGCTGCCGGCTTATCAGATTTCATAACAGATAGAATCAACAAAGAGGAAATTGTACAAACAAAAGACTTATTTAATGAACTTGGCAAGTTAGAACATTTAGTTGCAAGAAGAAATTTATAAAGAAGAAAGCAGATACTAGGCAAATGAAAGTATTTGTGAAAGTTTACAAAAAGGTGTGCGCTTCATTCAGAAGATTCCTGTTGGTTCAAAACAAAAATGAATAGCGAAAAAGAAAGGAATAACAAATAAAGCACATTAACAATTCAGAATTGGAATGTGAACTACAGTGTGAAGATCCAAAAACTAATAGTGCCGCCGTTAATTACAGTAAAATTAGTATTGAATAAAAATATCGAAGTACTCGGAATCTATGACTCTGGCTCGAATGTATCATTAATAAATTCAAAATTATTAAAGATAAACAATAAAGAATGCAGTTACTCTAACAATACTAATTTAAAAACAATTAATGGCGTTAAAAACGCAAACGGCATAGTAACACTTGATGTAACCATTTTTAATGTGGATAAAAAAAATGAATGTTTTCGTTATAGACAATTAAAATTTTGGTTACGATTTTTCAATCGGATTGGACTGTATAAAAGAGTTTTTCTTAATTCAAAACGAAAACTTAGAAATCATTCAGAAAGTTCCTTCACAAAGAAGTGAAGTAGTTTCCAAGGAAACAAATAAGTCAGATATTAACATTTCTAAGGAAATTAAATCTGATAATTTAATAAACTTCAATAAGAACTTCAGTGAGGAAAATTTCAAAACTTCGATAAACCATTTAGATTATCAACAACAGGCAATGATTGATGACTTAATATTAAAAAATAAATCTGTATTCGCTAAAGACAAATATGACATCGGAATGGTAAAAGATTATGAAGCTCATATTGATCTGTCAATAGACAAATATTGCAGTAAGAGGCCATATCGTTGCACAATTGAAGTCAAAAAGGAGATTGAAACTCAAATTGGAAAATTAGTAAAAAAAAAAATAATAGAAGAATCTATAGCCCGTTTGCAGCTCCAGTTACACTAGCTTATAAAAGAGACGAAAATAAAAAGTCGAGATTGTGCATAGATTTTCGAGACCTTAATAAAATCGTTGTTCCTCAATAACAACCGTTCCCATTTATTGAGGACCTAATAATAAAGACTAGAGATTGCAAGTTCTTCTCTACACTGGACCTGAATTCCGCATTTTGGTCAATACCTCTGCGTGTTACAGATAGACACAAAACCGCATTTGTCACCCAAGAGGGCCATTTTCAATGGACTTGTTTACCATTCGGTTTAAAGACCTCACCAGCTATATTCCAAAGAATAATGTGTAATATAATACGGAAACACAAGCTTGGAGATTTCACAGTATGTTACATCGATGACATATTATTATTCTCAAAGTCATTCTCAGATCATATCAGACACCTGGAACAGCTCTTTCAATCAATTAAAAGTTGTAACGAACTACTGTGTTCGCTACTTTCGGAGTTCAACCATCTAATACCTTGTCACCGGCATTTCTTTTAGTTATTGGTTAAAAGAAAAAAAAAACAATAATCATAATATTTTTATTTTTGGCACATATTATTGCTCGCAGGTTATTTGCGAGGAAATGAAGTTTGCCTTCCCTGGCAATGCCCTCGTAAGGTAGGAAATTTTTTCTCTTTGTTTCAATTTGGGATATTTGGACACATATGTATTCCTTACGTTCACTCATTTACTCGTACGGAGTTCGTAAATAAGTTTAATTTGTGGTATGACCAAATAAGGCATGCTTTTTGCAATCGGCAGTGCATTTTATGTACATTTACGAGGCTGTTCGCCCGATGTTGAAGAGTTCGTGAGTTATTCATGCTAAATTCGGGGAATCACTTCCCTTATACATACGGATGACAAAAAGGTTTTTTTTCGCGTGATTTTTAGTCGAGTTGATTTGCTGATGGGCTGAAATTTTTTTTTGTTTTTTTTTTAAATCGCAGGAAAAGAGGGGATTACGGATTGTTAGGAAATTAGAAAGGGATTGATAGTTTGGACTTCTGAGTGGATGCTTGTTTTGAAATTTTGAGAGTAACGCTAGAGTTTTTTTGTTGGTTGTTTGAAAAATTTTGGAAGAGCTTTAGAGAAAAGAAAAATTAACATTTTATTATTGTTGTTGCTGGAAACTTATAAGCCAGTGGTTTGTTTGTGAAAATTTAATATCTTCTAAAAGAAGGAATAAGGTAAAACCTGGGATAAGCCAGTGGTTTGTTTGTGAAAATTTAATATCTTCTAAAAGAAGGAATAAGGTAAAACCTGGGATAAGCCAGCGGTTTGTTTGTGAAAATTTAATATGTTCTAAAAGAAGGAATAAGGCAAAACCTGATATAAATTTGAAGAAAAATTAACATTTTATTATTGTTGTTGCTGGAATAAGCCAGTGGTTTGTTTGTGAAAATTTAATATCTTCTAAAAGAAGGAATAAGGTAAAACCTGGGATAAGCCAGCGGTTTGTTTGTGAAAATTTAATATCTTCTAAAAGAAGGAATAAGGTAAAACCTGATATAAATTTGAAGAAAAATTAACATTTTATTATTGTTGTTGCTGGAATAAGCCAGTGGCTTGTTTGTGAAAATTTAATATCTTCTAAAAGAAGGAATAAGGTAAAACCTGGGATAAGCCAGCGGTTTGTTTGTGAAAATTTAATATCTTCTAAAAGAAGGAATAAGGTAAAACCTGATATAAATTTGAAGAAAAATTAACATTTTATTATTGTTGTTGCTGGAATAAGCCAGTGGTTTGTTTGTGAAAATTTAATATCTTCTAAAAGAAGGAATAAGGTAAAACCTGGGATAAGCCAGCGTTTGTTTGTGAAAATTTCATATCTTCTAAAGGAAGGAATAAGGTAAAACCTGATATAAATTTGAAGAAAAATTAACATTTTATTATTGTGGTTGCTGGAATAAGCCAGTGGTTTGTTTGTAAAAATTTAATGTCTTCTAAAAGAAGGAATAAGTTTAAACCTGGAATAAATTTAAAGAAAAATTAAAATTTGTTTTGTTTGGCTGGTGAGGGATCACTTTGAGTGTAAATTAAGTTTGTGGAAACCTCAATATCGTGGAATTGCCATCATTTTGAAAAAGCCTCGTTTTTCAAATATCTTGCTCCCTGTTAATGTTAACGAACGAAAGGGCGCTAACGGAAACTTTCAGTAAAGATATTAAAAGCCCATATCAGATTTATCTTTAACATATGCTATTACGACGACTTATTCTATATTTAGGCAATTACGACAACTTCATCCCTCGAACAGAGCATTAGTTATTCCTCCGGCAGCTGCTGGTCTTCACCGTTATTATATGGTCAGGAAGAAAAATGGAGACTGGAGGCCGATGTGGAGATGATAGGCACTCAAACGCTTGCACAGTCCCATACGGCTATCATCAGGATTATGTCCATCAACTCGATGGATGTTGTTTTCTTAACTTTGTACTTTGCTAAGCGTACCACCAATTTCCTGTTGAGCCTGAGGACATTTCGAAAACTACTATTTGCACACCTTTCAGTTTAATAATATTTGTTCGAATGACATTCGGCCTTTGCAACGCAGCCCAAATCTTTCAAAAATTTATTCAGTCTGCAATTTACCGTTCTGTCTCGATTTAAAGACCACGGTTCATTAACATGAAAAAGTAAATTTTGTATAAAAACAAATACCATCTCTCGAGCATATAATTAACCATGGTATCAAGCCGATTGGAAGCCACCACATCGTGTAAACGCCCTCAAACTGTTAAAGAACTGCGACGTGTCCTTGGGATGGTAAATTTCTTTCGCGTTTCCTTTCTCAAGCAGCTCAACAGCAAGCCAAGTTAAATGCGAATCTAACCGGTTCTAGAAAGTACATGGCACTGCGTACCGGAGTGCAACAAAAAAAGGTTCAGATTGGTAACCACTAGCTATCTTTGCTCACAAACTCTCCAAAGTATGACCAGTGGCGACATGTTATAACTTCGCATCGAAGCGAAGATTTCGATCTGGCGGTATGTTATAAGATTTTCGTTCGACAGGCGATTTTGCTTGTTTCGAAATTATTTCCGAATTTTTTTCCCTAGCACAAATGACATTTATAGATTCTTTTTCTAGTTGTTGATAAATTTTAATAATAATAAAATTGGAATTTATGAATTTTTCAGGCGCAGTGGCTTTATTTGCGGAGGATAACAAAAATGACAAAGAAATTATTAATTACCGGGACAAAAGAAAATTTTTAAGGCAGCGGTATTATGTTATGGATATGCCTAACAAAATGTATTGCCTTATTAATTTTTGGATTCAAGAAATATTACAAGTTTTATAGCTTCAGCTTGAAGAATCTATATAATTAATATATAAAATCATTTATATTGAATAAATTAAAAAAAATTTAACATTTAAATCTAATTTCTTTAATTTTACATACATTTTTTAATCTTCGCTTGTACTATCACTCTCAGAAAAACTCAGTGATATTCTATCGCATTTATCGCCTGTCGAAAGTGTTACAACATACCGACTATCGAGAAATTGTCGAACGTCGAATCTTTCGAAGTTATAACATCTTGCCCCAGGGAGGTGATTCTGATCTTTTGTCGTACTTACTTTAATTCAGAATATACGACAAAATGAAATGAACTTTTCCACTGCTTTTTTTGTGTTTTCATTCAGATCAGCAAGCCTTGCATTACGTAGAATGAACTGAAAATTACACTTCGTCTTACAAATTCAAAAATATTATTTCGAATTTAAGCACTTGTATTGCTCTAAGTTGGTGTAGAATATTCATTTACCACAGCATAAAATATTTGTCATAACCTCGGAAGCAGTTGACTAATTTGTCGAATTTTGTTAGGTGTGTATTCTGACGTTTATTCATTGCAAATTCATTTTAGTTTACTTTGTGGAATGTATAAATCAAAATGAATATGGTAAATATAAAATAAGTAATGCAAGAGGGAAAATCATCTGTCTCGTTAGCTTAGTATGTGGAACAATTTTTTGAATCAGCTTACCTCAAGGAATCGCGTGGTATACCGGAAGGTATCTAGATCTGCATCACCCTACAAGCTGCTTTCAATATAAAATTTAACTATTTTTGTGATAAAAGCAGCTGACAACCAGGAATCTGCTTCTAAATTTTATTTAATAATGTATGTACTATATGCGACGTCCAATATAAAATCTAATTATTTTAGTGATAAAAGCAGCTGAAATAAGACTGCTTATTTTTTTTATATTCTGTTATGCTACGTGCGACGTTCAATATAAAATTCATTAATTTAGTGACAAAAGCAGCTGATGTCTAAAAATCTTCTTAGTTTATGTTACCAGCATAAAATTAATTACAGTAACGGATAAACGCTGAGGAACAAAAAAGGGGTTGTGTGGAGATATTTTTTCTTTGTTAAAATGAATCACTAGTGATCCATCGAGTCAAAAGGGTTCTAATTCTATAAAAGAGGAGAGAAAAAATGAAATTACGAAGTAGAAAAGTTATGTAGATATCATTTGAATTTGAAATCTTTGGTTATCTTAACGGCAACAACTAATTTAAAATCAACATTTGATTATGCTAAAGATAGAGGCCGCAGAAGTCTAAGGAGATTGCTTAGATAGTTATTTTGTTTAAACAGCTAACATTTGTATATATAATATAATATGAAAATATGTAATATCACATTTAGGCTAATAGATGAGAGCTACCGAAGTATACAGAGTTCTTTTAAGAATGTTTCTTTCTTTAATATTTGATTCGACTACAAAGGATATTCAATTCACAACTTGTAAATCGAACGTGCGACTATTTCAATAATTGGTTCCAACGAACTATTCTTTAAAAAAAAATGACCTGCAGAACTGATGCTTGATATCTCTGCTTGACCACAAAATGGAAATAATATCGCAATAAATATCGCAATATGGCAGTAAGACCAATATTTATTTCTATATGTGCATATATATGTATATATCAAAAATATGTAAATTAAAAATACTAACTAAAACAAATTACCTCTGGATCACTTCAAAATCTTTCGACGTTTCCGTACTTACGGAGCTAAAACGCATAATATTCAAAAATTTCAAGAAAAAAACAAAAAGCATTTAAATAATTAGATCAGCTACTACCCTTAATCTTCTTAAAGCCAAAGTTTCATGAGTAGTTAACGATGAGCATCTGTGTATATATATATATGGTTATAATTTTCGCAAATTGTTGCATTGAAGTGACACTTTATTCCACTTATTACAAAAAAAACCCGCAAACAGATTTTATTGTTACACTCATACGATTGGAAGATAGGAAAAGAGGTATTACACTTATAAATGGTTGGTAGGCGACTGGCGATCTCAAAAAAAAATATTTTAACTCAACTTTATGCTTCGCAAAACTATGTATGTACATATCTTTAAACTGATGAAATAAATATAATTAACATATAGGTCTCGATCAACAAACTAGTGAGAGTCCCTTATCTCTATGATAATCGATCTGAATTTTTACTACGACCGGTTCTGTATGGTTCTTTTGTTAAAATTTGCACTACTGATCTGTAACTGAGAACATCTGACTAATAGCGGACTTTTTATGCAACGTAACCTTACACTGGCGTTCGTATCCCGTATAACTAACTGGTCACTCAACCAATATTGAAATACATACATATGTGTATGCCACAATTATTTGGAGATATAATACAAAATTTTTTTTTTTTTTGCAATCACAACTATCGCCAGCACAATTTTTTTTTCAGACTCAATTAAATAGACCAGAAAACACTCATCACCAGCATATCAAAACCAGTAGAAATTTTCGACCTATGTCACCCGTTTTCGCACCATTGGGGCCCCATTGTTTTCGTAATTGTTCAATTCTACTGTTTGTTTATAAGAAACTTAATCATAATTTAACACAATAAATCTTTTCTTATAGAGAAACTCAGTTGTGTTTTGATTAACTGTGTCGTCCAAATCACTACGAATACAAGAAAGGAAATATCTTATATAACGACATTTATTGGGAAAAGAAATGGAAAAGTTGAAATTTACGTTTCAAGTGAAATCAGCAACAGACGGAAAGTCTAACTTCATTGCAGTAACCTCAATTGCCACACAATATGACAAATTTTTCCTGATTCCGGAGGAATATCAAGCAGTACAGTTTCACAAGCATGTTCAAGCATCTAAAATGTTCAGTACAGTAAAAAATACATTGAAGAAAAGACATCAAAGCAGAAGTGTATGGATAAAAATGACAGAAGATATATTACAAACATACTGTGGTGAGGATGAAAACATGATTTTCCAGGACCAATTCCTTGAGGAAATTACCCAAAAACAGTCAGCTATTGTCAATACAATGAATTTGGAAGATCCTTAGCAACAATTTTGGAAAAATTAATTGAAAGTCAACAAGACAAAGAAAAGAAAAATATGAAGAAGTTGGCCGACAGGTTTGTGATTGAAAAATTTGATGGAAAAAGCATAAATGCATATAACTGGATGAAAACATTCGAAAAGGAGTGCGAGAGGTTTAATTTACTAAAAGAAGAAGAAAAAATTGAAATCTTCAGATTATTTCTTGAAAAATCCTGCACGGAGTACCACTCCATGATGATCAAGCATGGTTTACAATCGGAGTGGTCCGAATGGAAATCAAACTTTTTGCAAACGTATGCCAATAAAGGTTGGACTACAAGTAAGTATGCTTTATTTTTCAAGTATCAATCAGGATCTTTATTAGAATATGCTATTAAAAAAGAAAAACTTCTATTAGAAGTAAGAAGAACAATAGATCAAGGGACCATGATTGATGTAATTGCTGCCGGCTTATCAGATTTCATAACAGATAGAATCAACAAAGAGGAAATTGTACAAACAAAAGACTTATTTAATGAACTTGGCAAGTTAGAACATTTAGTTGCAAGAAGAAATTTATAAAGAAGAAAGCAGATACTAGGCAAATGAAAGTATTTGTGAAAGTTTACAAAAAGGTGTGCGCTTCATTCAGAAGATTCCTGTTGGTTCAAAACAAAAATGAATAGCGAAAAAGAAAGGAATAACAAATAAAGCACATTAACAATTCAGAATTGGAATGTGAACTACAGTGTGAAGATCCAAAAACTAATAGTGCCGCCGTTAATTACAGTAAAATTAGTATTGAATAAAAATATCGAAGTACTCGGAATCTATGACTCTGGCTCGAATGTATCATTAATAAATTCAAAATTATTAAAGATAAACAATAAAGAATGCAGTTACTCTAACAATACTAATTTAAAAACAATTAATGGCGTTAAAAACGCAAACGGCATAGTAACACTTGATGTAACCATTTTTAATGTGGATAAAAAAAATGAATGTTTTCGTTATAGACAATTAAAATTTTGGTTACGATTTTTCAATCGGATTGGACTGTATAAAAGAGTTTTTCTTAATTCAAAACGAAAACTTAGAAATCATTCAGAAAGTTCCTTCACAAAGAAGTGAAGTAGTTTCCAAGGAAACAAATAAGTCAGATATTAACATTTCTAAGGAAATTAAATCTGATAATTTAATAAACTTCAATAAGAACTTCAGTGAGGAAAATTTCAAAACTTCGATAAACCATTTAGATTATCAACAACAGGCAATGATTGATGACTTAATATTAAAAAATAAATCTGTATTCGCTAAAGACAAATATGACATCGGAATGGTAAAAGATTATGAAGCTCATATTGATCTGTCAATAGACAAATATTGCAGTAAGAGGCCATATCGTTGCACAATTGAAGTCAAAAAGGAGATTGAAACTCAAATTGGAAAATTAGTAAAAAAAAAAATAATAGAAGAATCTATAGCCCGTTTGCAGCTCCAGTTACACTAGCTTATAAAAGAGACGAAAATAAAAAGTCGAGATTGTGCATAGATTTTCGAGACCTTAATAAAATCGTTGTTCCTCAATAACAACCGTTCCCATTTATTGAGGACCTAATAATAAAGACTAGAGATTGCAAGTTCTTCTCTACACTGGACCTGAATTCCGCATTTTGGTCAATACCTCTGCGTGTTACAGATAGACACAAAACCGCATTTGTCACCCAAGAGGGCCATTTTCAATGGACTTGTTTACCATTCGGTTTAAAGACCTCACCAGCTATATTCCAAAGAATAATGTGTAATATAATACGGAAACACAAGCTTGGAGATTTCACAGTATGTTACATCGATGACATATTATTATTCTCAAAGTCATTCTCAGATCATATCAGACACCTGGAACAGCTCTTTCAAT
The DNA here is from genome assembly GCA_963930735.1 of Dioctria linearis. Lineage (NCBI taxonomy): Eukaryota > Metazoa > Arthropoda > Insecta > Diptera > Asilidae > Dioctria > Dioctria linearis. The sequence goes on along the minus strand of OZ005742.1, from coordinate 124,803,648 downwards.
CAATTAAAAGTTGTAACGAACTACTGTGTTCGCTACTTTCGGAGTTCAACCATCTAATACCTTGTCACCGGCATTTCTTTTAGTTATTGGTTAAAAGAAAAAAAAAAACAATAATCATAATATTTTTATTTTTGGCACATATTATTGCTCGCAGGTTATTTGCGAGGAAATGAAGTTTGCCTTCCCTGGCAATGCCCTCGTAAGGTAGGAAATTTTTTCTCTTTGTTTCAATTTGGGATATTTGGACACATATGTATTCCTTACGTTCACTCATTTACTCGTACGGAGTTCGTAAATAAGTTTAATTTGTGGTATGACCAAATAAGGCATGCTTTTTGCAATCGGCAGTGCATTTTATGTACATTTACGAGGCTGTTCGCCCGATGTTGAAGAGTTCGTGAGTTATTCATGCTAAATTCGGGGAATCACTTCCCTTATACATACGGATGACAAAAAGGTTTTTTTTTCGCGTGATTTTTAGTCGAGTTGATTTGCTGATGGGCTGAAATTTTTTTTTGTTTTTTTTTTTAAATCGCAGGAAAAGAGGGGATTACGGATTGTTAGGAAATTAGAAAGGGATTGATAGTTTGGACTTCTGAGTGGATGCTTGTTTTGAAATTTTGAGAGTAACGCTAGAGTTTTTTTGTTGGTTGTTTGAAAAATTTTGGAAGAGCTTTAGAGAAAAGAAAAATTAACATTTTATTATTGTTGTTGCTGGAAACTTATAAGCCAGTGGTTTGTTTGTGAAAATTTAATATCTTCTAAAAGAAGGAATAAGGTAAAACCTGGGATAAGCCAGTGGTTTGTTTGTGAAAATTTAATATCTTCTAAAAGAAGGAATAAGGTAAAACCTGGGATAAGCCAGCGGTTTGTTTGTGAAAATTTAATATGTTCTAAAAGAAGGAATAAGGTAAAACCTGATATAAATTTGAAGAAAAATTAACATTTTATTATTGTTGTTGCTGGAATAAGCCAGTGGTTTGTTTGTGAAAATTTAATATCTTCTAAAAGAAGGAATAAGGTAAAACCTGGGATAAGCCAGCGGTTTGTTTGTGAAAATTTAATATCTTCTAAAAGAAGGAATAAGGTAAAACCTGATATAAATTTGAAGAAAAATTAACATTTTATTATTGTTGTTGCTGGAATAAGCCAGTGGCTTGTTTGTGAAAATTTAATATCTTCTAAAAGAAGGAATAAGGTAAAACCTGGGATAAGCCAGCGGTTTGTTTGTGAAAATTTAATATCTTCTAAAAGAAGGAATAAGGTAAAACCTGATATAAATTTGAAGAAAAATTAACATTTTATTATTGTTGTTGCTGGAATAAGCCAGTGGTTTGTTTGTGAAAATTTAATATCTTCTAAAAGAAGGAATAAGGTAAAACCTGGGATAAGCCAGTCTTTGTTTGTGAAAATTTCATATCTTCTAAAGGAAGGAATAAGGTAAAACCTGATATAAATTTGAAGAAAAATTAACATTTTATTATTGTGGTTGCTGGAATAAGCCAGTGGTTTGTTTGTAAAAATTTAATGTCTTCTAAAAGAAGGAATAAGTTTAAACCTGGAATAAATTTAAAGAAAAATTAAAATTTGTTTTGTTTGGCTGGTGAGGGTTCACTTTGAGTGTAAATTAAGTTTGTGGAAACCTCAATATCGTGGAATTGCCATCATTTTGAAAAAGCCTCGTTTTTCAAATATCTTGCTCCCTGTTAATGTTAACGAACGAAAGGGCGCTAACGGAAACTTTCAGTAAAGATATTAAAAGCCCATATCAGATTTATCTTTAACATATGCTATTACGACGACTTATTCTATATTTAGGCAATTACGACAACTTCATCCCTCGAACAGAGCATTAGTTATTCCTCCGGCAGCTGCTGGTCTTCACCGTTATTATATGGTCAGGAAGAAAAATGGAGACTGGAGGCCGATGTGGAGATGATAGGCACTCAAACGCTTGCACAGTCCCATACGGCTATCATCAGGATTATGTCCATCAACTCGATGGATGTTGTTTTCTTAACTTTGTACTTTGCTAAGCGTACCACCAATTTCCTGTTGAGCCTGAGGACATTTCGAAAACTACTATTTGCACACCTTTCAGTTTAATAATATTTGTTCGAATGACATTCGGCCTTTGCAACGCAGCCCAAATCTTTCAAAAATTTATTCAGTCTGCAATTTACCGTTCTGTCTCGATTTAAAGACCACGGTTCATTAACATGAAAAAGTAAATTTTGTATAAAAACAAATACCATCTCTCGAGCATATAATTAACCATGGTATCAAGCCGATTGGAAGCCACCACATCGTGTAAACGCCCTCAAACTGTTAAAGAACTGCGACGTGTCCTTGGGATGGTAAATTTCTTTCGCGTTTCCTTTCTCAAGCAGCTCAACAGCAAGCCAAGTTAAATGCGAATCTAACCGGTTCTAGAAAGTACATGGCACTGCGTACCGGAGTGCAACAAAAAAAGGTTCAGATTGGTAACCACTAGCTATCTTTGCTCACAAACTCTCCAAAGTATGACCAGTGGCGACATGTTATAACTTCGCATCGAAGCGATCATCGAAGCGAAGATTTCGATCTGGCGGTATGTTATAAGATTTTCGTTCGACAGGCGATTTTGCTTGTTTCGAAATTATTTCCGAATTTTTTTCCCTAGCACAAATGACATTTATAGATTCTTTTTCTAGTTGTTGATAAATTTTAATAATAATAAAATTGGAATTTATGAATTTTTCAGGCGCAGTGGCTTTATTTGCGGAGGATAACAAAAATGACAAAGAAATTATTAATTACCGGGACAAAAGAAAATTTTTAAGGCAGCGGTATTATGTTATGGATATGCCTAACAAAATGTATTGCCTTATTAATTTTTGGATTCAAGAAATATTACAAGTTTTATAGCTTCAGCTTGAAGAATCTATATAATTAATATATAAAATCATTTATATTGAATAAATTAAAAAAAATTTAACATTTAAATCTAATTTCTTTAATTTTACATACATTTTTTAATCTTCGCTTGTACTATCACTCTCAGAAAAACTCAGTGATATTCTATCGCATTTATCGCCTGTCGAAAGTGTTACAACATACCGACTATCGAGAAATTGTCGAACGTCGAATCTTTCGAAGTTATAACATCTTGCCCCAGGGAGGTGATTCTGATCTTTTGTCGTACTTACTTTAATTCAGAATATACGACAAAATGAAATGAACTTTTCCACTGCTTTTTTTGTGTTTTCATTCAGATCAGCAAGCCTTGCATTACGTAGAATGAACTGAAAATTACACTTCGTCTTACAAATTCAAAAATATTATTTCGAATTTAAGCACTTGTATTGCTCTAAGTTGGTGTAGAATATTCATTTACCACAGCATAAAATATTTGTCATAACCTCGGAAGCAGTTGACTAATTTGTCGAATTTTGTTAGGTGTGTATTCTGACGTTTATTCATTGCAAATTCATTTTAGTTTACTTTGTGGAATGTATAAATCAAAATGAATATGGTAAATATAAAATAAGTAATGCAAGAGGGAAAATCATCTGTCTCGTTAGCTTAGTATGTGGAACAATTTTTTGAATCAGCTTACCTCAAGGAATCGCGTGGTATACCGGAAGGTATCTAGATCTGCATCACCCTACAAGCTGCTTTCAATATAAAATTTAACTATTTTTGTGATAAAAGCAGCTGACAACCAGGAATCTGCTTCTAAATTTTATTTAATAATGTATGTACTATATGCGACGTCCAATATAAAATCTAATTATTTTAGTGATAAAAGCAGCTGAAATAAGACTGCTTATTTTTTTTATATTCTGTTATGCTACGTGCGACGTTCAATATAAAATTCATTAATTTAGTGACAAAAGCAGCTGATGTCTAAAAATCTTCTTAGTTTATGTTACCAGCATAAAATTAATTACAGTAACGGATAAACGCTGAGGAACAAAAAAGGGGTTGTGTGGAGATATTTTTTCTTTGTTAAAATGAATCACTAGTGATCCATCGAGTCAAAAGGGTTCTAATTCTATAAAAGAGGAGAGAAAAAATGAAATTACGAAGTAGAAAAGTTATGTAGATATCATTTGAATTTGAAATCTTTGGTTATCTTAACGGCAACAACTAATTTAAAATCAACATTTGATTATGCTAAAGATAGAGGCCGCAGAAGTCTAAGGAGATTGCTTAGATAGTTATTTTGTTTAAACAGCTAACATTTGTATATATAATATAATATGAAAATATGTAATATCACATTTAGGCTAATAGATGAGAGCTACCGAAGTATACAGAGTTCTTTTAAGAATGTTTCTTTCTTTAATATTTGATTCGACTACAAAGGATATTCAATTCACAACTTGTAAATCGAACGTGCGACTATTTCAATAATTGGTTCCAACGAACTATTCTTTAAAAAAAAATGACCTGCAGAACTGATGCTTGATATCTCTGCTTGACCACAAAATGGAAATAATATCGCAATAAATATCGCAATATGGCAGTAAGACCAATATTTATTTCTATATGTGCATATATATGTATATATCAAAAATATGTAAATTAAAAATACTAACTAAAACAAATTACCTCTGGATCACTTCAAAATCTTTCGACGTTTCCGTACTTACGGAGCTAAAACGCATAATATTCAAAAATTTCAAGAAAAAAACAAAAAGCATTTAAATAATTAGATCAGCTACTACCCTTAATCTTCTTAAAGCCAAAGTTTCATGAGTAGTTAACGATGAGCATCTGTGTATATATATATATGGTTATAATTTTCGCAAATTGTTGCATTGAAGTGACACTTTATTCCACTTATTACAAAAAAAACCCGCAAACAGATTTTATTGTTACACTCATACGATTGGAAGATAGGAAAAGAGGTATTACACTTATAAATGGTTGGTAGGCGACTGGCGATCTCAAAAAAAAATATTTTAACTCAACTTTATGCTTCGCAAAACTATGTATGTACATATCTTTAAACTGATGAAATAAATATAATTAACATATAGGTCTCGATCAACAAACTAGTGAGAGTCCCTTATCTCTATGATAATCGATCTGAATTTTTACTACGACCGGTTCTGTATGGTTCTTTTGTTAAAATTTGCACTACTGATCTGTAACTGAGAACATCTGACTAATAGCGGACTTTTTATGCAACGTAACCTTACACTGGCGTTCGTATCCCGTATAACTAACTGGTCACTCAACCAATATTGAAATACATACATATGTGTATGCCACAATTATTTGGAGATATAATACAAAATTTTTTTTTTTTTTGCAATCACAACTATCGCCAGCACAATTTTTTTTTCAGACTCAATTAAATAGACCAGAAAACACTCATCACCAGCATATCAAAACCAGTAGAAATTTTCGACCTATGTCACCCGTTTTCGCACCATTGGGGCCCCATTGTTTTCGTAATTGTTCAATTCTACTGTTTGTTTATAAGAAACTTAATCATAATTTAACACAATAAATCTTTTCTTATAGAGAAACTCAGTTGTGTTTTGATTAACTGTGTCGTCCAAATCACTACGAATACAAGAAAGGAAATATCTTATATAACGACATTTATTGGGAAAAGAAATGGAAAAGTTGAAATTTACGTTTCAAGTGAAATCAGCAACAGACGGAAAGTCTAACTTCATTGCAGTAACCTCAATTGCCACACAATATGACAAATTTTTCCTGATTCCGGAGGAATATCAAGCAGTACAGTTTCACAAGCATGTTCAAGCATCTAAAATGTTCAGTACAGTAAAAAATACATTGAAGAAAAGACATCAAAGCAGAAGTGTATGGATAAAAATGACAGAAGATATATTACAAACATACTGTGGTGAGGATGAAAACATGATTTTCCAGGACCAATTCCTTGAGGAAATTACCCAAAAACAGTCAGCTATTGTCAATACAATGAATTTGGAAGATCCTTAGCAACAATTTTGGAAAAATTAATTGAAAGTCAACAAGACAAAGAAAAGAAAAATATGAAGAAGTTGGCCGACAGGTTTGTGATTGAAAAATTTGATGGAAAAAGCATAAATGCATATAACTGGATGAAAACATTCGAAAAGGAGTGCGAGAGGTTTAATTTACTAAAAGAAGAAGAAAAAATTGAAATCTTCAGATTATTTCTTGAAAAATCCTGCACGGAGTACCACTCCATGATGATCAAGCATGGTTTACAATCGGAGTGGTCCGAATGGAAATCAAACTTTTTGCAAACGTATGCCAATAAAGGTTGGACTACAAGTAAGTATGCTTTATTTTTCAAGTATCAATCAGGATCTTTATTAGAATATGCTATTAAAAAAGAAAAACTTCTATTAGAAGTAAGAAGAACAATAGATCAAGGGACCATGATTGATGTAATTGCTGCCGGCTTATCAGATTTCATAACAGATAGAATCAACAAAGAGGAAATTGTACAAACAAAAGACTTATTTAATGAACTTGGCAAGTTAGAACATTTAGTTGCAAGAAGAAATTTATAAAGAAGAAAGCAGATACTAGGCAAATGAAAGTATTTGTGAAAGTTTACAAAAAGGTGTGCGCTTCATTCAGAAGATTCCTGTTGGTTCAAAACAAAAATGAATAGCGAAAAAGAAAGGAATAACAAATAAAGCACATTAACAATTCAGAATTGGAATGTGAACTACAGTGTGAAGATCCAAAAACTAATAGTGCCGCCGTTAATTACAGTAAAATTAGTATTGAATAAAAATATCAAAGTACTCGGAATCTATGACTCTGGCTCGAATGTATCATTAATAAATTCAAAATTATTAAAGATAAACAATAAAGAATGCAGTTACTCTAACAATACTAATTTAAAAACAATTAATGGCGTTAAAAACGCAAACGGCATAGTAACACTTGATGTAACCATTTTTAATGTGGATAAAAAAAATGAATGTTTTCGTTATAGATAATTAAAATTTTGGTTACGATTTTTCAATCGGATTGGACTGTATAAAAGAGTTTTTCTTAATTCAAAACGAAAACTTAGAAATCATTCAGAAAGTTCCTTCACAAAGAAGTGAAGTAGTTTCCAAGGAAACAAATAAGTCAGATATTAACATTTCTAAGGAAATTAAATCTGATAATTTAATAAACTTCAATAAGAACTTCAGTGAGGAAAATTTCAAAACTTCGATAAACCATTTAGATTATCAACAACAGGCAATGATTGATGACTTAATATTAAAAAATAAATCTGTATTCGCTAAAGACAAATATGACATCGGAATGGTAAAAGATTATGAAGCTCATATTGATCTGTCAATAGACAAATATTGCAGTAAGAGGCCATATCGTTGCACAATTGAAGTCAAAAAGGAGATTGAAACTCAAATTGGAAAATTAGTAAAAAAAAAAATAATAGAAGAATCTATAGCCCGTTTGCAGCTCCAGTTACACTAGCTTATAAAAGAGACGAAAATAAAAAGTCGAGATTGTGCATAGATTTTCGAGACCTTAATAAAATCGTTGTTCCTCAATAACAACCGTTCCCATTTATTGAGGACCTAATAATAAAGACTAGAGATTGCAAGTTCTTCTCTACACTGGACCTGAATTCCGCATTTTGGTCAATACCTCTGCGTGTTACAGATAGACACAAAACCGCATTTGTCACCCAAGAGGGCCATTTTCAATGGACTTGTTTACCATTCGGTTTAAAGACCTCACCAGCTATATTCCAAAGAATAATGTGTAATATAATACGGAAACACAAGCTTGGAGATTTCACAGTATGTTACATCGATGACATATTATTATTCTCAAAGTCATTCTCAGATCATATCAGACACCTGGAACAGCTCTTTCAATCAATTAAAAGTTGTAACGAACTACTGTGTTCGCTACTTTCGGAGTTCAACCATCTAATACCTTGTCACCGGCATTTCTTTTAGTTATTGGTTAAAAGAAAAAAAAACAATAATCATAATATTTTTATTTTTGGCACATATTATTGCTCGCAGGTTATTTGCGAGGAAATGAAGTTTACCTTCCCTGGCAATGCCCTCGTAAGGTAGGAAATTTTTTCTCTTTGTTTCAATTTGGGATATTTGGACACATATGTATTCCTTACGTTCACTCATTTACTCGTACGGAGTTCGTAAATAAGTTTAATTTGTGGTATGACCAAATAAGGCATGCTTTTTGCAATCGGCAGTGCATTTTATGTACATTTACGAGGCTGTTCGCCCGATGTTGAAGAGTTCGTGAGTTATTCATGCTAAATTCGGGGAATCACTTCCCTTATACATACGGATGACAAAAAGGTTTTTTTTTCGCGTGATTTTTAGTCGAGTTGATTTGCTGATGGGCTGAAATTTTTTTTTGTTTTTTTTTTTAAATCGCAGGAAAAGAGGGGATTACGGATTGTTAGGAAATTAGAAAGGGATTGATAGTTTGGACTTCTGAGTGGATGCTTGTTTTGAAATTTTGAGAGTAACGCTAGAGTTTTTTTGTTGGTTGTTTGAAAAATTTTGGAAGAGCTTTAGAGAAAAGAAAAATTAACATTTTATTATTGTTGTTGCTGGAAACTTATAAGCCAGTGGTTTGTTTGTGAAAATTTAATATCTTCTAAAAGAAGGAATAAGGTAAAACCTGGGATAAGCCAGTGGTTTGTTTGTGAAAATTTAATATCTTCTAAAAGAAGGAATAAGGTAAAACCTGGGATAAGCCAGCGGTTTGTTTGTGAAAATTTAATATGTTCTAAAAGAAGGAATAAGGTAAAACCTGATATAAATTTGAAGAAAAATTAACATTTTATTATTGTTGTTGCTGGAATAAGCCAGTGGTTTGTTTGTGAAAATTTAATATCTTCTAAAAGAAGGAATAAGGTAAAACCTGGGATAAGCCAGCGGTTTGTTTGTGAAAATTTAATATCTTCTAAAAGAAGGAATAAGGTAAAACCTGATATAAATTTGAAGAAAAATTAACATTTTATTATTGTTGTTGCTGGAATAAGCCAGTGGCTTGTTTGTGAAAATTTAATATCTTCTAAAAGAAGGAATAAGGTAAAACCTGGGATAAGCCAGCGGTTTGTTTGTGAAAATTTAATATCTTCTAAAAGAAGGAATAAGGTAAAACCTGATATAAATTTGAAGAAAAATTAACATTTTATTATTGTTGTTGCTGGAATAAGCCAGTGGTTTGTTTGTGAAAATTTAATATCTTCTAAAAGAAGGAATAAGGTAAAACCTGGGATAAGCCAGCGTTTGTTTGTGAAAATTTCATATCTTCTAAAGGAAGGAATAAGGTAAAACCTGATATAAATTTGAAGAAAAATTAACATTTTATTATTGTGGTTGCTGGAATAAGCCAGTGGTTTGTTTGTAAAAATTTAATGTCTTCTAAAAGAAGGAATAAGTTTAAACCTGGAATAAATTTAAAGAAAAATTAAAATTTGTTTTGTTTGGCTGGTGAATTAATAGCAGGAGAAACAGTTAACGTTTTTTTTCTTTTCTCTCGAGGTGTTTGTACCTTCTGCATGAGTGGTAACGACAGGTAGAATGTGGTAATGAGATTTCACTAAGGGAGGGGTGGAATGGCTGATGGGGTAGTGGAGTTTGTTTTGGCAGAGCGTTGGGATGAGAAGGTGACTGAATTGGAGGATGCTGGCGTTCATTGATTCAGCCAGGGCAAAAAGGGTCGTGAGGGCCCATTAAGACTGTGCCGGGATTTCTTTTCCCCTCTCTCTCTTCTTGCCGCCACATACGTCTTTTTCTTATTTTTCTTTTTTTTTATATTTGCCTGTCTGTCTGTCCGTCCGTGGTCTCAGTGCACAGCTAATTTAACACCAATGGGGTGTCGGTGACAAGGACCTCCCCACTCGACTGATCGCTAGCGGGTCAACTGCTGTGCGTCATTGACATTTAGCCCCAGCGGTGAAATTTTGTTACACGGGTTGTTAGCTGCGGCAATGCGCTCGTGCGCTCCGAGTGTACGGGTGTATTCTGTCAATTAGACTTAACCTAATGTGACAAATGGCGCCCAACTACTGAATTAATTCGGATTTCAATTATTATGTTTTATATTGCCTCTTGTGTGAAGGTGTTTGAGCGTTGGTGCAAATACTGAACTTTGTATGCGTCGCATACTACTTTTAGAAGTGTGACTTCAGCTCGTATTGAGTTGGTTCCAGGAGTGGATTCGGTATTTATTTATTTTTTCCGAGAACGCTCTCGTTATACTTGGTTTGTTTGAAAGGGTGCTACAGATCCACTTTTGAGTACTGGCAACCACCGTTTATTCGACCTCACCATTCTTATTAATGTTTCATTTGGGTCAAATTCATTTCTGCAGGTTGGTGAACGATATTCATTATATTGATTTCATAGAATCCTTGTTGAAGGAATTGAGTAACTTTTCCCATTTAAAAGAGGAGAGAGAGAGAGACTTTGAGTGGCAAGCGGCGGTAGGTTGTTAGTTTTGGCGTTTGTGCTGGGTAGACTTCGTGCCTTGTCCATGGTACCCCTCCCTAGATTGCTTACATTTTGATAATAATAATAAAAGATTGATAATAATAATATTGGTTACCATTGCTTGTTGTAACTAGATTGTGTATATTTTGATAATAGTAATATTGTTTACCATTGTTTGTTGCAATTAGATTGCTTATTCTACATTGCTTGTTTTGATCGCTTGTGATACCTTGCTTAATATTTAGCATACATATACTCACACACATATATATACTCGTACGTAGGTGTCTTCTTACTTTAATCTTATTAAAATTTTGTTTTATTCCTTTCCTTTACTACATTTCTATTATTAACTTGTTTAACACCATTCTATATATTTACTCCCCGGTAAGGGCGTTAAATTCGATAACTCTTCTTTGTTGATATTTGGGAATTCGGCTTAAATATGGATTTCTCCTTGTTGTCTCCTGATGACTTAAGAGTCGAGTGTCAAATTCGGGAAATATCGTCTTCGGACATTGATGTCCTCAAAAAGTTGACACAAAGATACGATGCTGAATGCCTGAATTCTGATTTGGTACCGATGTCCACCCACAACAGAGATAATCCTAAGTCGGAGTTCCATTCCCTCACAAATCGCGTCGAAAGATTGAATATGGACCTTCCTCCTGTAACGAACAAGGAACAGAGGCGATATCAGACTATTGTTTTTCACTTGTTAGGTAGAATTAAAAGATTGGGCGAATCTGCTCCTGTGGTAAAGCCAAATACAGACAGATTGATTATTGGTTTACAAGACCGGTTGAATTACATTAAAGCGGTATCTATCCCTAGAAATACCCTCGCCAATAACGAAGCTTTAGATGGAGCTTGTGGTGGTCATCTGTTATCCTCATCTAAAGTGAGTCCGGGTAGAGTACACGAGACCACATTACTGAAGACTATTCCCAATAATCCCGTGAATCCCTCAGGATGTCAGGATATAATCAGTGATTCGATAGATATTAATCGAGATGACTCCATCAATTTAGAGAATGACTTTGAGGGATTTGATAACCCTCTGGATCAGACTATCCCTGATAAGGCTCGAATTAGGCCGCAAGCAAGGGTTGAGAAACTTATGGAAGGAAATCTCACTCAGCCTCGCTTAAACAATTTCTCTAGGAATTTTGTTGGATTTACTTCAGGTGTTGCTCCTAGTCACCTTGCAGATTTTTCCACTGTCAAGGTGGGTGATGCGGTTGGTAGCCACCATGCCTTTAACAGTTCTCGCTTAAGGAATTCCGACGACCTTCTTGGTTCACTAAATGTTCCATTTCGTGCATCAAACAATCCGTGGAATGACCATTCTTCTCCTCCTGTAAATCAAAGAGAAAGCGTTACTCGAAGCCCAATTTTTCGTTGGAAATTGGTGTTTGATGGAACATCCGGACTGGATGTTGCCGAGTTCATATTCCGATTGGAGTCTTTGGCACATTTGGAGGGAGTTTCCAAGATAAACCTCTGTGCAGGATTTCATGCTTTGGTAAGCGGGAAAGCCGCAAACTGGTATTGGATCTTCTTACGCATTAACCCAAGTCATACTTGTGAGGATCTACGATCAGCTCTGCTTCGTGAGTTTAGGAATCAGGAGACGGATTATGAAATCCGTAAACTTATTGAAGGAAGGAAACAGGGTAGCCGCGAACCCTTTAGTGATTTTCGAGTGGCAGTGCATGCTTATGTATCCAAGATGGTCCATCCCATTCCTGAAATTGAATTAATTGAGATTCTCCGGCGAAACATGAAGCCGGCGCTTCAAGAAGTTTTACTGCTCAAATCTGTAGAAAGCATACTTGATCTTCGGGAATTGTGCAACAAGTACGAAAAATTGTGGTCAGAAATTGGTGCTCCTCGTGAGTCTCTTCTGCGGAAATCTGTCCATGAGTTATATTCCGACAGTCCTTATATAGTTGCCCCCCTGATATAAGCTATCCAGTAGAAGCTATCCAATCAGGACAGCTAAATCAAGCTTTTGTAAGGTCACATTCAGGGCATCAATCCCACAGACGATTGCTCTGTTGGAATTGCAATGGTGAGGGTCACTCTTACCATGACTGTACTCTTAGTCCTCGGCATATATTCTGCAATGGCTGTGGCGCCGTGGGCATTATCAAGCCTCGGTGTTCCGTTTGTTCTCCGGGAAACCAACGAAGGAGTCAGAATTTTGCGGGGACCTCACGGATCTTGACTCCTGCACAAATTCCTCGCCGGTCGACCGGAGAAGCAGCTTCCAATACGGAGCCAGAGAGGCATCGTTAAAACAAGAATGCGATTACCCTAAGGGCGAGTTGTTCACAGCTAGCCCACGTATTTTATCCAATACTCTTAAAAGTTCTACATTCAAACAATCTGACGTGTCTACCATAACTCATTTGAATTCATTTCCCAACATTCCTTCCACGCGTGAGGCCAGTGTGCAGACAGTGCCGGATATGACCATCAATACTGACTCTATAGACTTTAGTGACTGCAGTTGCTCTACCACTGATAGTGAAACTATTAGCTCATCAACTACGTCCGATTATGAGAACGGCATTGAATTACTGGACTCCCTTCCTCGAGAGCCCTTTTGTTCTAGGGCCAAGTTTCGCTCGACTAAGTATTTCAGGTTGCGCAAAAATCTTAAAGCTGCTATAGCTGAAACGGTTTTGCATACCAGTACAGACCCCCGACCTTACGCTGATGTATTTATCCAAGGTCAACGAATACGGGGATTGTTGGACAGTGGAGCAAGTGTAAGCGTTCTAGGCGCTGGAGCAGAGCGTTTCTTGGGAAGGGCGGGCATTCCTTTCCACTCAATGCCTGCTCATATTGCAACGGCTGATGGGCAACAGCAAAATGTGCTGGGCCATTTGAGAGTATTGGTTAAATATGGAATGAAAACACGGTTAATGCGCTTTCATATTGTCCCCAACTTGCAACAGTCATTATACCTGGGAATGGATTTTTGGAGAAAGTTCGGATTGGCTCCAGTAATGGTTAATGAGTTGATTACGCTTCCTACCACCCCTCCGGAGTGTTCACAAAAGCATTTGATATCCAACGAGGACGAGGAAAGCTTGCACGCCGTAATAAAGGAGTTTCCTTCTTTTAGGGTACATGGTCTTGGGCAGACTAAATTGGTGGAGCATGAGATAGACGTCGGAGCTACTAGGACCATTAAACAAAGACATTATGCAGTTTCACCGGCAGTACAAAAGTCTCTTTACGATGAACTTGACCGAATGTTGACTCTGGGTGTTATTGAGGAAAGTCAAAGTTCATGGTCCTCCCCAGTAACCCTAGTGAAGAAATCCAACGGCAAAGTCCGACTCTGCTTGGATGCACGACAGGTAAATTCAGTTACTGTTTCGGATGCTTTCCCATTACCTCTAATTGATGGACTTTTGAGTAGACTCCAGAAGACAAATTATATTACTGCCCTTGATTGAAAGGATGCTTTCTGGCAGATTCCTCTTAACATAAAATCCAGAGACAAAACTGTTTTTGCTGTTCCCGGACGACCTCTGTATCAATTTACCGTTTTGCCCTTCGGGCTGTGCAACGCACCACAAACTATGTGTAGATTAATGTGCAAGGTCATACCACATCAGTTGCATGACCAGGTGTCGGTCTACCTCGACGACCTGTTAATTACTTCCTCTACGTTTGACGAGCACTTGGCGTTGTTAAAAACAATTGCTGATTTATTACATAATGCTGGTCTTACTATTAACCTAGAAAAGAGCAAGTTTTGCATGCGTGAGGTTAGATACCTCGGGTTTATGGTCGGTGATGGGTGTTTGCGGGCAGATCCAGAAAAGGTTACGGCCATTACAAATTTTCCTCGGCCACTTAACGTGAAGAAGGTGCGTAGTTTCTTGGGCGTGTGTGGATGGTATAGACGATTTATACCGCAATTCTCGTCAATAGCTAGTCCTCTTACGGATTTATTAAAGAAAAATCGTTGGTTCCAGTGGAATGATAGAGCTGAAATTGCCTTCCAAAAATTAAAGGAATGTCTGAATATTGCTCCGGTACTCATTTATCCAAATTTCTCCCGTCCGTTCTATATTTAGTGTGATGCGAGCACTACCGGTGTTGGTAGTGTGCTTTTTCAGCGTTCTGATGACGGGGACGAACACCCAATTGCGTTCATGTCACAGAAACTAAATGCAGCGCAACGTAACTACAGCATCACCGAATTGGAATGTCTGGCTGCAGTCTTGAGCGTGAAACGTTTTCGTCCATAGAGGGACTCGAGTTTACAATAATCACGGATCACGCTAGTCTGAAGTGGTTGATGGATCTACGGGATTTATCCGGCAGATTGGCGCGATGGAGCCTTAAGTTACAAGGTTTCAGTTTTCATATAGAGCATCGAAAAGGAAAAGATAATGTGGTAGCTGATGCATTGTCACGTGTTTATGAAAAAAACCCCATTGACAACACCATTGAAGAATTAACCCCATCTTCAATTCTTGAAGCTATTGATTTTGAGGCCGCGGTCCTTTCAGATGTGGTTTATGTGGAAAGAATACATAAGATAAATGCCAGTCCTGAGACCTTTGCGAATTTGCGAGTTATTAACGATAAATTATACATCTCTTTTGCTTCACCACGAAATAGTGCTTCTTTAAATTCAATCATATGGAAGCTTTGGATTCGAGATAGTATTACCGCTGTGCTAATAGATCAAGAGCATAGTACGCCAAGGTCGGCACATTTTGGATTTTCCAAAACATTGGAAAAACTGAGGCGTCTTTATTATTGGCCCAAAATGGTTTCAGACGTTCGTAAATTTGTTAGTTCCTGTGAGACCTGTAAGCTAATTAAACCATTTAATTCCTTCCCAAGGCCTCCTATGGGAGAGATGAGAGTGACAGAGCTACCCTGGCAGCGAATATTTTGTGACTTTTTGGGTCCCTATCCACGAAGTTTGACCGGTCGCAAGTATATTTTTCTTGTTGTGGATCACCTAACCAAGTTTGTGCACATTAAAGCCGTACCTGAGGCAACAGCGTCTCGAGTCGTTAAGTATTTGGAAAAAGAAATATTTCATGTGTATGGAGTTCCTGAGTTTCTTCACTCGGACAATGGCAGCCAGTTTACGTCAAAATTGTTCTCTCAGTTGCTGAAGGGATACGGGATACAACATATTTTATCTCCATCTTATTCTCCACAATCTAATGCTTCTGAGAGAGTCAATCAATCCATACTTGCCGCAATTCGGGCCTACATTGGGAACGATCATCGGAAGTGGGACGAGCACTTGAGTGAAATTGGTCACGCTATAAGTAGCGTGGTTCACGACTCGACCAAGTGTTCGCCTCACTTTCAGCTATTCGGTAGACACCCGGTCACACATGGAAATGATTACAAATTCATACGCGAATTGACGGAAACTGTGGATGGTGCATGTGAAGTACTTCCAATAAATCAACGCCTTCAGTTGGTGTGCGATGAGGTGCAAGTTCATTTGGCGGAGGCTTATAAGAGACATGCTACTGGTTACAATCTCCGTACTCGACCTCGGAAATTCTTTCCTGGTCAAACCGTTTATGTCCGAAATTTCGTTCTTAGTAGTGCCGTTGATAAGTTTGCCGCTAAGCTGGCTCCAAAATTCATTAAAGCACAGGTGGTAGAATGCGTTGGTAAAATTTCTTACCGATTGAATAACCCAGATGGTCTTACACTCGGGGTGTTCCATGCTCAAGATATTATATCATGAGCAGTTTGTTATCCTTTTCTTTCCGTGGTCCGTGGTGGTTGAGCGTAGGCATGTAAGGACATGATCCTTTCCTGTCCTTTCTTCTATGTGACTGTCGCAGTGATTTTCAGTAAGGCCCGGCTTTTGAGACTCTTATCTCGGTGGGTCGTCCCCACGCTGTAACGAACTACTGTGTTCGCTACTTTCGGAGTTCAACCATCTAATACCTTGTCACCGGCATTTCTTTTAGTTATTGGTTAAAAAAAAAAAAAACAATAATCATAATATTTTTATTTTTGGCACATATTATTGCTCGCAGGTTATTTGCGAGGAAATGAAGTTTGCCTTACCTGGCAATGCCCTCGTAAGGTAGGAAATTTTTTCTCTTCGTTTCAATTTGGGATATCTGGACACATATGTATTCCTTACGTTCACTCATTTACTCGTCCGGAGTTCGTAAATAAGTTTAATTTGTGGTATGACCAAATAAGGCATGCTTTTTGCAATCGGCAGTGCATTTTATGTACATTTACGAGGCTGTTCGCTCGATGTTGAAGAGTTCGTGAGTTATTCATGCTAAATTCGGGAAAATCACTTCCCTTATACATACGGATGACAAAAAGGTTTTTTTTTCGCGTGATTTTTAGTCGAGTTGATTGGCTGATGAGCTGAATTTTTTTTTGTTTTTTTTTTAAATCGAAGGAAAAGAGGGGATTACGGATTGTTAAGGAAATTAGAAAGGGATTGATAGTTTGGACTTCTGAGTGGATGGTTGTTTTGAAATATTGAGAGTAACGCTAGAATTTTTTTGTTGGTTGTTTGAAAAATTTTGGAAGAGCTTTGGAGAAAAGAAAAATTAACATTTTATTATTGTTGTTGCTGGAAACTTATAAGCCAGTGGTTTGTTTGTGAAAATTTAATATCTTCTAAAAGAAGGAATAAGGTAAAACCTGGGATAAGCCAGTGGTTTGTTTGTGAAAATTTAATATCTTCTATAAGAAGGAATAAGGTAAAACCTGGGATAAGCCAGCGGTTTGTTTGTGAAAATTTAATATCTTCTAAAAGAAGGAATAAGGTAAAACCGGATACAAATTTGAAGAAAAATTAACATTTTATTATTGTTGTTGCTGGAATAAGCCAGTGGTTTGTTTGTGAAAATTTAATATCTTCTAAAAGAAGGAATAAGGTAAAACCTGGGATAAGCCAGCGGTTTGTTTGTGAAAATTTCATATCTTCTAAAGGAAGGAATAAGGTAAAACCTGATATAAATTTGAAGAAAAATTAACATTTTATTATTGTGGTTGCTGGAATTAGCCAGTGGTTTGTTTGTAAAAATTTAATGTCTTCTAAAAGAAGGAATAAGTTTAAACCTGGAATAAATTTAAAGAAAAATTAAAATTTGTTTTGTTTGTCTGGTGAATTAATAGCAGGAGAAACAGTTAACGTTTTTTTTCTTTTCTCTCGAGGTGTTTGTACCTTCTGCATGAGTGGTAACGACAGGTAGAATGTGGTAATGAGATTTCACTAAGGGAGGGGTGGAATGGCTGATGGGGTAGTGGAGTTTGTTTTGGCAGAGCGTTGGGATGAGAAGGTGACTGAATTGGAGGATGCTGGCGTTCATTGATTCAGCCAGGGCAAAAAGGGTCGTGAGGGCCCATTAAGACTGTGCCGGGATTTCTTTTTCTCTCTCTCTTCTTGCCGCCACATACGTCTTTTTCTTATTTTTCTTTTTTTTTATATTTGCCTGTCTGTCTGTCCGTCCGTGGTCTCAGTGCACAGCTAATTTAACACCAATGGGGTGTCGGTGACAAGGACCTCCCCACTCGACTGATCGCTAGCGGGTCAACTGCTGTGCGTCATTGACATTTAGCCCCAGCGGTGAAATTTTGTTACACGGGTTGTTAGCTGCGGCAATGCGCTCGTGCGCTCCGAGTGTACGGGTGTATTCTGTCAAGTAGACTTAACCTAATGTGACAAAGTGGAGGCTTAAGACTAAAATTTTCTAAATGTATGTTCGCCGCCGACTCAGTTAAGTACTTGGGCCATATAATACAGAATAATTCAGTTAGACCTTTGAAAGACAACTTGATATCAATAAAAAACTTCCCTACTCCAAAAACGAGGGAAAATGTGAGATAATTTTTAGGGAAAATAAACTTTTATCATAAATATGTGCCACAAATAGCAATAAAATTGGAACCATTACATAACCTTTTGAGAAAAGCACAAATCTTTAACTGGACTAAGGAATGCCAAGAATCATTTGATGAAATGAAACAAATACTATGTTCTCATCCAGTATTGACCATTTTTGATCCAAAATGTCCTATCCACATATACACAGGTGCCAGTATCCTAGGAGTAGGAGCAGTCCTAAAACAGCCACAAGAAGACAACGAAGAGAAACCGGTGGCATACTTCTCAAAAAAATTGAATGAAGCTCTAAAAAGAAAGAAGGCAATATATCTAGAATGTCTGGCAATTAAAGAATGTGTGAAATATTGGCAGCATCTGTTGATAGGTAGGAAATTTACTGTTTTTTCAGATCACAAGCCCTTGGAAAATATGAATATAAAGTCAAGGACGGATGAAGAATTGGGCGATCTAACGTACTACCTATCACAGTATGATTTCCAAATTAAATATTCTCCAGGAAGATACAACATCGAAGCTGACTGCTTAAGCAGGAACCCAGTACTAGAAGCAAATGAAAACCTGGATGAACAATTAAAAATAGTCAGTATAATAACACTACAAGATATCTTAAAGGACCAAATAAAAAATGAAAAGATACAGAGCAGAAAAGACAAATTAATAACAAGAAACTATGTTTATTACACGAAAGTTAAGAAAAAAGAAAAAATAATCGTATCAGAGCAATTCAGTATACAATTCATCAAAAATGTACATGTAGACCTGAGTCACAACAAATGCAAAAAATGATCAGCTCATGATACACAGCTGAAAATATGACAAAAAACATCAAAAGAATCTGTGAAAATTGTATAGTATGTATAAAAAGCAATTCAAGAGGACAAAACAAACATGGATTAATGTCTCACTTGAGTCTGCCGCAAAACCTTTCGAGATCTGTTCCATTGATATCATTGGAGGATTTGGGGGTTCAAGGTCAACAAAGAGATATTTGCACCTGTTACCAGATCATTTCACTCGGTGCGCTTACATTTTGACGTCAAATACACAAAATGCAAATGATTTAATAAAACTAGTGAGAAACTGTGCAGAGGCTAACGACATTGGCATAATCCTATCAGTCCAAGACCCTGGTATCAATTCTAGAGACTTCAAGAAATTTTTGGACGAAAATAATATTCCAATAATTTTTACTGCTCGCCCTTCTCAAATGGATTAAACGAAAGTCTGAATCAAACGTTAGTCAATAAAATCAGATGCAAGATAAACGAAAGTGACGCCAAAATAGCGTGGACAACCATAGCACAAAAGTGTGTAAAAAGCTACAACGAAACGGAGCACACTGTTACTGGATACGCCCCAAAGTATCTTCTAAATGGCACCGATGTTACAATTTTGCCAAATGAGCTGAAACTTCAAAAGACTGAATATGATTTGATCCAAGACAGAAAAAAACTTTGGAAAATACATTAAAATCACATAATTACAACAAGACGAGTTACGATAAAAATCGAAAACATGTGAACTTCAAAGGTGGTGATAACGTTTTTGTGGATAATGGAAACAAACTGAATAGGAAAAAGCTTGACGAATTAAGAATCGGACCCTATAAAATCATAAAAAAAATATCAAACTCAATTTACAAGATAAATACTAACTATAGGAAGCCAGAGTCAAACTTTTTCCACATCACAAAACTAACTCCAGCCCTTGCGCTTGAAAGCAATAAAGAGGATGAGTGAGTGGTTGCCTTGATATATATTCTTTGGGGGAGATGTAAAGAAAAATATAACTTTCTTTAATTCAAATATTCCCGCGCATCAAGTGAAGTGGTAGATCGCGACATACACGGATGGATTTTGTAGGTTATGATCCATGATGAAGTATAACCTATAAATACCGCCACATGAAAACAATTGAGTAAATTTTGTTAACCGAAAGTTATTATAAGAAGAAAACGAATTGTGATTTAAACAGACATTGTAATTAATAACATTAAATGTCGTTTCTTTTCTTATAGGTAAAGTTTGTTTTCGTAATTGTTCAATTCTACTATTTGTTTATAAGAAACTTAATCATAATTTAACACAATAAATCTTTTCTTATAGAGAAACTCAGTTGTGTTTTGATTAACTGTGTCGTCCAAATCACTACGAATACAAGAAAGGAAATAGCTTATATATATATTACATTATATATTGCTTTTGTAAAAATTGGCGCTTATCCATGTTGGTTTTTAAATCGACTAAAAATTTGCGTCAGATGCTAATGCGTTCAATTTCTGTAATCTTTGGAAAGTTTGTACTGCATTACAAAGAACGAAAGTTATGCGAAGAAATTCAAATAAGCCAAAAAGTGTGGAAACTGCTCCTTTAGGAATGTCCTCAGGCTCTACACTGTGTTCTGGGACTGTGCAAACGTTTAAGCGGCTATCATCTCCACATTACCAGTTGTCTCAAGTCTCAATTTTTCTTCCTGACCATGTGTAACGGTGAGGACCAGCAGCTGTCAGAAGGACGACAAATGCCCTGTGCGGGAAATCAAACCCCCTTTTCGTTATTAATTTTTTTAGAGGTATATGACGTGCCTTCGAAATAGCTGGAAGTCTCTTGGTAACGATGTGAAGGGATACCATTAGCGCCATAAGTTTAGTAACCGTTGTCAACGGTAATTGCATGAAATTGTTGCAATAAATTTTTTACGTCAGGAATAATGATGGTTTGATAGGAATTGAACGAGAAGAATTGTATACTTTATCTAGGAGCGCCGGAGTTTTGAATGATGTTAGTGGGTCAATGAGATGACGCTTACTAACGTCCATTAGCAGTCAAGAAAGCCAGGGTCCAAAATGCGTTTCAGAATATCCGCGATGCTAAATTGTCATTCAGAACATTATATTAATGCTTATTAATCACGATTTAATTACAAAATTCCAACATATTTTTTGTTAATCTTTTTTCTCTAGGTTATTATGATACTTCTCGCCCACGCTAGTGGTAAGCGCGCTTACCTTACATCTTAGTTTTGGTTCCTACCAAAACTATTTAGCCTAATTAAACAAATTGAGTAAGATCAAACTAGTATGCCCGAGGTTATAAGATAAAATTAAATAGCTACATATATTATGTATAAGGTTTATGTTAAATATTCCAGGATTCTCGGAATTGTATACGGGCATGAATGAGTTTATTAATCTACACTTTTACAATCATGCATTTACAGGATAACCTAAATATTCAATTTTTGAGAGCTGCCTGGTTTCACAACTTATCAACTAAATTTTAATTGTTTTACTTCAAATTATTGCAATTATTACGTACCTGCTTTGATTTCTTTGCTTGAAAATATTTAAGGTCTGTATTCATTCCTTCAAAAAATTCCTTTTCATATTCGGCTAATGTCTCAATAAATTTTTGAAGTCTGTATAAATTCAATTCTCCATTTTCGTTTATGTAACCTAAAAAATTTTCGTTATAGTAAGCATATTCAATGAGTTAGACCGTGCAGACTAATTTCGATTTCAGTGGGATCTGTTTGCAAAACTTGTGTTGTCTTTTTCCAACAGTACTGCATTGAAAATATTCCATGGGATCACTTTTATAGCGAAATCGCAACACGTACTCTGTATAGTAGCAATTCCACACAGAAAGGATCAAAAGAGTTGTTTTGGACCCGATCATTTCCAATTTGGTTAGAACTTTCTGTGCTCATAAATCAGGAGGGTGAACAATGGGCCTTGTTGTGGCTAATTTTCTAGGGACCCGGCCGCGGTCTGTCTCAACCCAATAATCCATCTATCTGCTACCATTTTATTTAAAACTCTTATTATATAATGCCGCTACTTGGTAACTATACTAACTTCTATTCTATACTCACTCAATACTTTTTAGCTTTGGTCTATAATATTTTGTGTTTAATGTTTAATTTTATAATTGTTGCTTTGATATCAATTTTTTTGTTTTTGTCGTCGTTCCAAATATTGTTCCATTGTTCACTCTATAGTTTCTAAGTATCTTTAAATATAATGCTTACAATACTCCCTGTAGTTATCTATTTTACCGCATTTTGCTTTGCTTTATTTGGCTTTATCTTATTTTACTAAAAGCTCTCTTAATATTTGTCTACCTCGTTATTATCTTTATTACTAATACTATTTCTGCCGCATTGAATCCGTTTATTCAATTCTCTAAGCAATTTTGTATATAATCAATAATTCCTCTATTTCTTACTCCATGTTTCTAACATTTTAAGTAGTCCAAAGCCAAACACGTTCTTTCTTATTTTATTCAGTCCCATCGAAATCGAAACACGAAAAAGTGTAAAAAAATGTTTATTTTTTAATGAAACTTACCTCCCAAATTCGGCCAACATTTCATATAGGCCTTGTACAATATTGGTAATGCATTTGTATTAATGTGCATATTTGGCAAATGTGGAATAAAATCATTTCCCACTAAAAAGCCCAAAAATATCCAGTCATCGATAAGTTTTTCAGTATCGAAACTGCCATCGAGTGTTTTTAAATTTACAAATTCTAGTTCTAAATATTCGCGCAACAAAGTCAGGTGTAGTAAATAAAACCGTGTTTCCTCCAAAGACGTGCGCTTCGCCTTTCTTCCAAAACTTACCTACATAATGGATAAGGATATAATAATATTCTAAAATTAATTAAAAAGAAAAACTTACTTCTTCACGGAGAAGGGAAAAATGTAGTTCATGAGTACATAATCCCAAAATAATTAAGTCTGCATCAAGCCCGTATAAACAATGACGCGTATTCATATCATAGTCCGGCTTACTTTTTAGATAACGAATATACTCCATAATTTTATGTTCTCCTTCACCTGGAGTCTAAAAGTTGGAACAATAACTTTTTTACTAATCATTATATCATTTCCAAACCTCATGTCCGCTTAAAATAATTCGGCAACCTTTCCAATGTTCATTACTACCCACTTTTAATTTTATGAACTGCTTTAGTGAATTCTGTAAACGAACCATAAACTCTGTGCCTGGTGTTATACAGTTGCTATCAAACCTAGCGGTATCAGGTAATACCTCCCCTCTCTTTCGAGCATTTTGCTCTAAATTATCTGCTTCCTTAGCTGATCGAAATCTATTCAAATGAAATTAGTGTGTATTTCTTCACTGCATGCAACAATAAAAACCTCCTGCTCCTTTGTTGATTCATTTTAGCACGAGGGGCCACCCCATCGACTGCTAGAAAAAATACTTTCCGAGGCTTAATGAGGAAAAACAACTTATCAATGTAATTGAAAATATCTTTGTACATCTCCTCTTCGGTGATTCTGAAATGAACGTTGCCGTCGTCCGGATGAGAACAAGTATGAATTATGCCGTTCATGTCCAAATACAAGTTGTCGAACTCTGGAATCTTAAGAAAAAATATAATTTTTCCTTGTTTTTCGATTGGGTATAGACATATACCTTTTCTTCGCGAGCAAGTTCACTTAAACAAGGATATCTTTCACTGATGTATCTAAAGAATTTGGGAACTCCCATTGTGCGAATTTGTGAGCTAGCTTCGAACTGAATTACTTTTTTTTTTAATTTCGAAGCGATTTCAGTTGCTTTGGACTAATTTCTATAGAACCTGATGTAAAAATGCTAAGTATAACAAGCTTGTTAAAATCGAATTAAACGAAACCAAAGACACTTACCAAACCAAAGAAATGTCAGCTGTCAAGTCGGGAAAGAAATTATCTGACATAGGGATGAAATGCGAAAATCTTTTCTACTTTTGGCTACAGCAGGCTATAGCTAGCTATCGACAAATTGTTTGTACTCTGTGGCGACATCGATCATCGAAGCGAAGATTTCGATCCGGCAGTATGCTATAAGATTTTCGTTCGACAGGCGATTTTGCTTGTTTCGAAATTATTTCCGAATTTTTTTCCCTAGCACTTATTTGAAAATTCTGCTTGACTATCCAATTAAATTATCATAGGCAACGCCAAGGAATATTATCTGAAGATAAGGGGCGCCAAAAATTTGTTTATTTTACATAGCAATTCAGTTCAGCATGATACAAAGATAAGAAGGTATGGCCGATTCGAAAGGTACTTTTTGGGTTTCTACGTCATGTGGACACAAAAGTCATTTGTCAAAGCATGTCAATTATTTTGGAAAATATCAAAATATTTGTATCTGTCAGTGAATAGAAAAAGATTGCTTGGTTGCGTTTGGATGTTTAAAACTTTATAAATTTTTTAAAAAAAGATTTCGCTATAAGAAGTTGTCCGATTGTTGACAGTTTTTTGAGATTACATTACAACAAATTATCATATCAGCAGTGCTCCCTTAAGCAATTAGGTACTCTATATTCACACTTTTTAATTTTATTATATATATCACAAACCGTTGTGAAATAATATGAAATTTTAGCTTTCTCAAATAAATAATCACACTTCTTAATTTTATTATATATATCACAAACTGTTGTGAAATAATATGAAATATTAGTTTTCTCAAATAAATAATCACAGCTTGAGACAATGACAGATCGCATGACTGAATGACTTTTGTCATCCTATGACGTAAGCACCCAATTGACAGTAAACTCGGCCATACCTTGTTTCTTTGTATCATGGGAATTCAGATTATAAAAACTGTCCCCCTGCAAAATTTCAAGGTTTCACTGCTGCCATGACGAAACGAATACCAGCACAGCACACTATCCATTTCGACGAGTGGCTTATGGCCGGATTACATTAACAACGCCGACGTCGGCGTGGTCGTCGTTTTATGTCAAAAATATTTAGAGACAGTACTGCATGTATGAAATGCATTACATTACCCACGCCGGCGTCGTCGTCGTCGACCCAACTCTATCCTAAATTTAACGCTGGCGCTCCATTGCTGCCAATATGCCAGATCTAAATCTATTATGAAAAACATGACAAAATGAAACGATATTTAAATTTCTGAAAATAAATGATTTTATATTAAAAAAATGTGGACTTGAAGGAAAAGAAAATATATTTTTTATTATTATTTAAAATTTTATTGCAAACCGGCAGAGATTACAAGCAAATAACTCAACTGTAAAATGTAAGGGAAATTAAGATATGGCGCTGCCGCTCAGTGTTAATGTAACTTGCCCGGCGTTTTGTTCGGCGTTTGACGACGACCACGCCGGCGTGGGCGTTGTAATGTAATCCAGCCATAAAATCCTAAATTTAAGGCTGGCGCTCCATTGCTTCCAATATACCAGATCTAAATGTATTATGAAAAAACATGACAAAATGAAACGATATTTAAATTTCTAAAAATAAATAATTTTATATTAAACAAATGTGGACTTGAAGGAAAAGAAAATATTCTTTTTATTATTATTTAAAATTTTATTGCAAACCGGCAGAGTTTACAAGCAAATAACTCAACTGTAAAATGTAAGGGAAATTAAGATTTGGCGCTGCCGCCCAGTGTTAATGTAACTTGCCCGGCATTTTGTTCGTCGTTGTAATGTAATCCAGCCAAAATGCCTAGCTTTTATCCGAATGCACCAAATTACGACGATCGACTTAAGGCCGAAATACAATGATGCCGACACGACATTTACGATGAAAATTATATGTTGACCTAATGGCAATACCATGTTGCTGTACCCAATGGCGCCGACCGATTTTGTCGCCGTAAACAGAGTTGGGAATAATTCAACTTTTATCGTTGTTGTCGTCGTAATTTGATTTTGACAGCTGAGAGTAATGAGCAAAAAATTTCTTTAGAGGAGCAATTAATTAATTTAGTGAGGGAAATGAAGTGTTTTTATGCCAAAAGAAATCCTCAATATCGAAATACATATTTAAAAGAAAAAAAAATAAAGAAGAAATTGGAGAAAAGTTGAAAATAAGTGGTAGATTTTATTTTGTAAACCACATAAACTCGGCGTTAATCATTGTTTATTGCACCTTTACAATGTTTTTTTTATATCTTTCTCATTTTGTTAATAAATTTCAACAAATAATTTTACCACCTACATATTTGATATGCCAACGATCATACGAATGTCGGTGTCATTGAGTTAATTCGGCGAAATGTACGACGACTGTGTCGTCGTAATTGTGGTGTCGGCGTCATTGTGTTTCGGCCTTTAAGCCGACGACGATATTGCTCTCGAGATTAGCAAATTCAGCCTTCACACATTAAAAGCAGAAAGCAGCGACAGAAGCAGAATTTTTTCGTGAAAAATATAACACCTGACATTTGTAGTTGACAAGTATCTGTTTTCTGCTTTCAATGTGGTTAAGATAGCAGAAATGTCGAATTTCTGCTTCTGTCGTTGCTTTCTGCTTTTAATGTGCATTTAATGTGCTACGGTTATTTTGCGTCGTCGCTACGGTGTTACCAACAAAATTAATCGAATGAAATGTTTGGCATTCAGTTTTGTCTTTTTGAGGTGGTAGCACGTCGCGGTAAATTTCAAATAATCAGCTTTGAAGAAAAATTTATTGAGGAAGTACGAAATCATAGAATAATTTATGATTTGCAAGACAGGCAAGACAAGTGGACAAAAAACGTGGTTTGGATGGATATTTCAAGGCGTTTAATTTAGTTAATTTCTGCATTTTCAGTTTTTTCCACACCTTAATCCATTGCATTTCTTTCAATATAATATAAAATATTGTTACGCGCCACAAAGTGATTCAAGCGACATCTATTGGAAATGGAAACAACTGTATTGTTAGGACATCCTAGTAAACTATGGGTTCGGAAAACGGAATATTCAGGAAAGTTCTAGGATAATTCGTAGAGTATAAATACGGCGCTTCTCACATTCTGGAGGGAGTCTTATTTCAGACAGTGAAGTGAACGAAGTAAACTATTAGTATTGTGATAATTAGAAGTACAGTACTAGTGATAACTATAAAGAGTTAGTTTGATAATTATTTGTGAAAGTAAACGGTAAAGTTAAATAAAGAAAGAACTTTTGAATTATATCTGAAATATGGTGTTTTAAATAACGAACTAAGGCCACGCTCGTAACAACTTGTGTCAGAAGTAAAATAAAATCGCGAAATAAAGTGGTGGCATTTGACTTTGAAATTCAAAGAGTGATTTTGTGAAATCGTGAGTAAAAATTCCGAGAGATAATTTTATATTAAACTGTGAGTGAATTACACAAGACGCAAGAATGGGACGCAAACTAGAGGAGCTTCGCATACAGGAATTGAAAGTGGAGTTGGGGAAGCGTTCATTACAAACGACTGGCCTAAAGAACGTTCTAGTCGAGCGACTTAGACAAGCTTTGACAGACGAAGAAAAGAATCCTGAGACATTCGTTTTCGAAGAAGAACCAGAAATTGAAGAAGAGCCTGCAATGAACATAGAACTGCTTTTAAGTACTTTAATGAACTAAATGGAAGCCCGTTTTGATGAGCAAAAGAATTCTCTCCAGGAACAAAAGAATTCTCTCGAGGAACACAAGAAATCTATAGAAACCCGTTTGGACGAACAAAAGAATGCTAATGAGGAACACAAGAAATCTATAGAAACCCGTTTGGACGAACAAAAGAATTCTCTCCAGGAACAAAAGAATTCCATAGAAGCCCGTTTAGATGAACAGAAGAAATCACTAGAAACGCGTTTGGATGAACAAAAGAGCTCTCTGGAGAATTGTCTAGAAACTCGCTTAGAGGAACAAAAGAATTTCCTGAAAAACTCGTTAGACGACAAAAATTTAAAATTTAAGGAATCGAGCAGGAAGTGGCGGAAGTTCAACAAAAAGTCACCGAACAGCTTGACAACTTTAAAGCAGATTTGGAGAAGATGAAGCATCGACAGCCACAGCACGAAGGAATTGAAATATCCAATGCAGGCGAATGAAGCCTCCAATATATGATTCATTAGTACAGGCGATAGAGTTACGTTATGGAGATGAACACATGCAGCAAGTATATCGCCTACAGCTCGCAACAGGATTCAACTGCCGGCTGATGTAGAAAGATTAGCTTATCTCTCATACTCTAGCGTAAATGCGGATTTCCTTAATGAAGTGGCAACAGAAGCATTTGTGAATGCTATTGCAAATCAAAATTTATAACAAGCGTTAAGGCTAGCAGGAAAGAAATCAACAGCAGAAGCACTGGCCTATGCACTAGCGTATGAATCTACCAGGCAAGCTTCTCGAAGTGCAGTACGAGTGAGAGAGATTTCGGTGGAGGAATGTACTTGTAATAGAATGCAGCCATCACAGAGCAATTTTTCACGCGGTATTCTGCGATGCTGGAATTGCAATAGACAAGGACACCTCCAACGGGACTGCAGAAAACGCCGTCGAACGGAATCACCAGAAGAGGAGGACAGAACGGAATGCCAAAAATGTCGAGCCAGGGAGCAAGCTATTCGGGGAGAGACTAGAAATCAAATCGCGACTAGTTGCATCAGCTCCC
This sequence comes from Dioctria linearis, assembly GCA_963930735.1. NCBI lineage: Eukaryota > Metazoa > Arthropoda > Insecta > Diptera > Asilidae > Dioctria > Dioctria linearis. Next base: position 124,774,888 of record OZ005742.1, on the reverse strand, counting down.
CTGTTCAGCAGTCGGAAAACATGTAAAAACCAACTTCGGGGGGCAGAAGTTGGTTGGTAGAGTCGACAGCCCCGAAGTCATCATTCAGATAGCCCAGTTGCAGAGAAATAATAGCAGGCTTGTTATATATGGAAGTGTAGGGAAAAATGACTGCGCTGTCACTATCGACACTGGAGCTTCGAGATCAATTATTAGAGCGGATCTTGTCAAGAAAAAATGGCTTCACAATACCACCAAATATTTACTAAGAACAGCAACTGGAGCAGCAGCACAAGTTTTTGGAGAAATAAGTTTGGATATTCAACTAGGCGAATTACTATTTCCTCACACTTTCCTAGTTTCAGACATAATGGATGAATGCATTCTTGGAGTAGACTTTATGACCACATATAAAATAAATTTAGATGTCGGAGAACGAATACGCAAATATGGCAATATAGAAATTCCTATGAGACTAGGAGGAGGAACAGATTATCCTGCAAAAATAAGGACGATGGTCTGTGAGAGTATTACTCTCTCTGCATTCTCGAGACGCTAGTATGGACAAAGCTTACTGATGACATCGGGACCTGCCGATTCTATTTGGTGGAACCTAACCCTACAAAAGTTACATCGAACATCATTGTAGGTAAGACTTTAGTTAAAGCAGAAGGTGCAACATTAATTCCAGTCAGAGTGCTTAACACTTCCGAAAATGAGGTACAACTAAAAGAAGGTGATATAATTGGAAATTGTGAGCCCGTTTATCAGATTGTTAATTTGAATAATGGTAGTAATATTAAGGAAGCAATACCTATACCAACTACAACTCAACTGCCTTAAGTGAACAGCAATACAACGATGCCAAAGAGGTAATGGATGAATTTTCGGAATTATTTGCAATGAATGATGAAGATTTCGGTAAAACAAATCTTGTCCAGCATCGGATCAATACAGGAGATTCTAGGCCCGTTCGGCAGATACCACGAAGACTACCATTAGCGAAACAATCAGAAGTTGCAGATATGATAAACTCCATGAACGAACAAGGCATAATAGAAGAATCTAATAGCCCTTGGACATCGCCAGTTGTTCTGGTCAGGAAAAAGGATGGCAGCACCCGATTCTGTGTAGACTATCGGCAGCTAAATAACGTAACGTAAAAGGATAGCTATCCGTTACCAAGGATTGACGACACACTAGACACCCTTTCCGGAGCGCAATGGTTTTCCACTCTGGATGTGAAGAGTGGTTACTGGCAAGTGGAAATACATCCCGAGGACCGAGAGAAAACTGCTTTCTCAGTGGCTTATGGCAATTCAAAGTTATGTCATTTGGATTATGTAATGCTCCAACCACATTCGAACGACTAATGGAATGTGTTTTACGAGGATTAACATGGAAAACATGTCTTGTCTACTTAGATGACATAATAGCAATCGGAAGGACATTTGAGGAACATAAAAACAACTTACGGGACGTACTTCAAAGACTGAGATATGCGAAACTGAAGCTCAGTACGAATAAATGCGCTCTATTTAAAATGAAGTAAAATATTTGGGTCACATAGTTTCATGTCAAGGAGTAAGAACTGATCCAGAGAAGATAGCAGCTGTTCAAAATTGGCCAGTTACAAAGGACAAACATCAATTAAGGAGTTTTCTTGGATTAGCTACCTACTACAGGCGATTCGTAAAAGGTTTTGCAGATATAGCAAGAAGCCTACATCAACTTACAGAAAAAGGAAAACCGTTCATTTGGTCAGATAAATGTAACGAGAGTTTTGCAAATTTGAAGCAACACCTCTGTTTAAGCATTAAACATAAAAAAAGCAATCAGCAAATTCAGAAGTCAATAACTTTTATTGAAGGAAAAAAAAATGCAGCACAAATTCAATTTAATTAGGTAAATTTCATGCACTTTTGCTGCATCAGCAACACCTGCAGACAAATAACAATTTCGTGAGATCGAATTTCACGCATGAAATTTGTTGTCAATTAAATTTATTAAATTGAATTTGTTGATGCTGCATATTTGTCATATTAAAAGCGTTGTTCTGTTGTTCTGGGTTTAATTAGGAAGCCTTCTTAAACCAGACAAATCTGAGCTCTGTAGGAATCCTTCACGGTTCAAACAAAAACTGGTGACCCCGACTTGGTATTAATCGCTACTTGTGTAACATAAATAGTGCTATATCTCGCACCACAAGCAGTCCAGACTCTCTTTTGGCATCCATTTGAGAGTTCAATAGTCAAATCTCGCTTTCTTAAGAAGCTGGATCTTCCTTCGTGCCAACTTACAGCCAAAGGATAAATCAAGGAATACTTCTGGAGCTTACCTTGTGTCAACAGGCGACACAGTAGCCAACAGCACCCGGATTTCATTTGCAGCTCCAGCCAGTTGAAGCAATTACTACATAAGTAGTATACTGTGTCACGCAGTAGCACCTTCTTGCAGTCGATATTCCCTTTGGCATTCCAGAGTTCAGCAGTCGCCTTTTAAGAAGCTAGATCTTCCGTTGTGGCTACTTACAGCTAAAGAGTATATCAAGAAATAGCTCAGGAGCTCACTTTGTGTCAACAGGCGACACAATAGCCAGCAGTATGGACTCCGCTTGCATCCATAAGCAACCACAATCAGCTTACCATTCTACGATTCACACGATAAGTTTGTTTTGTGTGCCAAATGACGCATCAGCTCAATCAGAGCTTGTGCCATCAACCAACTCCTCGATAATTTTAAAAAGGAGAGGATTGAGCGAAGAACCAAGGAAGGCACTTTGAAGTACCAGACATCCCTGAATGAATTCATCATTCAATTCAATAAAAGGCATTAAGAGCGTACTTCACACAAGCATACCATACACAAGTCCAAGAAATCTGCAAGGACTTCCTAGGTAAAATAGACCAGAGACTGAGGGAGTGTCCCGCGGATGCATCACAGTCATGCTCCAGTGACCACACCCACTGACGCAAATCAAGATGACTCAGCCAAGACTCTAAGGATGCACGCCGCAACAATGAAGGCGTTAGACAGATTGATAAACTCAATTAGAGAAGAGTTTAATGCACCTCGTTCAGGGGCTTACTATAATCAGAAGCTTAAGTCGATCAATGACTACTGGGCTCAAATAACTTGCCTTCATCAAGAAGTAATAGCAGAATTGCTCGACTCTACGAAGGCACAAGAAGAATATATAAGCATTGAAGATAAGTATCAAAACCTGGCGATTGAACTACAGGAAAGACTAGATGAACAATCCATAATGTGTAGTAATAGCATGAATGTAAAGCTTCCTAAGAAAGCTCTTCCGAACTTCGATGGGACGAATACACAATGGAAACCATTTATGGATCTTTTCAATCAGCTAATACATCATCAGTCTATAAGCGCAGCAGAAAAAATGTACTACCTGAAAGCTCATCTTACCGGTGAACCAAGCCGGTTGATAAGACATCTACAAGTCACGGAACAAAACTACACCGTGGCTTGGAAGATACTGACAGACAGGTACAATAACTCAAGAAGTATAATAACTGCACTTCTAAATGAACTGCTGTCACAAAGTACGTTGACAGTTGAATCTGGAACTGGAATAAAGCGAATCCATGATGTCAGTAATGAATGTCTTCTATCACTACAGAACATGGGGGTTAAGATCAAAGAATGGAATGCCATATTGATCCATATATTACTTCAGAAGCTAGAAAAAGAATCCCGGAAATTGTACGAACAATCTCTCCAGCGTCCTCGTGAAATCCAAAACGTAGATGACTTCCTCAAGTTCTTAGAATCCAGATTTCAGATGCTGGAGGCAATGCACACGAAAGACGAGCGCAAAAGGCCTGTTACATTTGTGACATCAGCGCCAAGAACCCAGAGTCCCGTCTGTAAAGCAGAGCATAAAATTTACAGATGCAACAAGTTCCTGAATTCATCACTTGACAATAAGTTCCAGCTGGTGAAGCAATTCAAGCTATGCCCTAACTGCCTGAAAATGGACATCAGATTCAAGGATGTACTTCAGGAAATTGCAAATATTGCAGGGGCCGACATAACAGTCTGCTTCACAATTCATGCCGCGACAAGCAAGAGACCGCCAAGCCCAATCATAGAATACGACAGAATAACACGACGCTGCAGTCAATTACTCCTTCAAAATTAATACAGCAAACTTCGAACAAAGCTACAACCAGTCTTAAGGCATCAGCCAAATCACAAGTCTTACTGGCAACAGCTGTAGTGGACATCGTCAATGCAACAGGAGCTCTGGTGCCATGTCGAATACTACTTGATTCAGCGTCTCAATTACATTTTATCCGGGACAGTTTTGTTCAACTGCTGGGTTTAAAGAGACACAAAATTAGCATTCCGATTATTGGCATCGGTGGACATGAAACCATTGCCAAACACGAGACTAAATTAGCCTTACACTCTAGAGCAAATGATTTTACAACAACACTTACAGCTGTTGTACTGCCGAGGATCAGCGACTATCAGCCAGCAACATATGTGTGTAGCTCAAGCTGGGAAATTCCAGCCAACATCCAGTTGGCAGATCCCGATTTCTATCAGCCTCAAGCAATCGACATGCGGATAGGAGCTGACTCCTATTATGATCTCTTACAAGGTGGCCAGATTAGAGTTTCCAACAATCTGCCTCTCCTACAAAACACCCGCTTGGGCTGGATTGTAGCAGGGAGAACACCAAATACGTCGTCCATCAGTCGCTTCCAATGCATTATTGTAACTCAGCCTTCAGTGGCATCTCTAGAGAAACAATTAGTCAAATTTTGGGAATTAGACCAACATGATGCACCATCAAACCGGATGACAAAGGAAGAATACGAATGCGAGCAGGACTTTCAAGAGACATTTCAACGCTCTCCATCAGGTCTGCTCATTGCATATGGTGCATGCTGTTATATCAGGACGGTAGATGACTTCGGCCAAATACGAGTTCAAAAGTAAAGTCAAGATTAGCATCCCTAAAATCGACAACGCTAGCAATACTAGAACTGTGTGCTGCTGTCCTCTTAGCATAATTGGTGGAGCGGATACCTCAATGTCTACCGAAGAATTTATCACAGGTTTACTACTACACGGATTCAACAATCGTTCTTTCATGGATTGCTGCACCGTCCTACACTTGGAGCAACTTTGCCGCAAATAGGGTGTAAAAAATCCAACAATTAACGACTTAACATCAGTGGCATCATGTAGAAGGTACCCAAAATCCTGCTGACATCATCTCTCGGGGCATGCTTCCAGCTAGACTACACCAATCTAAGCTATGGTTCAAGGGCCCAGACTTCTTATCTGAACCAGCATCAAGATGGCCTAACCAAAAATTTCAACCACTGCAAGACGTGCCTGAAACTCGAGAAAGAAAATTCGCATTTTCAACAAGGTTAAAGATGGAAAATTATACGGACATAATGGCATCTGTCAACCACAAAAACTCCTTCACGAGGCTTCAACGAATCTTCGCTTACTGCATACGTTTCTGGGAAAATTGTAGCCTACCAAAGGAGCGTAGATCAACAGGCCTTCTAACGATAACAGAACTGGACATGGCGCAAAATGGCCTAGTCAGAAATGTACAACGCATAACGTTTAGCAAAGAGTTTCAAAATCTGAAGGATAACAAATCGCTCAACACCAACAGTTCCATCCAATCATTGAACCCATTTCTGGACGAAGCAACTAGCGTCATCAGAGTTGGTGGTCGATTAAAACATTCCCAACTGAATGCAGAGGCAAAACATCAAATGTTACTTCCAAGGAATCATATACTCAGCGAGTTGTTGCTTAATCATATTCACAGAAAGCACATGCATGCAGCTCCACAGACCTTAACAGCAATCGCGGGACAAAGATTCTGGATCATAACCATCAGGACACTAGCACGACAGATAGTGCATAGGTGCATTCGCTGTTTTAGATGCAAACCACAGAGCATCACTCAAATCATGGTCGATCTACCAGCCAGAAGAGTAACTCCTGCACAACCATTTCACACCACAGGAGTTGATTTTTGTGGACCGATTGTCATTCACCACAAGCTACGACGAGCTATCTCAGATAATGAATATATCGCAGTCTTTGTTTGCTTCGCAACAAAGGCGGTTCATCTAGAAATCGTCAGCAATTTAAGTTCTATCGCCTTCATAAACGCACTAAAACGGTTCATTTCTCGAAGAGGACTTTGCTCGACAATTTTCTGTGATAATCCAACCAATTTTGTTGGTGCTAAATCTGGATTAAAGGAGCTTGATGACTTATTCAAATCACAGGAATTGAAGGAGTCCATACACGAACTTTGCTCACAAAATCGCATAGACTGGAAGCCAATACCCCCACGTTCACCGCATTTTGGAGGTCTCTGGGAAGCAGCAGTAAAATCTGCGAAGAAGCATCTTGTACGGCAAACTGGAAATGCGAGCCTGACGCAGGAAGAATTGCATACCGTCATCACTCAAATCGAAGCTATTCTCAACTCACGGCCTTTAACGCCCATGTCATCCGATCCAAACGACTTGAACGCTCTGAAGCCAGGACACTTCCTGATAGGCAGGCCACTAACAGCCTTTGCAGAACCAGATGTAAGTGCCCTATACATAAACAGTCTTACAAGATTTAGACGACTGCACCATATCCAACAATCGTTCTCATTCGCATTACAGACACATTTAATGGACCGGATAATCACACCAGGGTTGTGAATGTAAAACAGCATCTGGCACTTTTAAAAGAGCGATCCACAACCTGTGTCCACTACCAATTGAAGAGTACAACAATAATCATCAGGACGAAGATTCAAACAGTCAACAAGTTACCGAAACAAGAACAAACGGAGCTACATGCCTCCTACTGCAAGGACCACCAAGAACTAAGCCCGCGGCAACAGATGACATCACTGCTAGTCCTCCTGTCAAAAGGCGAAACCTGAGCTCTGGCAAGAAAGTCAATCATCCATTGAAAGGCAGATTCTTGCCTTTAAACTCCAACTGGTCAAATTGGCTTACATTCTCAAAACAGGCAAAAACCACACAACCAAGCATAACGGCAGAAGAGAGCAGGGGTATTGCGCAACAGACTCAAGTTTTAAGTAATCCACAAAGAGGAAATTCGTTGGCTGTCAGTTTTCTCCTGCTAACGTCTTTGGTGCTGCCAATATTCGGAGCACCTTTTAATGAGCCAGTGGAGATAGCACCATTCACAGATAATCCTGGGTTATTCTTCGAATCTATAGGCCAGGCTCAAATAATAAACAGTGAATGGAACTTGCTGGTTTATTATAACCTAACAAATTACTGGGCCGAGTTTCAAGGAATAAGGAGTTGTATAGCGGCAATAGACCACCTTTGCAATGCAACAACAATAAGAAAGGATCATTCCTAGAGATATTAAATCAGTTCGAGCATCAGCTTAGAGAACTAGAGGAAGCAAGTGACCTTTTATACAAACGAAGTGGTGGCCACAAAATGGTAAAAAGAGCACCTCTCAATATAATCGGAAACATTGCAAGCAAACTCTTTGGAGTACTCGACTCCAAGTACGCTGAATATATAACGGGTGAAATTAAAAAAAACACGGATGAATGAAAATTACCTCATGCAATTACAGGAAATCTAACATCAGTTCTGGAATCTACTACAAATATTATGAAAGGCAGGGAAGAATCCATTCAACAGCAGTTCAACTCCATAAAGAATCACATCGAAGCTTTACACAAGTATAAACCCATCACGGCAAATCCAACAGGCAAGAAGGAACGTAAAGAAAATAACAGTAGTGGCAACACCCTGCAACAGAGAGAAGTAGTCGAGACTAACGAGCGTGCGTGATGGACGTAAATCTTTAACCGACATAGCCACTACATTATCAATAAAGTTTACAATTATATATTATTATATTTAACGCTTTTCACTTAAGAACCCTTTTCCCGGTCCATTGGAAAAACCCACTTTAACAATTCAGAAGTGGGATCGACAAGGGTTGTGAATTTGTGCGAGTGTAGAACGGGATTTGGAAAAATTGTTGAATTTTATCTTTTGATTCCTGCGATAGGTTGAGTGGATATCGTGTCGTGAACGAGGAAAATAGCGAAGAAAATCGAGTAGTAGCGAGAAAATAGCGAGGAAAACATAGTGTCACGTGTTGAACGAAAAAAATTCTTGTTGATTCGTATATGCGAGTGTTGCGTTGCAGGTGTGCCGTCGTCGTGCATTGAAAAGCGAGAATCGAGTAGCGAGAAAACCTTGATTGTGTGTGCATGTGCAGTTGGAAAGTTAAAGAATAGTGTGGAAGGTGTCTGTGTGACTGAGGCAGGCTTTGGTTATATGTGGCCGCATACAGATGTTTGAATACCTCAGTGTCAATGCATCTGTGTGTTGTGTTAGTTAGTAGGTTTGTTCGATGAAAACACCGGGTAAGCCCCGGGCTACACCGGGCTGTACTATCTTGTTTTTTGAAAATCCTGGGCTTACACGGGGTTACGGAAACTTGTTCGATGAAAGCCCGGTGTTTCTGATTTCGTGCCCCGAACTTACACTAAAAATTTCTAGGGGTAAACGTTTGACATTTGTGATTTGTGAACTGTCACATGGTATTTGTTCGGAAATTGCGGTTGAGTGCTGTATATAAAAGTGAAAAAATCGTGGAGCTCATACCAAATTCAGATTATATAAGGAAGTTGGATAAGAAATTAGATGACACAATACCCATCGGTAATATGCACAAGGAAATTCGAATGAAAATTATAACGGGATATTTGAGGAGGCGATTAAGGTCGAAGAACATGGATGAAATCTTAAGATCTGCCTTTCTATTAAGAAATTTGATCGTAAAAATGTTTCTTTGCCATTATTAACAAGTAATTTTTATAGACTTCACGTTATCCCTGCAGCTACCAAGCAAATAGATTTGAAGCAAACAACATATAAGAAATTCTGTAAATTCTTAAATGAGATGTCAGGAAAGGGTTTAATAGGCCAACGGGATAGATCATCCAAACTATTAATTTTATACCTAATGACAAAACATCTGATGATAAAAGTGAAAATAGTGCAGCAGTTTCTTACAGAAATGATGGAGCTATATGTGGTGACAGATGAAGCAATTCTCATTTTTTCAAATTAAAGTTACAGAAAAGGCGATAATATCGATGTAAAAAAGCTAATAAAAGAATATGTAATTACGAAAAAACTGAGAAATATTTTTTGTGCATTTTAATATTTATTTATTCTTAAATTTTTAATTATTTCACATATTTTATAAATAAATTTTCACAAATCACTGGAAATTAGAAGTTAAATTATGCTCAGGAGAACTGTCAGAGAAATGCCATTATTACATTAGATTTACCAGGTGTTTTAAAAACTTGTTCGATGAATGCACAAAACCCCGGGTAAATTTGGGGAAAATTGTAGGGGAAATTACGCACGGTGTTTTTACACGGTGTTTTCATCGAACAAACCTAGTAATTCGAAAGAAAACATAAAACGTGCGTTCGATGTATCAATTGTCATGTTTCAAGCGAATTTATTGCCGTGAACGAAACGAAGTAAGCGTCGTGACAATCATTTTTTTTTAGTCGTTGTGTGTGAACCACTGACTTATAACAATGGACTGAGCGTATTGTCATTTTCCTATAGGAAAGCATGGCACAAGTTTTATAGTTCTCTCTTTCGCCCTATGGCAGAGTTGGAGCTACCAACACAAAATATTGCATTCAGGAACGTTTGCTTATGCCATTTGATGTTGTTATGTTGGTTACAGATGCAATCACCGCAGAAGGAATAAGGTAAAGATAGTGTTTACCATGCTCTGTCTCTCTTGGCCATAAGCAGGATTCAGTTAAGAATAACTTTTGAAAATTAAAGCCGGAATGAGTTTAATTTCTTATAAGCGATTAAAATATCACTTGGACACAAGAAAATATATTTTTTTAATTTAATTCGATTTTCGGATGTAAAATTTCATCTGATTGGTCGAGTTTTACATGTTTTTTATGTAATCGTTTTAAAGGGTGCTCTAACGGTGATATACAGAAACACAATATTTTTTGTGCCAGTCCATTGTTATAAGTCAGTGGTGTGAACCCAGTGTTTCTAAACATAGACAGTATCCGAGTCGGTTCGGTCCTAAAATTTGGTAGCGTAAGCGGGACAATACTACTTATCAAACGGAATCGTGTTGTCAATCAATATAAAAGTGTTGTCGTGTTGTCAAATCGAGTAAAATGGAAAAATTAACGGTCAACGAATTAAAAGAGTTATTGAAGAGTAAAGGACTATCAGTGAAAGGCAATAAAAATGATTTGCTAGAACGGTTACGCTACAGTGACGAGTATACAGAACAAAGTGATAACACTGATGGAAGAGATGAAGTTGTTGATGCTGAGTTAGATGCAACTGTTGTTCAAAGTTCATCTGAACAAATTGAGGAAATTCTGAATGTAAGTATTACTTCAAAGGATTATTGTATTAATTTAACTCCTCGTGAAATTATCGAAATTTTACCGGACTTCGACCTAAATACTGACCGCTTACGAGTAATAAAAGAATTTAATACGTTGAAAATCGAAAGAGATAGTTTGAATTTGGACTTGGGAAAGCGAAGAGATACGGTGATTGACAACGATGAAATTCGAGCTGGAGAAATAAATGTAGACGAGAAACAACAGATTGTTGAGCTAGTGAACAATTACAAAGACATATTCGCGTGTAATTTAAGTCAAATTGGCTGCACAACTCTGTTAAAAATGGAAATCGAGCTAGACAGCGACAAACCAATTCAACAAAAGGCGTATAGGGTCCCATACCCAAAACGCGAAAGAATGAAAGATATGGTGCAGGATTTGTTGGAGAATAATATCATCTGCGAATCAATATCTGAATATGCGAGCACTGCGTTATTAGTGAAGAAAAAAGACGGAAGTGATCGTCTCTGGATTGACTATAGGACGTTGAACAGATGCACGAAGAAAGAAATTTGTCCAATACCAAACGTAGAAGAGCAATTGCAGGAAGCTGGTAAATACAAATACTTTTCCATAGTTGATTTGAATAGCGGATTTTACCAAGTGCCGATTGAAAAAAACAGCCGAAAGTTTACCGCTTTCATCACCCCTGACGGATTGTACGAGTTTCAGAGAATGCCATTTGGGTTGAAGAACGCCCCATCTGTGTTTCAGCGCTTAATGTCAAAGATGAAGGGTACGTTGCAACAAGAGGATGTCTTGATTTACATGGACGATTTGTTGGTTGGGAGTCGAAACCTCGAGGAAATGAAGCTGGAGTTGAGACGGGTCTTTCATGCAATAAGACAAGCAAACTTGACGCTGAACCTGAGAAAATACGAGTTTATGAAAGCGACTATAGAATATCTCGGGCATGAAATAACGCCTAATGGAATTCAACCCGGAACTATAAAAACGCAAGCAATAGTCAACTTTAAGCGACCCGCAAATGTAACCGAAGTCAGGCAGTTCTTAGGTTTAAGCAGTTATTTCCGAAAATTTGTCTCTGGATTCTCAATTTTAGCGAAGCCACTAAATAATCTTCTACAAAAGGATATAAAATTCGCGTGGGGTAACGAGTAAGAAAATGCGTTCATTAAACTTAAGGAGATATTGGCAACGAAACCGGTCTTGACAGCCTATAAGGTAGATGCAGAAATCGAGGTACATTGCGATGCCAGCAGTTATGGTTTAGCGGGAGTACTTTTACAGCGAGAAAATAAAGAATTAAGACCGATTGCTTACTTTAGTCGATCCACAACGGATGCAGAACGTAGTTACCATAGTTACGAGCTTGAGACGCTAGCAATAGTAGCTAGCCTCGAAAGATTCAGATATTACTTGCTTGGAAAAACATGTAAGGTTTTAACTGACTGCTCTGCACTTAAAACGACCATGAGTAAAAAGGAACTTATACCAAGGATTGCGAGGTGGTGGCTAAGAGCTCGACGCCATTTTAGAACATCGGCCAGGGAAAGCAATGGGACACGTGGACGCCTTAAGCCGAGCACCGAATGAGCCTTCAGAAGAAATGGAACCAGTGTCGCAAGAAATATTTAAAATAACTATCAATGACGCTGATTGGTTATACACGAAGCAACTGCAAGACCCTCAGCTGCGAGGTATTATTTCCAATTTACGAGATCAAAAAAATAAGGATAAACAGCTCAGGAAAGATTATGAACTGGAACGAGGACGATTGTTTCGAAAAGTGACCGAGAAAAGATTGTGGGTTGTTCCCAGACCCGTAAAATGGCGAATAGTTCATAGTCTTCATGATAAAGTTGGTCATTTAGCGATAGAAAAGACAATCGATCGAATAAAGGAGCTTTACTGGTTCCCTAAAATGCGTAGTTACGTAACAAAATACATAAAGGCTTGCGTTGACTGCGATTATAACAAACAGCCGGGAGGCAAAAAGAAGGAGAATATCACTTTAATAGAACCGATTCCGTTTAAGACATTACATTTAGATCATTTAGGTTCATTCCCGAGAAGCAGTAAGGGGAATGTTCATATTCTAGGGATGATTGACCCTTTCACAAAATATGTTATGGTAAAACCCGTAAGAAATACTTCAACAAACGCTGTAATAAAGACACTGAACGAAGTGACAAGTTTTGTAGGAATGCCTGCGAGAATTATAACAGACCGAGGTAGTTCGTTTACCTCTAAAGCTTTCGAAAGATATTGTATTGAAAAGGCATAAAAAGTATTAAAACGGCAGTACGTGCTCCACGAGCAAACGGCCAGATCGAACGGGTCTATAGTACACTCATATCAATGATAACGACGATCACACGAGAAGATAGAAAATGGGACGAGAAGCTTCGAGATATAGAGTGGGTACTGAATATTATGAAAAGTCAAACGACAAGCAGAAGCCCACATAAATTAGTGTTTAATTATAACCCGCGAGATATATTACAAAATAAAATAACGATGTGATTACAAGACGAAAATCCTGACAAACTCGAAGATATTACTAAGATCCGTAGTGAAGCCGCTGAAGCTATAAATGAGAAACGAGCCGTATGGAAGATTAGATTTGACTAACATCATAAAAGCCTGTAAAATATGACGTCAATGACCTAGTGATGATAGAAAACGAGCCTGCGAGTACTGGAGTACCTAGGAAATTGGAGCTATTCTACAAGGGACCATATATTGTGTCTAAGGTCTTAGACAAGGATAGATATCTGATTGAAGATATCCCGTATGCTAAAAGAACGCAGCGCCCATATGTGAACGTTCATGCGAGTGATAAACTAAAGCGATGGTGTTTACTTCCCCTGACAGAACTTTTGATGACGACGACTCTCCTGAGATGGGAGACGAATTGAGTGACTACCATGATTTCAGCGAGGTCGCTGAGGAAGGAGGAATGGCCGACTGTAAACCCACCACGGCAAATCCAACAGGCGAGAAGGAACGTAAAGAAAATAACAGTAGTGGCAACACCCTGCAATAGAGAGAAGTAGTCGAGACTAACGAGCGTGCGTGATAGACGTAAATCTTTAACCGACATAGCCACTTCATTATAAATAAAGTTTACAATTATATATTATTATATTTAACGCTTTTCACATAAGAACCCTTTTCCCGGTCCATTGGAAAATCCACTTTAACACAAGTACATAGGTAATGCCCAATACGAACAACAAAGTGCACAAGCTTTCAACTCATTGTCCATTCTAACCACGCTAGTCCTGCAAAATTTTCACAGAATTCAAGGAGCATTTCTTGATATTTAACGGATCTTCATCACAACAAAATTAATCCTCTTTTGCTGTCTCCTATTCAGCTACAAGAACAAATCGCACAAATTAAAGAGCACCTTCCTTCCATGTTAACAATTCCTGGAAATTGAAAGGATGGCGGTTTGTTACTTTACAGCCTAATGACAGCCGCAGCAAGAGTGACAGAATCATATCCTATTCGACATACGAATTCCACTACAACATAGATGAATACTTTCAACTGTTTAAAGTAATCCCAATTCCTACACTCCACAAAAACAGCTTCTTCTTAATTGAGCCATCTACCGAATACCTCATCGTTAATCTACCGAGAGACCGATACTATCCCTTAATGCAATTCGAACTGGACAAATGCAAAGCCTTAGACGATGAACGATATCTATGTGCTACAACTTAAAATCCAGTGTGAGCCACTGTGAAATGGAGCTACTAAATCATCTCCAAACATTATCACCAACGTGTCGATTCCGAACCACAAAGCTCTCGAAGATACGGATTCAACTTCAGACCCCCAACAACTGGCTATTTTCATTGAATGCGGAAACTACACTCAATATTGTCTGTGGAACCGAAGTCCTACTCAAAACACTTAACGGAAGTGGAATCTTAAGGCTACGACCAGAGTGCGCAGTCAAACAGACTTCCATGACGATTAGCGGACACGGCCGGCATCAAAGTAACCTTACCTCCGCACTTATCCCACGGATAAACATCAGTGCTTTGATAGAAGACCACCTGAGTTTAACACAAAGGACACCGCAACTCGCCTCATCCGAATTTCATCTGCAATCTAATGCACGAGAAATGAAGGAACTAACCTCTAGAATCAAAGGCCTCAAGGCAGCTTCAACCTTTCCCGAACAATTTAACGTCCATGATGTCCATCACTATACCGTGACCTATCTATCAGTGACGGTTATGCTAGCAATCTTCAGCTACTTAATGTATTTGCGGTGTAAGAAAACCAACACCTTTAAACTACCAGGAGCATCGCAAGGGGAGCAGCATCAACCTATCCCAAGAAAACGCAAGGGCCTGCACCAGAAATTTCTGTTGGACACCAACTCAAGGGGGGAGGATGTTTAAGCATTAAACATTAGAAAAAAAACAATCAGCAAATTCAAAAGTCAATAACTTTTATTGAAGGAAAAAAAATGCAGCACAAATTCAATTTAATTAGGTAAATTTCATGCACTTTTGCTGCATCAGTAACACCTGCAGACAAATAACAATTTCGTGAGATCGAATTTCACGCATGAAATTTGTTGTCAATTAAATTTATTAAATTGAATTTGTTGATTCTGCATATTTGTCATATTAAATTTTGTATATAAATATCGAGCTTTGTAAATAAAATTTTAGAATAAAGTTTTTATTAAATGAAAGCGTTGTTCTGTTGTTCTGGGTTTAATTAGGAAGCCTTCTTAAACTGTTATAGTTCGTGAGCCGTGATCTGGAATAGAGAGCCCACATCTCGTCTTTAGTAAAGGAATTAAAATCTTCGATGATAGAAATGATAACTACACTTCAGTTATTTTTGAAATTATAATATATTTAGTTCGTAATAGGAATTGATACACTAGGAATTAAATTCACTATATAGGAATTAGTAAAAGAAATTTTAATCCACTGCGTTTTTGATGCGGAAATAACAATTTTTGTTATACATATTAGAACTTATACTTCACTGCTTTTTTGATATAGAACTATCAATTTTGTTAAATTAGAAATTATAGTTCAGACTCTACGGTTAAAAAGAAAACTTCCCGATCTTGTCTTTACCATGATCGCTTTAAAAGCTCTTTTTTCATTTTATTGTTTTCTCACGACGCGACGTTGAAAAAATGTACGTGAGAAAATGTAAAAAAGTTTTGTTGCCAGCTATATGCATCTATGCAAATCTGTAATCTGATATGCACTTGTGCGCCCGCCTTGATATATTAATTTTAAGAGGGCGCGAATAATTGTGATAATTGTATGTATGTATGTATACAATTAGATTGGATTAAGTAGGTAATGTACGTATGTACATAGTACATACGGAAAAAAAGTAAGAATACACTGTATGTAGGTAAGTGTGCATACCGTGTGAGTGGAATGTGTGTCTGATAACAAAATGCAATTTATGCTAAATTGCATTTTGTTATAATGTGGGAATGCATTTATAAATGCATTTTGAATTTTTATATGAAATTTTAAAATGAAATAGTTTTTTATTTTCAGGGTCTTTTATGTGGTACATCAATATATTGTATAGGACAATATATTGATGTATTGCCCTTATGGTTGTGATTCGGGGCATTGGGCACCTGAGTCACAACATCCCGCCCCCATGGGGAAAAGAAACTTTTATTCTTCTGAGGAGAAAACTTTCTTTCTCTGAAAGTAGTGAGTTTTGAATGCAATGCTTAGGAATTGTTTTATAGGTAAATAGACGTTTACATGCATAATTATAATAAACTTAATATAGGTAAAACATACAATATAATGTTGTGGTTTTCCACTTCTTGCTTTTTTTTCAAATTGATTTTAGTATCTATAATTCAAAGGATATTATATTATTAATAATGTGTAGTTACTAAACTTGCAATGAACGGAAATTAATTGTATTATTAGTATTATTAGTATTATTGTAGTATTAGTTTATTTATATATTTAAAGGGTTTTAACTTTTTTAATCCTATCTATTACTAGATTTTATTAGTTTTTCTTTACGTCTATATTATTTTATTTTTTCAGTATTGTACATAAATAAATTTATTTTATTCTATTTATTATTTATTGATTTATATATAAATTTTTGATAGTATATTTAAATAAAAAAAACGTGTTTTTAACAAGAGCCATTATTCTATTTTACAGTCACCAAGAATGTTCTTTTTTTGTTTTTTTTTTTTTTACAAAACATACATATACTATATATACATATTCTCTGAACATAAGCTACAAGAAATTAAAATTTTATCTGTTTCTTTTCTTTGTCTCGATTTAGCCTTATTTTGTTTTTAAGACATTCGCTTTTCTTTCATTAAAGGTGCATTTGATTGTTGGGATGAGAATAGGGGTTGTTGGAAATGGTAAAAATTGGATGAGAAAATGTTAGTGTAGTACGTTTATTATTGTCCGTAAGTTAAACGGTTTCTGTGGTTTTTCTTTGTGGTGCAGGAGTTATTTTGAATTTTGATTCTCTCGGTGCCGGAGTAGGCACATTCTCCTGTTTATGTTCAGGAAGTATTATTTTTTTTGAGTTACGGGTTTTTGTGTTGTATTTAATATACAGATAAACACATAGAATAAAAATAAATAAGGCAATTGTCAGGTACGACACTGTATAGTGGTGAATATGGTGATTGTTTATAGGATTTAAAGGAACTAATTCTTGGTCTTGTTGGAAACGAATGGATTCTAGAAGTTTATCTAGATCCGTGTTATTCGAAAGATTTAACGTATGCATTTTTATATGCGATCCTACTGAGGAGGACGTCATATTTGATATTATCCTGGAAATGTTTACTGTTGGGATAAAATGGGAATTGAATTTGGACATTTTTACGTTATGTCCGTGTAGGATGAATTCCTTGCTGTGAACATAACAACCGGGATTGATGTGCATTGTTCCTTTTCCTTGCAGAACTTGTGAACTAATGGAATTTTCGCAAATAATATCTATGTGAATGAAATCTTTTAGGGAGAAAAGCCAAGCGTTCTGCTGCGATAATTGCGTCCAAAAACAATCTTGTTCTAATGTTAAAATTTTACAATCGGATGTAATCGGCTCCTTTTTTATTAAATTTATCTCGCATTGATTTACCTTAGTATTTGCATTTAAGATTGGGGATGTGATCTGGCAGTAAAAGTGCGTATGATCCAACGTTGCATATATTCATTTGCTGGTTCAATATATATGAACGATCCGTTAAGGAGTGTAGGTAATGGCATTACTTTGAATAATTGGTATGGTTCCTTGAATGGAAGTGGAATTCGGAGCTCGATAATTATTTTATTATTGAAAATATTCGCTGCTCTTGTACTCAATTTGTAAATTTGTGATAAAATATTGTCTCTAGATTTTATGGGAAGCATCATTGAATTTGGCAATTCCTGTCTGATGTTCAATAAGAGTTCTTCAATTTGTCTAGGGGAAATGAGTGTAGGATGAAATTTTCCATGCCTTGAATCTGTTAAGAGATCTATTAATTCCGACTAGGTATTTTGGTATCTGAATGCCATTAACGAAACCAGTGAAATGAGTGATTCAAGTTCTATGGATATTTTGTTATCCAATGTTCTGTTTCCATTAATGATGTAGCTATCTGTATTGAAATTAACTTTTTATGCATAACCAAGAAATCCTTTTCAATTGCGGCTTTAGTTTTGTTGAAAACATTTGCGGTTGCTTCGACTATCGCAGTTTGGCTTTTCATAAGTGATAGGACGGAGTTCTGGTTAAGGGTGAGGTTACGGATTTGCTCGTCATAAATCTTGGCATCATCTTCATCCAATGTGCCGAAAAGAGCTTTAGAGATTGAGCCTATAGCATTGAAAAGTGCTCTTTGTTTTCTATTTTGGGTCACAAGTAACATATTCTTATATTCTATGTTTGCTATAATAAGATTTATTTGTAGCAACGTACCATTATAGGTGTGGGACATTGCTGAATCCCTATTAAGACTCTGGCAAGTCGCTGTTATTTGCTGCGCGATGAACAGGATATTGCTGAATTCTGATTTAAAATTCGCCAGGTCGTAATAAGTGGTGATCTTCCATTCGTTGGTGTAGAGGTGGGCTCTGCCAATCTCCTCGAAGTAAATGCCTGCAGTAGCATTCAGCTGATTGACTTCTATCCCTGAGTCGTAGACGAAAGGGATGCAAATTAAAATGAATGCTATATGCACCATTTTGGAAACCTTGAAGATGATATTGTATTATTCGCTTGGAATGAAGAGGATGATCAAGTTGTTGATATTACTCTGAGAAAAGTTTTAAGTCATTGTTGTGGACTCTTTTATTTTTGTTGTTGACCTTTATGGTGGAATTTTCGGGGGAATTAATCTCCAGTATCTCATACGGACCTGACCGTAGTTGTTGAACTTATTATCTCTCACTCTACTTTTCAGTAAGACTTTATCACCAGTATTAAATGATTTTTGGACGCAATTTTGATTTTTCTTTGTTTGCCATGGCTATGTCCTTAGCTATCTTGAAGCTATGCTGTAGACGCGCTTTTAACTCGTTTGCATAATTGTCGTAATTATAGCAAACGGTTGGAGAAGATTTCAAATTGTTTGGAATTTCGGCTGGGAGTCCGTAAAGGAGTTCGCGAGGAGTATAATTAGTACTCGAATGAGGCGTAGTATTGTATAAAACATGGAATAAGGAATCCATGTATCCCAGTCTTGTGGATCGTTTACTACATAAGATCGGAGATATTCCGCTAAGGTTCTGTGGCTTCACTCCAATGCACCATTCGTTTGAGGGTGATATGGAGTAGTTTTGAGCCTTTTAATTCTCAGCAGCTTATATACCTCGGCGAACATGCCACTTATGAGGTTAGAACCTTGATCTGTGAGGATACTTTCTGGAATACCATGTCGACAAACTATCGTTGTCGTGAAGGCTTCCGCTAATGTCTTAGACTCGGTGTCGACTATGGGAATAGCCTCAGAAAATTTTGAAAGGTCGTCTTGAAATGTAAGGAGGTATTTATTTCCAGAATGTGAAAGTGGGAGAGGTCCTACAACATCTAGGTACACTCTTTCGAAAGGTTTGGAGCTAATGCTCGAGATTTTCATAGGAATTTTAGGGTTTCTGGATACTTTGTTCACCTGAAAAAGTTTAAATTTCCTTACATATTTGACCACGTCGTCCATGCCAGGCCAGTAGAATTGCTTTTTGATTCTTTTAATTATACGGGAAACGCCTTGATGGCCTGCCGTCGGTAATGAATGAAAATCCTTCAAAACTTGTTCGATGTCATTAATGTCGGATAAATATTTAATAGAATCTTGATGTAGTTTGATGTTTATTTGTTTAGTAGCGAAGATCTGGATAAAAGTGTTTTTAATAATCATTAGATTCTGTGGATGTAATATAGGGAAGGAGATATTTATTTCTTTTAACTGATTTGCTTCTGTGTATGAGCAGATTTCAGTTAAAATCTTTTCGAGGTCTGATCTATCTCTTTGGGATCGACAAGGTAAATTAATTTTTGATATGATTATTGTGGAGTCCTTTTTTGTGAAGAAGTTCAGTTCATTTGCTAGAAGTGGAGATTTATCTGAAAGTTTTAGTTTCAAAGCCAACATTCTTTCAAGCTCTGTATCTTGCATTGGCAAGATGAAAAATTTAGGATTCGCATTTTTAGTCAGTAAAAGAGGAAAATTAGTCTCAGTTATTGTGACTGAGGAATTGTTTGATGACGATGGAGCTGGGTTTGGAGTAATAATACTCGTGTCGGGAATGTTCAGATTTGCCTGAGCTCTAGCTTGATTCCTTGTTAGCTCTACTGAGAGCGTCTGCATTTGTGTTGAGCTTACCTGCTTTATGGACTATTTTGTAGTCATATTCCTCAAGACGTATTCTCCATCTCATCAGTCTTGAGGAGTGGTCTTTCAGATTCATGAGCCATACTCATGGTTTATGGTCAGTTATAATTGTAAACTGTCTGCCATAAACGTATGGTCTGAATTGCTCAACTGCGAAAACGATAGCTAAGAGCTCCTTTTCTATTGTTGAGTAACGAGTCTCTGCACCATTGAGAACTCGGCTCCCATAGGCGATTGGGTGATCTCCTTGATCATCAACTTGAGAAAGAACTGCTCCGATGGCGTAGTCACTGGCATCGGAGGTGACAAAAAACTCTTTGTCAAAATCGGGATATGATAGAATTGGCGCTGAAATAAGTTTATTGCGTAATTCGCAAAATGCCTCGTCGCAATTGCGTCAAACTTGAAAGGCGTATCTTTTTTCAAAAGATTTGTGAGTGGTTTGGCTATCATCGAAAAATTTGGTATAAATCGCCGATAGTAGCCGACGAAATCAAAGAAAGCTTTGATATCTTTTTCCTTCTTGGGTCTGGGATATGACTGAACTGATTTTATTTTTGCAGGGTCCGGTTTGACTCCATTTTCTGTAATAATGTGCCCTAAATACATAATTTCCTTTCTTAGGAAGTGGCATTCGTCGGGTTGAAGTTTTAGGTTGAAATTGCGGAGACGGCTAAATACTGCTGTGAGTCTTGTATTATGATCTTTGAGATTGTATCCATGGACTACAATATCGTCCATGTATATGAAGCAATAGATGCCTTCGAGTCCAGATAGAACATTATTCATGGCTCGTTGAAAAGTAGCAGGGGCTCCTTTTAAACCAAATGGCATACGATTGTATTCGAAGTGGCCATAGGGTGTGCTAAAGGCAGTTTTCTCCCTGTCATTCGAGTCCATTTTTATCTGGTGAAATCCACTGGCTAAGTCGAGTGTGGTAAAATATTTCAACTTCCCCAACTGGTCTAATATATCAGTGATATTAGGTAGTGGGTACGCATCGCCAATAGTAATGACGTTAATACGACGAAAGTCTACCACTACTCGCCACTTTTTGTTACCATTCTCATCTGGTTTTTTAGGAACCAGGAGAAGTGGAGAATTCCAGGGACTATGTGAACGTCAGATGATGTCTGACTCAAGCATTTCTTGTATTTCCCTATTTATCTCAGTTCGGATTGCTTCAGGAAGTCTATAAGGCTTGGTATAGATGGGCGGTTTGTCTTGGAGTGTCTCGCCTCTGTATATGAAAGGAAGTCCCCTTCTATGAAGAAGAGATCGTTGAATTCCCTACAGATATTGCGAATACTCTCAGATTCTTCTGAATTACAGTGATCCAATTTTATAAGGTTTTGCAGTTTAATTATTCTGCCCTTAATTGGATCTCTGTCAGAGTCTGTGGAGATGACCACAAAGTCGTCCAAGTCTTGGTAAACTGGGTTCACCTCGTAAGGTGCCAGATTGGCGTCCTCCTCATTTGTGTTGAGGATTAGGACTTTTGCCAAACCGTTGACTGGTTTGACTATCGAATTTCCAAGAAATAAACCTGGCCTTATTTCCTTCTTAAAACAGACCGATTGATTTTGAATAGAAGGAGTTGGAATTTCAATGATGAATTCTGATCGAGCCGGAATTTTAATTTTATTTAATTTATCCGATTCTTCGGATTTTTAAAAGGAAGGAGCTATGATTCCAACTTTTGTGGAATTTGGAAGGAGTTTTTCGATGATTCCGACTCGATAGAATTTGAAGGAGATACAACTTTGTTGACATTTTTTGACTTCTTTGATTTTATCTTGGAATTCACTTTTTGTGAATCTATTGATGATGGAGATATACTTTTATGTTGTTGCTTCATATCTTGTGAAGCCTTGGATGGAGATAGAATTTTATTTAATTCAGCCCCTTGTGTGGCTATAGATGGAGATGTATTTTTACCTTTTTGCCTCATCTGTGAAGCTGTCGATGGGGATAGATTTCCTTTGTATGTTGGTTCCCCTTTACTTGGAACTACTGATGGAGATTTTCCTTTTAATTCAGGTTTCACTTCTAGTGAAGTATTTGATGGAGATCGATGTTCGTTGCTTTGTGAAGCAATTGATGGAGATAGATTTGTATTACTATTTATATCGGAGAACGTTATCTCCGTATATAATAGACTTTTTGTTTGAGACCTTTCTTCTGGGTCTTCGCTTTTCAAATAAACATATGGATAATTTGTGTAATATTCTTCGTAAGGGTAAGATTCATTTGAGTCGTTTATTTCCAAAAAAATATATTTATTTTTGTAATTGATACTAGCATTGTATCGAGATAAAAAGTCATGACCAAGTAGGCCATCGTATGAGAGGATGGAGCTATTTCCCACTATTTGAAATGGGTGTTCTAGGATGGAATTATTTTGTGCAGAATCCAGAGTTAATTTCGCGAAAATGAGTCCTTCCGTTGAAGGAGACTCTGTGAATAATGTGTTTATATTGCAGACAGCATCTCTGTAGCAGATGCTATCTGGCTTTAATGAATGGAGTTTAATTAAGCTGATCTCTGCTCCAGTATCAATCAAAAAGGTAAGTTTTGGTGCAGAGCATATATCAACAGGCAAAGAAAGCGTTAGTGAATTTTTATTAATTTGGACGGGGATATGAATTAATTTTTTGCTGTTTAGTTTTTCGTCGATATTGTCTCGGAATCGCGATGAACTTGCGCCGATGTTTCTATCTGCGAGGGGTTGCCGAAAACGACCCCCTCGCTGCATCCAGTTTCCCTGTCTAGATGCTGATGAAGTTTTGCTATCTCTCCTCTTTGGAGATGGCGATCTAGCCGAGATATTGGCATTATTATATCTCGGCGGTAAAGTCCGACTTTCTCGGAATACTGGCTGCTGTCAGTTCCTATTTTGAGGCTGTCTGTCAGCCGTGTTTGTTGGTGGAGTATTTTTCACCTTTTGGAAATTATTTTGATTTCCTGGGCTGTCGTTAAAGCGATTAGTATTCGCAGTTCTTGTCCTGCATTCCTCGATTGTATGTCCCATCCGATGACAATATCGACATGAAGGAGATTGTGATGGATATTTAATTTTATTAAAATCTGGAGAGCGTTGTAATTGGGGGGTTTAGCTTTGGAACTGCATTGAAATTTTGCGTTTTGCATTGTATGACTGGGCAACTTGATGCAGCATGCCCCAGTCTATTACATTTGAAGCAACGAAGATTTGAATTTATTGTTTGCTCAAATGGAGTTTGATTAATCTTGTTTTGTGCATGGGAAACAAGTTGTTTCTGGTCTAAACGTGATGCATGCTCCAAGATGTGTGATTTTAAAGCAGAAAAGGATTTAACGGAGTGCACTTTGGCTAAGGTCTGCAATTGTGGATTGGATAACCCATCTTCAATTGCTCTCACAGCCTGACACTCATTATCTCTTAACAAAGACCGTAGGAGCACCTTGTCCGTTGTATAGGAATGTGTTGCTTCATTTAGCTTGGACAGTGTTGTATTTAATCTCTGCAAAAAGTCTTTTACACCCTCCTCTCTTCTTTGTCTGGAGTTAGTCAATTGCGATTGTAGTTTGGACCTAGGGGTTTTGACTTCGAAAGTTTGGGCCAATAGCGATTTTAACTCAGGCCAATCTGAGATTTGATTGTGTCTGTATACGTCGTATGCCTCTGCGGATAATTTACTCCTTATTAAGCTAAGGAGGGATTGTTTTTTGTTCGCCGTCGTTGCTGTTGCGTATGTGTCATCACAACTTGAAATAAATTTGTGCAGATCTTTCGGATTTCCATTGAAATTGGGAATTAATGTTCTCGCTTCAGATGGGAAAAAACTTGACTGTTCTCTGAAAAATACATTGTGGTGATGCTCTGTGGAATTATTTGTAGTAGTCACATTTTGGAATCAAGAGTCCAATTGTTCTTGCAGCGCAATTACAGTGTCTGAGAATGATGTTTCCATGTTTATGTAATCATCTTTTGCGAAGTATCCGCTGTCTTTGTCGTTTGGGCCAACATTCAAGATTATTTCATTGTGTGTTTCTTCAAAATCATCCCAATATTTGTGCAACGAGTTTAATTTTTGGTTTAGATATACTGTTGCAGTTGCAAGTGAATAGACTGGATAATATGGAGTAGTATAGCTATGTCGGTTCTGGCGCATTTTTTGTGAAATTATTCTAAGTCCAAAATGTAAACAAAGGCACGTGTACGTCTACGTACATATTTGACCTTGAGATTGACCTTGAGATAAGGTTTGACAGTTCACTTCCGGTCTGTGGGTGTGTGCGTGTGTGTGTGTCGGTCTGTGTGTGTGTAAGTATGTGAGTGCCTATCGGAAAAATTTTTCTAAGTTCAGAAATGACATTTGGACTTAGAAAAATTTCGATAAAAATTGGTCTAGAACCGACATAGCTATACCGTGGATATTTCTGAAAAAATGTTATGATTAAATTTTTCTGAGGAAGTTGTGGTTTTACCATTTATTTATAAATTATAAATAACAGATGTACAGGATGTTGCGGTTTTGTAATTAATTATAAAATGTTTCAATAACATGTGTTCAGGATATTGCGGTTTATGGTACTAATTTAAATTTCTAATTTCAGTTATTGCGGTTAATACATTTTTATATAAATTAAATTTGGTTATGGTTACTAGCGGTTAATATATTTTAAAATCGCCTAATAAATATGTAGGAAGTGGTAGTTTTTAATATCATTGGAAAAAGTTACACCATTTTTTTTCTTAATATTTTCTTAAAATTCCTCTATAAAACCTTTCGACAATAATTGTTTGGACATTAGTAAGACTTTGAATTTTGTATAATAAAGTACTGTCTGATAGGATAAAATGGATTGTGATAATTCAAAAAAGTTGCATATCAGAAGAAGCCGGAGGATAAGAGTTGATAATTCCGTAACTCGAACGCCAAAACCTGATACTAAATATCTAGCTATTTTAAATGGATTTAACTTCAAGCCGACACTATCTGTTACAAAAATGGATGTAAACAAAACATATAAAATTCTCAACGTTACCAGGAAAAGTACTAGTTTTGGTGAAAAGCTAATGCTGGAATTGGATGATTACTACCTATATTTACCACCCCGATTCAATAATCTCTCGGAAGATGTTATTAATGACATCAATAACAAGCAAACCTATAAAATTATTAATGAGTTTCATCCTAATAAAACTTATAATTTGAAATTTAGTATTAGTGACAATGATGAAGGTGATGATGATGATGATGATGACGATGTAGAAGAAAATGAAATTAATTATCCGCATAAAATACCAAATATGTACAACTATTTAAAATAAACAAATAAATATTTATATATTTGAATAACATTTATTTAGTTTAATTTAATTTTATACAGTCAAATGGTGGAAAAAATTAAGGTGGTGCAATTTTAGAGTTATTGGTATCAATGTATATGGACTCATTATTAGTACGTTCTTGAGTCCTGAAAGGGTGAAAGAATTCCAGTTTTTCATCTTAGAAATAGAGAATCTTTCCCAGAAAATTTAAATTTTGATTTTGAATTTCATTCTTTTGAGCATATTAAAAATAGAAGTTATTTCTGGAGATGTAACACTAGTTGGAGAGATTGTAGATGCAGTTTTAAGTGGAAGAAAGGCTGATAAATTCCCCGAAAATTGTCCATTTGCTGATATTGAAAGTGATTCTGAGTGGATTGATAGAGGGAAGCAAGAATAATTAGTTGCTGTATTCATTATAATATTTACTACTTATTTGTACCTATGGCATAAGCTACGATGATTTGCTTTGAACATATAATTATATATTTTGTTAGTAAATTTATAAGAATAAGTTGTTTTTTTTTTTTTTTTACTTTTCACTCATTTTCCCAATATGTACATATATGGGTTATTAACATCGATTATTCAGGTGTATGGAGGAAAGAAAATGTATAAATATATTTTCATTTTTAACACCTGATCATTGGTAATCTGACAATAGATAGGTTAACACTGTTTCAAAGGCAAACATAAAAAATGTTTTGGGCTGATTCTATATGGGATGAAACGCATTTTTGTACCTGTTTGAATGGTTGGATGTATATGAAGATTGTGCATTCAGTTGTAAGATGTGACTTAATGAAAGTATATATGACTGCTGAAAATGGTAAAAGATGCAAGGTATTAACTTTGACTAGAGGTCAACCAATTCCCTCAAATTTTGGGGAAATGCGCATCAATCCATTTGAACATGTTAAGATTGAAGTCAAGGGAGGAGAAATAACTGTAATAGGTTGGCTACAAGATGGGACGATCAGACGTCCAAGTACTAATTTCTTCCTACATAACTGCCCGTTTGCAGGTGAGGAGGAGTGGTATCGTAAGCCAATAAAGCAACAAGAAGCAAACAAATCAGAAAAAATAAAAGATGTAAAAGAGTGTGAAAGCAGTAATACCCAAACAAATTCTGATATGAAAATTGAGTGATAAGGGTGGAATTGTATATAATCAATTAAATTACCGTAATAATGCATAGTCTTTCTCAACGTTTTGAGCAATCAACAACTAAACAAATAAAGAGATATTATGTCATTAAAAACTTTTATTTCATTTGCATTTGCATGCTCTTTATATGCAAATTGCTTAGCACTCCCAATCAATTTAAACTTAGGACAAAAATCAAGCGATAATATTGATTTTAATATACAGTTGCCAAATAATGATTCCATTCAAATTTCTTTATCATTTCGGTTACTTACTCTAAGTAATGCTACTTATGATGCATTACCTACAACAACAACTAATATGCCCTTAAATGATGATGATTCTTCTGTTATCTCTTCAGAAAATGGAAGTGAATCACCTAAGGAAACTGATGTGGAATTAATACCAGAAAATAGTGTAGTAAGTGTTGAGGAGGCAATTGAAGGATTTAGGCAAAACTTAATAAACAAAGAAAAAGATATAGGTGGAATTATAGAGAGTGATCGTGTGTTTTACAGGCATTTTAAATTAAACTTTGAGGAGGACAAATCAATGAGAGTTCGATGTACATATGATAGCAACTATGATCATAAAACTCTAAAAATATCTTGTTATGAATATCATGAACTTGAAGGAGAACGGATTTTGAGTAATGGTGAAATTGAATACTTCAGAGAGAATGACTCTACATATAAATCTGACATCACATCTGTTGATTTGAGGAAAATGAAGCAGACTTACAACATGGACATTTCATAAACTGTAGAGTTCCAGTTGAAGTGAATAAAAACAAAAGTTTATAATATTATGTGAATAAATCAATTGATTTTTTAAAACAAAAAAATTGTATTTTATTAAAAATTATCCATAAATTTCTTATACAGGAAAATATTTTGTAATGCACATACACCATTATGTATCATACATCGTGGTACATCAACATATTTTTTTCTTAATTCTTCTGATATAGGACACCCCTTTTCATCTAAATTGTAAATTGGTACATTATTTTCCAACTTTAATATATTGGTAATCCACTTGATTTTTTCATATCCTTTCACATATATAATTTTGTCTTGGAGAATGTCTTTAAAAAGGGTAGTGACACTATCCTGTGAAGTAAATCCTCCATTCCAAATAAATCCATGGTGATATTGATTTAGCCATCTTGCTTGATTTTGTAGTTCCGGAGGTAGATTTTCAAAGTTGTATATTGGTTTCAAAATAAAGTGCTGTAGTTGATTATCCTGAGTTATAATGGCAATTTCCTTTAAGATGAACGTATTTCTAGGTCCTTTGAACCCTTGAATATCAATGATGCAATTCATTTTTACAGTTTATGAACTTCACTAGTTAGAGGATTGTACTGAACTATTCTATCATGTATAAGTAGACAGTATGCAGCAGTATTTTTCGGTATATTTACAGATGTTTGAAACTCTATGCTGACATCTACAGGACCAGTTTTGAGATATTCATTTTGGCGTGAGCAATCAATAACAACTAAAGGAGCCAAATTTTTGAACTGCTCTTTAGTGAGTAATGGTTCAGATCGGCGGTTGTAATATGACTGTTGGAATTTACAATACATCTCATATAATATAGCGTATTGATCTATGTTATATTTTATATTCAAATCATTGTATGGATATTTTTCAGATTTAGATAAACTTTTAGGTCTGTGAGGTTGCAGTGCTCAAATTTGGATGCATCTTTTTCACTCGAATCTTTACGGTCAATTTGTAAAGTAAAGATCACATATCTTGGTTTTTCTAGTTGATTAACTGTTTTAACAGCCCATGTATGGCGGGTGGACTGTGGTGGTGATGGATATTCATACAAATCCCAACTTCGAAATACCATTTCAATTGGCCGATTGCTTTCAGTAATTTTCAATAGAGACAACTTTTCCATATCAGCTACAGTAACATGTGGCAGATGCCATTGTAATTTAAGTATATTTACTGAGCCATCACAATCTTTGGCATAAACTGAATTCAGGTCCGTTCTGGAACGAACCAAAACTAGTTCATGTTTGGCATTAATAACTATTTTCTTGTAGTCTTCAGCAAATCAAAGAAGATATTTTAGTGGTATGCAAAAATTAAAGTCTCCATCCGGATTAAGAGTTATATTGGTGAGAGACCATCCTGAATTTAGAAGCATTTTACTTTCACTTTCGTTTAACGAAAGCTTATTCTTTATCGTTGAGGTAAGACCAACATTTTTATTGCGATCAATTTGTACTCCATTTATTTCATACCGGATCTCCTCAAATAAAAATGCCATCGCATTATTAGTTAACTTTACATCTGCAGTTTTACCAGCCTTAGGGATACATTCCAATTTCCCTTCAATGTAAATAAAACTTTCACTTGGAAGTACATAGATGTCTTGATGTTGAATAGCTATACGTATTTCATCATTGTTTTTGAAAGAGTTCGTAAAGGGTGAGTAACTATGATATTCAATTTTTGCGACACTATTATCATAGCTTACAGCATCCTTTATACTCAAAACTTCACTCATTGCTCGTCTTTTATGATAAATCCTAAAGATCTCAAGTATTTCTTATTTTGCTGGGTAAGTTTAAACCTGTTTTCACTTTGAGGTCCAAATTGGGTGAGAGTTGTAGAAGAACTGTTGTTGAGGGTAGCTGATGTACGTAATTTATCCTTATTATATATTATCATGTTGAGGTTTAAGATGTAACCTAGCTGTTATTGTCTCTCCCCTAAAATTTATTAAGTCACCGTCCTGATCAATGAGCTTTAAGCTAATGGAAGTAATTCTTCGAGTGGTTAGCGGTAAATAAATGACGTTCTTTGGTACCTCAACTATCTTATAACCAGGCCCCACCTTTGGGGAGAATTCGTGTATTGTATGTACTCGTGTATCGTTCATGAATGATCCACTTATTATATTACATTCCACTCTTATTGTATTAACTTTAATTATATTAACTGGTAAATCTGATACATGCAATTTATTAGGTTCCAATAGTCGCTTACTAAACCCTAAAAGTGATCCAACTGTACCCTCTTTGTTAAAGTAAATGGGCCCACTAGATTTGATTTCACTTTTCAAAGTGTTATTGTTCGCACGCAATTTTATATGGTAACTCTCTTTACTTAATTTACTTAATTGATTCTCAAGATATTCAGCTATGTCATCTATCTCATATGATCCTGTAGGTATTTCTATAACCGCACCCCCAATGTGAAATAGATTATTTTTGTTATTCTCAATATTTGGTATTGAATTGTAAGTTTGGAAATCAATTAACCCACATACATAGTCCCCTGACAAATCTATGGGTGGGAAATACTCAGTTGTTAATATAGATGAATTTCCGCTTAATGTAAGTGTTAATGACATCGTGGTGTAATTTAAAATGACGTAATTATCTGGTTTCCCCTCATTTTATATAGATTTGTAAAGGCAATGAGAATCATTTCAGTTTTAACCACAGGTGGATTCAGTAGTACAAGAAAGAAATAAAAATATGGAAAGATTAAATGATGAAGTGCAAATATTTCTTAAACATTTCGATATTAGCAGATTCTTGCAAGTGTATGACAAGTTGTTACTAGAAGAACATAAGGAGGAAATAGAAAAATCCTACCGCTTTTTGGATGAATATAAAGAAATGAACATTTTGACTTCAAAATATGGGGAGCATTATGAATCCTGCAGTTGGGCTTACAATACTTCAACATCGGGTCCAGATACTTGTAATTGTCGACATGTTAAAAGAGAATTTTTGCGAATATCCAAACTAGTGAAGTTATATAATAGAATTAAGGGACCTTGTTGTTCCTATTGTATAAAGGAAATATTTTAAATAAAAAAAATACATACATATTCTTTTATTTATCGTAACAATCATACAAAAATTTTAAACATAAATGACCACATATTACTGAGTTATATGTCTGATATGGGGAATAATTATACCTTACATTACTAGTTAAATATTTTCTAATTTCTAATGGGGGTTGTAAATTTCCAAAACTATCAAAGTACTGAATATCTTTATCATTTTTATAGTACGCTACCCAATGACTTCCTGGGCCAGATGATATATCCAAGTTGATAATACCGCATTCCTTCTTGTTTAGTTTCTTTGGAAGCTTATCTCGCATGAAAACTCCTCGAAAATATGGCAGATCTTTTGCATATTTATGCAAATCTACCTCAGTTAATGGTCTTTTAGGTAGCGTTTTCAATAGTTTTTTGGCTCTGGGTTTAGGTAGAGCCCCAATCCTTTTTTATGAGGTTTTAGGTAAAGACCTTTCCCTATTAGGCGGGATTCCATTTCTTCATTATGTCTCTTACTCTCTTTAAGCTGCTCCTTTGCATCCTTAACAGCATTAACAGCTTTAATAATAGTACCAGCACCTCCTCCTAAAGATCCTAAAGCAGAAAGGCCAGCAAATAAAGGAACGAGGAATGGTAAAATACCTCCAGTTTTTGGTATAGGTATGACTCGTGGAACTTTCACATTTTTCTTCCTATATTTAATTGTATCTCCAATTCCTTTCGTGCCAACGCAATGGCTCTTTGCAAAGAATCAGGTTTTTGCCTTTGAATAGATTTACGCGCCTTTGAGATAACCATTCTGAGTGTAATGTTTTTTTTTGCTTTATTTCTCTTAGCTTTGCTCTTTTTCTTCTTATTCCCCATTTTCGTCATACCCATCCCGAATTTAGTCTTAGCATTCATGATATTGGTAACTAGCAGTGCGTTTGAACGCTCACCTAGGCTTGCGTCAGTAGATTTAACTCGACTCCAAGCCTTTTCAGCCAAAATCCGATCTGCTATGTTGCGATCTGATGTACTTTTTAATTTAGAGTAGGCAATATCATGTTCTTTACATGCACTATCTAAGGGATTAATACCAGGGTCACCACGAGCTAATCTTTTTGCTAGCTTCGTACCAGGTCCACAATACTGGTAGCCTGGTAAGTGTAATTCAAACGGCAGTTTATTAATGAGTGTATTAATTACCCCCGAACCTTTCTTATTATGCTCAAGCATAAGTATGAATGACTTTAACCTTCAACATTCAGATAAAAACTAAAAAAGTATTTAAATTTAGTATGCATTTATAGGTTGGAGTTAGTATTCAAAATGAAGTTCATTAAGCAAAATCTATCGCTGCCAATAAGAAATAATGATTTTCGGAGCAATATTACAGAAATTGGCAGACATAGTTCATTATTACCAAATAGTATACGTGCACTAATAGTTGGCCCTTCCAATTGTGGAAAAACCAATGTTATGATTAGTTTGCTGGAGCATCCTAATGGTTTGAGCTATGAAAACGTTTATGTGTATTCAAAATCACTCTATCAATCAAAATATTTATACTTAAGAAAACTTTTATCACCCATAAAAGGATTAGGCTATTATACATTTTCTAATAATGATGATGTTATACCATTTGATGAGGCAAAACAAAATTCAATTTTTATTTTTGATGATGTAGCATGTGGGAAACAAGACAACATACGATCTTATTTTTGCATGGGTCGACATAATAACATTGATAGTTTCTATCTTTGCCAAACTTATACTCATATACCAAAACACTTGGTACGAGATAATGCCAACTTTCTCATTTTATTTAAACAAGATGATACAAATCTTAGGCATGCTTATGATGATCATGTGAATACGGATATGAGCTTTGATACTTTCCGAGATATGTGTGCTAAGTGTTGGAAGGATAAATATGGGTTTCTGGTAGTAGACAAAGACAGCCCCTTAAGCAGGGGGCGTTACCGTCAGGGATTCGATACATTTATTTCCGTATAAATATAACAGATCCATTAAAGCAGTCAACAGATCAGATAAAGCAGTTAGGAGAGCAGTTGAAGCTGTTAACAGATCAGTTAAAGCAGTTAGGAAAGCAGTTAAAGCTGTTAACAGACCAGTTAATAAAGGTGTTAATAGACCAGATCGGTTTTGAAAAAAATTATCAATACAAATGAGTAATAAGAGGGAGTTAATTAGGAATA
This sequence comes from Dioctria linearis, assembly GCA_963930735.1. Taxonomy (NCBI): domain Eukaryota; kingdom Metazoa; phylum Arthropoda; class Insecta; order Diptera; family Asilidae; genus Dioctria; species Dioctria linearis. Next base: position 124,742,093 of record OZ005742.1, on the reverse strand, counting down.
TTATTAAAACTAGGAATGCTATCAAGAAAAAGTATCGAACTATAAAAACGGGGCGAATCGATGTTGAATCTCAACTTGAAGAAACATTTAAGCCCATAACAAAACCACTTAAAGAGCTTATAAGTGAAACAAAAGTAAAACAGGGACTTCATGCTGATATCAAATCAGAACCTAAAAAGGAAAATAAAATAAATGATGATGATGATGATGATTATGATGGCTTCGAGTTAAACCCAAAACAAATGTATATGAAAATGGAACCAACAAGCACACCACTAAAGTATAGAGACTCTTCTTTAATGTCATCACAAGACGAGTATGGAACACCAACTCATTCAAGAACCTTAGCTAATAAATCAGATTCCACCCTCAACTTATCAACTGGGTTAGTTAATAAATATTTAGGATTTTACCAAGCCAAAAGTCCTAAAATTGACCGAACTTATGATGTTTGTATGGATAATGGGAGGTGGAAAATTGGGAAATCTAGCATTGACATTGATGCACAAAATTTTGTCATTAATGGGAAGCACTATAACATAACAGCTGGCTTATGCGAACTTCTTTTTATGAAAGAACCATCAAACAGATTATATGGTGAAAAAGACTTGGCTAATTATCGAGAAATCTTGGAAGATTCTAATGCCCATAGACGTGATTATAGTGCAGATGGGCAAATAAAAGGTAGTAAAGGACCTAAATATAAGAGAATTATTAGAAAATTTATCAATCATGAAGGTATGGGTCTCATGAAGCTTCCCAGAGAGGCTATTGACTATGTTTACTGGGATGATCCAAACGAATTGGTAGACAGATTACGACTTTTAATTGGCTCTCAAGTAGCCGGGAATAATAGTCATAACAATGAAATTGTTTCCATTATTGAGGAGTTAAGGGAGTCTGATTTAATTTTATAAAAGCACCCTTCCGCTTTTTTATATATTTATTCACGAAATGACTGTTGATAAGTTCGGACGATCGCTAAGAGATGGTAATATTGGACGAGGTTCTCCTGGACCTCGAGGAGAACGGGGTCCCTCTGGACCACCAGGCGAAAGAGGCCCCACCGGACCTGCAGGAGTGGGTTTTCTGTTAACATCAGATAACAACTATGATATGCAATTCAGCAATATTAAGAATCTCAAAAATCCAGAAGAAGATAGTGATGCTGTAAACAAGCTATATATAGATGAGGCAATAGATAAATATTTAGATTTATGCAAATCCCATAGTAGTTTAGAAACAAAAACAACTAAGAGTGAATTAGAGGAAGAGCTTGCGAATGTACATAATATTATTAAAATAACTAGAGAAAAACTGGAAACATTGACCCAATCACACATAAATAAGTCATTTGAAAACTTAAAAGTTTATATTGATACAAAGTGTGAAGACATTGAAAAGAACTTACGAGGGTTAATAAATGTAGAATCTCTTATAGTCAAAGCTAACAATGAGTAAAGAGGCCCTTGTGAGTGAGCTGCATAAAGCAGCTCGTCGAAATTTTCCCCGGCGTCGTGTCATTATGAAAGATTTGGATGACCTCTGGCAAGCAGATTTGGTTGAAATGAGTGCTTATGTTCGCGAAAATAATGGATACTACTATTTGCTAACAGTGATTGATACATTTTCAAAATATGCTTGGGTAGAGCCCATTAAAAATAAAACTGGAAAAGAGGTAACGGCTGCAATGAAAAAAGTTCTAAAAAGCGGTCGGACTCCTAAACATTTGCAGACAGATGATGGTAAAGAATTTTATAATAAAATATTCCAGACACTAATGGTAAAGTATGGAATCAAACACTATTCGACTTTTAGTATAATGAAAGCCTCAATAGTTGAAAGATTTAATAGAACATTGAAAGGTATGATGTGGAAAGAATTTAGTAAGAATGGTTCCTATCGTTGGATTGATTTTGTACACAATCTTGTTCATGAATACAATAATAAAAAGCATAGGACCATTAAAACGCGCCCCACCGATGTTAATCACATTAATAAAAATATTCTACTACAAACAGTATACAATCACATAAAAATAGTGGGGGTAGCAAAATATAAGGTTGATGACTATGTTCGCATCAGCAAGCACAAACATATATTTGAAAAGGGGTACACACCGAACTGGACAACTGAGATCTTTAAAATTAAAACCATACAAAACACGAGTCCGGTGACATATCTTCTAGAGGATTATGAGGGACATCCAATCAAAGGAGGATTTTATGAAAAAGAACTACTAAAGACTAAATATCCGCATAATTACCTTGTTGAAAAAGTATTGAAGAAGAAACGGAATAAATTTTTTGTAAAATGGCTAGGGTTCTCTGCAAAACACAATTCATGGGTCAATAAAAATGAAATATTATAAATTTGTTGTATAAATAAATGATTTATAAGACTAGTAATTAATCTGATGGGAATAATTAAGGATTATTAAAGGATTGAAATAAAAATTTTTAATGTATGAAAATTTTCTTTATTAATAATACTATATAAAAAATCTAGTGGTTCAATAAACTATAATGGCCCCATGGTAAAGTATCTGTAGAACCATTTATTAAATAGCGCTTATCATCATAAGGACTTAAGGCTAATTTATTCTGACTTATACTAAAAACATCATGATTTATAGATTGTATGGAATTCTGCTGTCTATAAATTTCAGTAAATTGATTCAAACATTTTTTATAATCATTAAAACATATTGATGTTTTAGTTACATAACTCTTAACTCCTTAACTCTTTTACATAATCTTCACCTTCAACTCTTAAACTATACATTTTAGCTCTTAATCCAATAAATTCTGTCATAATTCGTCCATTAAGTTCATCCTTCATCAATCCTGGTACTTTGTTATTATTCTGTAATATATGATAAATGTTATTAATAGGAAAATCACTAGTATCGAACATATGAATATCCCGCTTCATTATTTCATATGGATCTTTCTCAGTAATCTCATAAATTAGAGAATCTGTGTCAGTATAGAGACATTTACACAGATTTCCAAAAATACGTTTCATGTATCCATAATGAAATTCATATATACATGTTTTGGATATATCCAACACAGCTTGCCCCACGTAGATAGGTTTATTCATGTACACTTGAATTTTATTTAATTCAACTGCAATTAAGTTTTCATCAAATATAGTTCGACTGTGAAAGTTTGGCTTAGCAATCATTACTTTAGCACCATACCGACCATACCATTTTGTGAAAAGTTTGACATCCACACGTTTTCTGACATTTTCCATAGTTTTTCCGAATACTGCATTATTCAAAAGCTTAAAAAAGTTCTTGTCGAACTCATTTCTCGCAGCCGCTCTAAAAGTGGTGTTTAAATCAATGTATTTTTTTAACCATGGTGATTGATCAAACTGTAAAATTCTATGCACCTTTTTTAATATAAGCCCCTTATCTAGGCATTGCTTAAGATTACGGTAGTGTATAACATATCTCTCTTTATTATATTCAGTTAACAATAGCTTTGAATTTTTGGACTTAGGCGGTTTCATTTCAGTTGGAGCAAATGGTAGATCTTTATGATGATCATGTATTTCATGTGGATATTCCAGGTCAACTTCTAAGAGATAACCAACCTCTGAATCATCTGGAATAGTTTTAATATCAATATTATTAACCCACTTAAAATTTCCTGTTGGTAAAAACTGTGCCATGGCCCATCCATATAGATTATTTGCATCATAGTACATTAAAAAGTTTATTCTATTGTGTGAATCATAATCAGTCATATATTTATTATTAGCTTTGCTGTATCGAGTACTACACTGAGTTATACCACCTCTAATACCACGTTCAATGAATAATAACATATCGATATCTGTAATTAGCTCCAATTTTACTTTTGTATATAGTAACATAGCATCCCAACTTAAGCCTGGTGTTGTAAAGTAATGAGCTGGATCCAATCTGTGACTTCGTAGACAGCTATGTCGAAAGTTTTCAAAAATTTCAGCTAATAATAAAACATCAGTTTTCAAATATAAGTCTGAATATTCTCCGAGTGTTTGAATATTAAATGCATTCCATACCTTTTGTGCATGAGCATAATCATCATCATTGATATTGCTATTATTAAGTTTATTATAGAAATTTGCTTTAGATGGAAGTTGACTTTCATTTAATTTACTCCAATTGTCCATGTAATCATAAGGGAATACACCCTTTCGTGAAAGGAGTTGATGGTTATTGGGAAACTCATTTTTTATTAAGTGGAATTCATCGCAGTATGATGCTAACTTTTCAATAGATGATGGTAAAAATCGAAATGAATCGATAAACTTAAACGTAGCTTGATAATCATCCACCTTTTTTGTGAATGCTATATATCTCTCTTTATTTAGTGGCAGCAGATTAATCTTACCATTAAAAGCAGCAGCTATATCCTTAATAATGAAATGAGCATCGTATCCACTCAAATTGTGAAACACCACTGGAATTACACGACTGTCCTGAAAATTTAGGTTACAGCTTTGATGTGCCATTCCTCGCACTTTTCCTGTTAGATGACAATGATCAACAACGCGTACATCAGTAGCAGTAAACACAATTTCACATATGTGGCATACCGTTTGTCTCATTAAATTGTAGTTAAGCTCAGCACTAATCTCATCCATTGGAATCTCGCATATAAATGTTGGTTCAATATCTTCAGCCAACTGTTTAAGTTCATTCGCGAACCATGTTCCACAGTTAGAACCACGATATGAATGATAAAAATTTAATGTTGGATCATAAGAACATACGAAATAATAACCAATACTATGCATTTCATGCTTTTGATAACGCTTAGTGGTATGACCAGCTGTAACATTAATTGGACATAGCAAACTCTCAATATCAGCGTATATTATGTATGGACACTTTTGTTTATAATTGTAGTTTTGAAATGATAACCACTTTTGATTTTCTGTAGGCAAAATTAACACTATTGTAACCATAAAAAATAGACTCATGTAGGTTCCAGATCTCTTCAATATCATCTTCAGACACATCTGCCAAAACCATTTCCTCAGCCATTCGGACTATGTTCAATAGAAGTACTTCCGTATCTCCAACAGTAAGCACTCCTCCCTCTTGCAAGTGGTGGATTAGGTCGTTCAATTCTATCTTAATCCAATTAAGACAGTTCAGGTAATCTTCTTGCTCCTGAGCCACTATCATGTCAATAACATGAGGTGTATTCATTTCTTTAAATAACTGTTGACTTTTCTGTAACTTGAAAGCTTCTACATTATAATACAAACAATTACACACTTTTATACTGATGTTACCTTAAATTTTTTAACTTTAAATTTCTCACTGATAATATTACCACAAATTCTGAATATTTGCTCTTTAAAAATTTAAAAATGATAATAAAAACCACACCTGAAACTTCCTCTAAAAATTAAAGTTTAAATTTCGCACTGATAATATTACCACAAATTCTGAATATTTGCTCTTTAAAAATCTAAAAATGATAATAAAAACCACACTTGAAACTTCCTCACAAATTATCATACAAAACAATATGCGGATGTCGCGGTTTTAATTTTTGTTCAAACTTTTTCAGCCGAACATTCATTTTCTTAAAAATTTTTTGGTCAAACCACAATAATGTTGATAAAATTTATTATCATACAATATTTCAAGAAGCTTGCAAATTTTTGCATAAAGTTTTATTCCATCCGGACTAAGAACTCACTGATAATATTACCACAAATTCTGAATATTTGCTCTTTAAAAATCTAAAAATGATAATAAAAACCACACCTGAAACTTCCTCACAAATTATCGTACAAAACAATATGCGGATGTCGCGGTTTTAATTTTTGTTCAAACTTTTTCAGCCGAAAATTCATTTTCTTAAAAATTTTTTGGTCAAACCACAATAATGTTGATAAAATTTATTATCACACAATATTTCAAGAAGCTTGCAAATTTTTGCATAAAGTTTTATTCCATCCGGACTAAGAATATTTTCACAACACCCAAAAAATTTGAGCCTCCGGACTAACATTATTTTCGCAATATAGCTATGTCGGTTCTATTTTATTTTTTGATTGAAATTTTTCTAAGTACAAATTGAAGCTTCCTGGACTTAGAATATTTCCAAACAAGCAAAATTTTTACTTTCTGTGACGTCATTTGGACTTAGAATAATTTCACAAAAAATGCGCCAGAACCGACATAATAGCTATGTCGGTTCTAGACCAATTTTTATCGAAATTTTTCTAAGTCCAAATGTCATTTCTGGACTTAGAAAAATTTCGAAAATTTTTCAGAAATATTCTAAGTCCAAATGTCATTTCTGGACTTAGAAAAATTTTAATAAAATTTTTCAGAAATATCCCACAAAAAGCTATGTCGGTTCTAGATCAATTTTTATCGAAATTTTTCCTAGTCCAAACGTCATTTGGACTTAGAATAATTTCACAAAAAATGCGCCAGAACCGACATAGCTATACTAAGAAAAAATTTTCCGATAGGCACTCACATACTTACACACACACACACACACACACACCCACAGACCGACACACACACACGCACACACCCACAGACCGGAAGTGAACTGTCAAACCTTATCTCAAGGTCAATCTCAAGGTCAAATATGTACGTAGACGTACACGTGCCTTTGTTTACATTTTGGACTTAGAATAATTTCACAAAAAATGCGCCAGAACCGACATAGCTATACTACTATATGGGATAATGTTTTTTGTCTATCTTCTTGCAATCGAAATCGTACTGTATTCGATTGATCTTTGAGCTGTCCTGGTTCTCAGCTGCAGTTGTTTTTTGAGAAGTTTTTGGAAGTGAGTGGGCTGATATGGATTTCAACCTATCGGACAGAGTTGCCTTTGTAAGATTGTACCAGTCCTCTGTTTTGTCATAGCATGACTGCTTAAAATAATAATGAGTTTCAGTAAAATCTTCATGATCTTGAATCAGGGTTTCCGTTTTTTCAAATGAAGCCCATCCGTCTTCCAAATTTTGGAGTTTTTCAGAAATAAAATCTGAAGTCCTTTTACTTTTATTCGCTCTATGATAATCGGCCAGAATTTGTCTAATTTCTGTCATTTTTGGGACTCTCAATTAAAAGTATATATCATCAGAATATAGAAAGGCTCCCAACAATAAAAAAAAGTAAGGTTTTCTTTATTCATAGATAATTAAGTAAAATTTTGTAAAAAAAAATGATTTGTGTAATGTTAGAAAAACACAGTAATGGAAAACAAAAATTTCTGTTTTTTTTTTTGTAAGCAAAATATATGAATAATGAGTAAACACTGAAGGGAAAAATGAATGAAATTAATTTAATCGTCTCCTCCGACCAATATCTTCACCTGACGACAGGTTTATAAAGTCTTCTCGCAAGTGATCGATTATTGATCTTTTACGAAATCCTCTGACCAACAAGCTCACGAGGTCTTGCCGCAGAGGACGCTTAAAGGAAGAGCGCATTTCACTATTTTTCACCACTAGTAATTTAGTTAATAAAAATAAAATAAATTTTGGGAGTGGACAATAGGAAAACAATTTAAATATCAGTTAATAAACAAACAAACAAAAAAATCACTAAAATGGTTTTATAATGCCGAAAACCGTATATGTGACGAACAGTGTGATCGTAAATAGAAATTGCACGAATTCAATCGCAAATATAAAAAATGTAATGCCTTTAACATTAAATATGAACAAATTATTTTCACGTAAATTTATTTCCTACACTTTTACTTGTTATTTCAAATATGAAAGTGTATGTGTTGTAAATATTGTTATATTAATAACTTATAAAAATCTGCAATGGATAAGTACTAAAAATTTTAAAGATTTTTACGACTACCTTATTGATATCCACTTAGGTTCTGAATTAATAAGTGCAAGTTTTTGGGTTGGTTGGTTGGTTGATGATTGATGAAGTTGTTGAAATTGATGGGAAATATTCCGGGTGCTGTTGGTTTTGGAAAGATTTGTCGGGCATCCAGGTTGATGACTTCCTGATGTTGTCGAAAGCGCTGAAGGTTGATGATGGTGATACGTCGCGCGTCCTGGACGACGATTTCTAGATGTCTTCCTTCTGTGAATCGTCTTGTTGAGGCAGGGATGAAGCCTCGCTAAAATCCCTCGTTGGAGCACTATGGCACTCTAAACTTGCTTTCCTCTTAGTACCCTTTTTCGGGTACCCGGGCTTATTTTTTTTTTATTATTATTATTATAATTTAATTTTTTATTTATTTTTTATTGTTTGGATTACTTTCCGTTTATTTAAATTGGCACTGATTTGTTAATTTAAAGAGATGTTGGGTCGTAGATTTTTATTATTATTTAATTTAATTTAATATTGGCACTGATTTCGGGGCACCGCTGCCACCAAAATGTTATAGTTCGTGAGCCGTGCTCTGGAATAAAGAGCCGACAACTCGTCTTTAGTAAAGGAATTAAAATTTTCGATGATAGAAATGATAACTACACTTCAGTTATTTTTGAGATTATAATATATTTAGTTCATAATAGGAATTGATACACTAGGAATTAAATTCACTGTATATGAATTAGTAAAAGAAATTTTAATCCACTGCGTTTTTGATGCGGAAATGACAATTTTTTTTTAAATTAGAAATTATAATTCACTGCTTTTTTGATATAGAATTATCAATTTTGTTAAATTAGAAATTCTAGTTCAGACTCTACGGTTAAAAAGAAAACTCCGCGATCTTGTCTTTACTTGACGGATTTTAAAAAAACACTCCTCGAGGTTTGGGCAAATTGCACCCAGGTACCCATGCTCGCTTTAAAAGCTCTTTTTTCTTTTTATTGTTTTCTCACGACATTGAAAAAACGTACGTGAGAAAATGTAAAAAAGTGCATCTATGCAAATCTGTAATCTGATATGCACTTGTGCGCCCGTCTTGACATATTAATTTTAAGAGGGCGCGAATAATTGTGATAATTGTATGTATGTATGTACATACAATTAGATTGGATTAAGTAGGTAATGTACGTATGTACATAGTACATACGGAAAAAAGTAAGAAGACACTGTATGTAGATAAGTGTGCATACCGTGTGAGTGGAATGTGTGTCTGATAACAAAATGCAATTTATGCTAAATTGCATTTTGATATAATGTAGGAATGCATTTTGAATTTTTATATGAAATTTTAAAATGAAATAGTTTTTTATTTTCAGGGTCTTTTATGTGGTACATCAATATATTGTATAGGTTGTGATTCGGGGCATTGGGCACCTGAGTCACAACAAAACCAAACAAATCTGAACTGTGTAGGAATCCTTCACGGCTCAAACAACCTCTATGGAACTCCAGTGCTTCACTATGCAAAGCTGGGAAAAACTTTTATAAAAAAATATCTCTACGCGCAAAAATTTATCCTCCGCACTGACCATGCAGCGCTTAAATGGCTTTTGCAGTTTAAGAGCCCTGAGGGGCAAGTAGCAAGATGGACAGAGCGACTCCAAGCTTATGACTTTGAAATCCAACACCGAAGAGGACGTATCCATGGAAATGCAGACGCCCTTTCACGACGTCCATGCAAGGTTGAATGCAAACATTGCGTTCGGGTGGAAGAAAAAGAAACAAAGGCAACTGTACAGCTGATAAATGTGGAACCATCGACAGGCTGGGACAACGAGAGCTTGCGAACAGCACAACGAGAAGACCCCGACATATCACCCATTCTCGCTTGGAAAGAAGACATGGAAAGACTACAATGGAAGGATATTTCGGAGAGGAGTGAAAAACTGGGCTCAATGGAATTCTCTTCACGTTGAATGTGGTATATTAAAACGCAAGTGGGAATCAACTAACGGCGAGTCATTCAGAATGCAGATAGTCGTGTCAGCATCCCAGGTCAAAGATGTTCTAGAAGAAATGCACAGTGGAGCATCTGGAGGACATTTGGGGGTGGATAAAACAAATTCAAAAATACGTGAAAGAGTTTACTGGTTAAATATGCGAGAGGATGTTGAGGAGTGGTGCCGCAGATGCACTATCTGCGCTTCATGCAAAGGACCATCACACAGAAGCAGAGGAGAAATGCAGAAGTATAACGTAGGAGCCCCATTTGAGAGGATAGCCATAGATAACGCCGGACCTTTTCCAGAAACGAATAACGGTAACCGCTACATATTAGTTGCTGTTGACTATTTCAGTAAATAGCCTGAAGCTTATGCAATCCCTAATCAAGAGGCAACCACAGTGGCGGAACAAATAATAAAGACTTGGGTCAGTAGATTTTTTGTGCCTGACGAACTTCATTCGGACAAAAGACGGAACTTCGAATCACGGACTTTCCAAAAGATGTGTAAAATGCTGGGAATAAGAAAAACCAGAACAACTCCTCTGCATCCGCAATCTGATGGCATGGTAGAGCGCTTCACCAGAACATTGGGCGAGCATCTAAAGAAAGTAGTCGACTATCAACAACGCGATTGGGATCGACATATTCCCATGTTTCTAATGGCCTATCGATCAGCTGTTCACAACACGACCGGACAAACTCCAGCAAAGGTCATATTCGGAAAGGAGATGCGTTTACCTAGCGACCTCAAGTTTGGTACACCCAGAGGTGAACAAAAGTTATCAGACGATTATGTATCGGAACTTAGACAACGATTAGCTGATGTACATGAGGCCACGAGAGCAAAATTAGCATTAAATACCGATCGGATGAAGACCCGCTATGACTTACCTGATAATTCAGCCGGATTTAATGAAGGTGACCTTTTTTGGCTGTACAACCCGAAACGACGTAAGGGCCGTTCTCCAAAATTACAACAACACTGGGAAGGACCGTATTCAGTAGTGACTAGAATTAATGACGTAGTATACAGGATTCACCGGGGCCACAAGAGGAAAGCAGAAAATCGTTCACCTGGATCGTTTGTGTAAATACTACGAGCATCAATGAATGAGCATGAATCACATGTTGTTCGGGACGAACAATTTTAAGATGGGGGCAGTGTTACGCGCCACAAAGTGATTGAAGCGACATCTATTGGAAATGGAAACAACTTTAGGTTAGTGACATCCTAGTAAACTATGGGTTCGGAAAACGGAATATTCAGGAAAGTTCTAGGATAATTCGGAGAGTATAAATACGGCGCTTCTCACATCCAGAAGGGAGTCTTATTTCAGACAGTGAAGTGAACGAAGTTAACTATTAGGATTGTGATAATTAGAAGTATAGTACTAGCGATAACTGTAAAGAGTTGGTTTGATAATTATTTGTGAATTTGTGAGAGTAAACGGTAAAGTTAAATAAAGAAAGAACTTTTGAATTATATCTGAAATATTGTGTTTTAAATAACGAACTAAGGCCACGCTCGTAACAATATTCTTATTAAAAATATCCTTTTAAACGCTCGACACATTTAATAAATGAAATTTCAGTATCTCTTCTTTCACAATCGTCGCTCACCGCCTGACGTTGCAATTGTGTTCCCAATCATTCGACGGCCTGTTTTGACATCCGAATTTCCAGCTGCCGTTTCCCGCTCTGCGGTTGCATTGTGCTTAGGCCTTTAGTTATTTATTCAATGTTTAAACTTCGTAAAACTCTCCATTCGCGATTCTTTTACATACTTGGGAGTAAGGGAAAAAGCTCCATCAAGTTGGGCGGTCAATTTTTACTTATTTTATTTTTTATTGCACATATCGATTGTTGATCGTTTTTTGGTGTTTGTTGGCTTATTTTAAACGTTTGTTGGATAATAGTTTTTTCGAAAATCTAAAAAGAAAATTCGTCATCAAGTCATCAAGCCGGAAAATTCTTATATTGAAATTAATTTAATTTATAACCAGCTCAATCAATTTGTTACATACAGGGCATCCATTGGCATCAGTTAAACATCTATATACATACATACATACATGTCTGAATCGATTTCGCTTTACGCAGAATCTTAAATTTCATGCATCAATAAAGAAATGCAAATATGTAGATACGTACATACCTACAGCATTCTCATTGCATGCAGAATTATAATTCCCTGCTGCAAGTATAAACATATCTACAAACATATTTGCAAAGTTCAGTAAAGTCACTCGCTACCGACCTACACCAATTTCTTAATCACATAAAGAAACAAGTGAAGGCAGTGACACAATACCCTGCGCGCAAGAATTCGCACGATGCAATTTGATAACCGTGCGCCAGCGGTAGAACTTAGGTGAACAAAACAATGGTTCACGATGATGTCATAATAGCAGCAAAGCGGCGAACAGTCTATGGAAGTATTTATGTATGTACATATGAAAGCGATGAATGCCGTGATGTAACAACAACAAACCGGCAAAAGCTTTGCGGAAATTAATGTCATAAAGAAACACTTTACGGAAATAATAATTATGTACGAATAAATGCTGTGATGAAATTAGCTTAGCGTAATAAGAAAATAGCAATAGTATTAAGTCGAGAATTGTATAAATATCTCAGAGATGAATATCTTACAACGGGTGAGTATGTTTCCTGAAAATCAATACCTTTACGTTGTGCGCATCCTCTGATTACTAGCCGCTCTTTATATCTTGGAGCATTACCTTCTTCATCCCTTTTAATTTTGAACACCCATTTACAACTGATGGCTTTCTTATCTACTGGAACGTCTGTTAATTGACAGGTTGAATTTTCCTTCAAGGAACAAAATTCCTCATTCATGGCTTCAATCCATTGCTCTCTATCATGCCGATTCATGGCTTCATCTATAGTACATGGTTCAACTGAATCTACATACATCGCACTATAGACTATATAGTCATCTAATATTTTTGGTTTTGGTATTCTAGAAGAACGTCTTACTATGGTTGACGTATCCATTGTTGAATCATTATCACGAAAAATATATCGTTCTGTTTCGCACGTTTCTTATGATTCCGATTCTCTTACTTCATCCAAAATTTCTAATTGCATCTCGTTTACATTTTCGTGGTCATCTTGCATCTGAAAATGAACTTCAGAACGAGGTTGATTATCACCACTTCTGTTTATTTGATTTTCAATGAAAATAACATCACGCCTAACTATAACGTTTTTCATGGATGGCTGATATAGGCGATATCCCTTTGAATCTGCTTCGTATCCTACGAAGATACATTCTTCACACTTCGGATCCCATTTCTTACGTAACTTTTTGGGAATATGTGAAAAACATCTGTATCCAAACGTCCTCAAATGACTCAAATTAGGTTTCCTGTTTGACCATACTTCCTGAGGAGTCCTCTCTAATCCTTTATGTGGAGACCTATTTATCAGATAAGCTGCTGTCGCTGTTGCTTCTGCCCAAAATATTTTGTTAATGTTAGCATCGTGTATTAAACTTCTAGCTTTTTTTACAATTGTCCTGTTGCATCTTTCAGCTAGACCATTCTGTTCTGGCGTATATGGAATTGTTGTCTGGTGTCAAATGCCTGCTTTCCTTAAAAGCTTGTCAAATCTGTGGTTAACATATTCTGATCCATTGTCTGTTCGGAGAATTTTAATATGTTGACCAGACTGTTTCTCTGCAAAAGATTTGAAATCTTGGAAACAATCATAAACCATATCCTTGTTCTTCATAAAATATATATATATTTTCCATGAATAATCATCGATGAAAGTTAAAAAGTAACGATTTCCACCAATTGATTCAGATTCCATCGGTTCGCATACATCGGAATGTACTAATTCTAGTATGTTTGTAGCACGACTACCTTCTCTAGAAAAGGGGTTTCTGTGCTGTTTGCCTTTAGCACAACCTAAACAATTTAAAGTTTCTTCATTACTGAAGCTGATTCCTTTTACATATCCATTTTTCAATGTTCATGTGTCCCAAACGTCTATGCCATTGCTCAAATTTGACTGTTGAACCTGCTAAATTACATTGATCTATATTTTGTGATGGCTGATTTAATACATACATACATATTATCTAGATTACTTGCGGTAGCAATTAACTTATTTTTCTGATTATATATTTTGCAATTGTTTTTGCTAAATATTACAAAATTTCCTTTATTTGTAATCTGACTAACTGACAAAAGATTAGTAGCTAATCCGGGTACATATACAACATTTTTAACGTCAACTGTATTACTGATATTATGTGTACTCACTTTAATTTCTACTTGTCCTTTAGCTGCAACATTTAATTTTTCATTATTTGCTAGCACAATTTCCTTTACCAAGTCCGAATTAAAGTCACTTAGCCAATCCTTTTTATTGGTCATGTGTACTGAAGCACCACTGTCAATATACCTTTTATCACAATTAAGTTGTTTTGCAGTGCAGCTTGAATAAAACGCCGACTTCTTTAAAGATTTTAGTCTCGCAAATCTCTGAACCTTTGAATTTTGAGGACAATCAACAGCTATATGCCCGTAGCCGTTGTATTTAAAACATCCGTTAATAATTTTTGAATTTGCTTCTGCATCTGCCAATGGAAAATTTATAAAAGCCATCAAAACGAAGAAACCTAAGCTTAATGATCTTGGCTTGAAAGAAAATTCATCTATTTTTATTTATGAATGCATTACGACACGGAATCAGCAACTCTTTCACCATGCCATGGACCTGAAACGCAAAAAATTAATCACGTCTGTTTTTACGATGAATGTATTTGTTCTTATAAAGAAGAATAATGATGATTCACCCGTTAAATTAGTGGATGCAAACCAGCTGCAGCATTTAGCCCCTGTAAAGTAGTAGTGCATTTGAGCCGAGTAAAGAATTGCACTTTGCGCATCTTGCATATCGCGTTAAAATTGGATTTATATTTAACTTTTTGTTTTTATTTTATATTTTATCAGTTCTTAACTTTTCTTTTTCTATATGACATGACGGCACATCGGCATTATGGCAGAAACACATCCAGGTCTCGCAGCTTTCTCGAGGTGTTGTCAAAATTTGCAACACGGGATTTTAAATGATGCAACACAAAACCAAGCCAGCAGTTAGACAAAAGGCCTAGCCGCAAAGCGCGCTTTGCTCAATGTTGAAAATTTTTCTCTCTCAGGCCTACTTCTGTCAACAGGTACTAGCAAAATTGCAATGACAGCACCGAGCCCGGTGGTCGACGAGGGCATACTATAAGAGAAATTTCTTGAGCAGCTGTTCAATACACCCTTATTCGCCAGTGTGTAAAAAACAACAGTGAACCACAACATCCTTATTCACCAGTGTGTAAAAAACAACGTGCCTGGTTATTGAAAAATGTAAACATTTCTACTTCACATAAAACAAGTATATTTCTCTTTGTCACACACATGCTCAATTTCCTTAAAGCTACATGCAATTCTTTCTTTCAAATATTATAATCATTTTTTTATTTTATTTTTTCAAATGATGTCCTATTCTCGTGGGTAATCTCTTTCTATCGATCAGCTGTTCAAGAAATTTCTCTTGTAGTATGCCCTCGTCGCCGGTGGTATCATTTTGTTTTCATTTCTCTGAGGCAAGCGTTCAGGCGAGCTACGAGGAAGCCTGAGAGAGGCCAGGCCTGAGGCTTGCTTGGATGTGTTTCTGCCTTTACTCAGCTGAGAGTTTTTGTTGAGGAATCGTAATGAAGTGGTATAAATACTTTTTTTTTTAAATAATTTTGTTAGAAAAGATATAAAAATTTTATTTCAGTTCGAAAGATAAGAAAGCAAGCTTAAGATTATCAGAACATCATTTTTCTGTACGAATAGTAGTTTAGAGCGGAGCAGCTATTCAAATGAAACTTTTGTCAGTTTTACATAAGAGCACTGCAAATATTTTAGAATGTGAGAACTCCGTTGAAGCCATTGAGTAAATAACTAATAAGGAAGTTGGGTTTCGTGCGAATATAGTGTACGTGAGTAGGCAATTCAATGACAGTCAAACCCATGGAGCGGGCGGAGAAATGACAAGAGGGCTGGTCACTTATTTGAATATTCTGCTTGACAAGTCACTTAAAATATCATAGGCAACAACAAGGAATATTATCTGAAGATAAGGGGGTCGCCAAAAATTTGTTTATTTTACATAGCAATTTGGATTATAAAAAATGTCCCCCTTCAAAATTTCACGGCTTCACTACTGCCATGACGAAACGAATACCAACACAGATGACTAAACCATTTCGGCGAGTGGCTCAGATTTTCACTCGATATGCCGTTTCCTTATTAGTTATTTATTCAATATTTAAACTTCCTAAAACTCTCCATTCGCGATACTCTAACATACTTGGGAGTAAGGTAATACGTGAGAAGTGGCGCAATATTGAAGGACGGCTACATCTAGGTGGAAGGGTCGTAGAGGATTGGGGTTTTCCCTTCGGATTTAAGACCGTGACAGAGCCACTGACTTATAACAATGGACAATGAGCGTATTGCCATTTTCCTATAGGAAAGAATGGCACAAGTTTGTTATATATCTGAAATAGACCTAAAAAACCTGAAAAAGGGTAGCAAAAAAAATTCATTTAAAAAAGAATTCATCCATATAAATTTTCAATAAGCTAATCATGCTTACAAACATGATTAGCTTATCTACTCGATCAGTGAAGAAAATTGCATCAGCAATTCACATTCCATAAAGTTTAAACAAAATTATTCCCATGGCAAATTTTGCTGAAAAGAAAAGACAAATCCTACCTTCAGTACGATTTGTCGTAAAAAATTACAATATGTATGTACGAACGTACATACATATTAAAAAAAAAAAGCTTTCACGCTCAGAACCGCGCGCCACGAAAATACATTGCATGTATACGCGCGCGCAGTTTCAATCGTCGTAACGGTGGCTGATGTTAATAAAAGCATCAAATTCCAAGCCTCCGTCCAACGAAAAATATTCTGGACTTGTTTAATCAAGTCAGGAGGAAGACAATTCCACAAATAATAAGAGAAAGAAGAAATCCGCTCATTGCTTCGTCGTGACTCGAGCTCAGAAGCAAAAGGCTCAAGAGACATTAAATAGCTCCAGTATGGAGACAGAAGAGCATACAAAAGCGGACCAAAGCGAACTTCAACTCACGGAGGCGGAAACACTAAACATAGCATCGCTTGAGCAAAAAGTAAGTACTGGCAAGACACCCGAAGTTATTACGAGTCCCACGGAGATCCAAACAATCTTAAAAGATTAACACGATTCTCCATTCGGTGGCCATCAAGGTGTCATCAAAACTTACAAACGTATTAGGCTCAAGTATTGGTGGAGACACATGCTTAGCGACATCAAGAAATACATTAAAAAATGCCCAAAGTGCCAGACGATGAAAGCATCTCCACAATATAAAATGCCAATGGTTATCACGGACATCGCAGAACAACCGTTCGACAAAGTTTACCTCGATATTGTAGGTCCATTAGAAGAGACCACATCAGGTAACAAATATATCTTGACCTTCCAAGATAATTTAACAAAATTTGTCGACTGGTATGCAATACCTAATGCAGAAGCAGTTACAGTAGCGCAGGTTTTCTTTTATGAGAACGTTACGCGCCACCCAAAAGAATACTCACCGATCAGGGAACAAACTTCCTGAGTGAATTATTCAAAAGAGTATGTAAGATTCTAAAGGTAAAAAAGTTACAGACTTCAGCATACCACCCACAGTCTAATGGAGCACTAGAGCGTGCACACAGACCCCTGATAGAATACCTGCGAACAATCGTAGATGAAAATCCCAAAACATGGGACCAATACCTACGAACCGCTGCATTCGTGTACAACAATAGTGTACACGAGGGTACTAAACTTACCCCAATGGACTGCCTATACGGCTTCACAGCGGATGTCCCAGCAAATTTAAAACGGGATCCCGAACCCGTGTACAATCATGAGAGCTAGTATCACATATTGAAGTATAAGCTCCAAAAATCATATGGCACGGCACGAAAGAACTTATTGGCAAGTAAACAGCGCTCAAAAGGGGTACTACGATAGGACAGTACGGCCCCTAACTTTCCATGTAGGAGACAAGGACCTCATCAAGAATGAAAGCAGAAAACATAAGCTTTCTCAAATCTGGGTAGGACCTTATCAGGTAATCGCAATACCAAGTGATGTGAATACCACCATCAAAATTGGTAAGCGTATCGTAACGGTACATAATAATCGCTTAAAACCATATTTCGAGTAAAAGCATGTTGAACAAAAAGGAACCAGGTTGACTTGAAATTCCTACTACAGTGTCCATTAAACTTCATTTCAATACCCCCCATAAACATTTGCGGTGGAGTCACTCCACTGGACAGTTTAAAACGGCACAATGCAAGTACAAATAAACTTAAAGGATTGTTTTCTTCTTCCGAATTGTCCACAGAAATGGCGCTAAAATTCATTATAGTTGCCCTCTTCATCCAGTACACAACTTGAGCAATCGCTGACAAACCTTATGTAATGACCCCGCTAAATGGCTCGGGTATATTTTTCGAGGACCTGGGAAATCTCATGGTATATCATGACACCTGGAATGTCCTCACCGAGATAGACTTGGATGAGTTAGATACCCAGATGAAGCTAGCAGAATATGCATAAACTCTGCATAAATGTAACCAACCCAGAAGACCTGTGTAACGTGCAGCAACTACACATACACGCTATAATAGACAGCGTACGAAAGCGCACGGAAACTATAAAGGAACTACCAGGAAAACGCAAGGCCAGATCGCTACTTGATGGAATAGGCAATGCCATGCACTATTTGTTTGGAACTATGGACAGCAATAACGAGAAAGAAATTTACAGCAGGTTAGAAGAACTTGAATCGAATACACAAGCCCTAGCCGAGCTAGAGAAACAACAAATCAGTGTTGTAAAAACTACCTTGGAAAAGATTCAAAATCCGCGGCTATGTTAATAGACAGACAACAAAAAATAGCACACCAGATAAACGATCTCCACCATGTGGCCGATGATTTAACTAGGAGGCATCTAAGACAAGAGATTATATCAAGCTTATTGTTCCAAATCATCGAAGTTGAATATCGACAACAAGCCCTCCTGGATATAATAATGGCTAGTAGAACCAATCATATTCATCCACTCCTAATGTCTCCCAAAAATCTACTGGAGATATATCGCAAAACAACTTCGTATTGTCCTAACAATCAGAATTGTCTATCTATTCTATATCAGACAGCAGGAGCTCAGTCAATCCTTATGCAAAACAAATTGGTGGTGAGAATTACTCTCCCAATTTTTAACCTGCCAAAAATGAGGCTACAACAGATTCAACGCTATCCTGTACCCAAGTCAGCAAATTATTCATAAATTCCAGACCCTGGTTATTCATACATAGCCAATAGCGCAAAAACTCAGGAACTTCTCTTATTAAAAGGCGATGACATGAAAAGTTTCAAGAAAATAACAAGTAATTTGGAAGAAAACACGTATGTAGGCCGGCTGATCACGCCTATAGTCAAAGCGACAACATCCAACGAATGTGCCATTAAATTGCTATACAACCCTTTAAATGAAGTGCCCAAATGCAGGACCAGAGTACAAGCTCCCCAAAAAGACATGCTGATCAAACTAAGCAAGCCCAATACGTGGCTATTTTCATTTATTACCTCCACGGTGCTACACATCACATGTCCTGATCACTTTGTAATCTCGAAACTGGAAGGACAAGGGATATTAGAGATAACGCAAACATGTCAAGTTCAAATAGGTGACAAAGTGCTTAAATACGAAGGTCAAAGTAAACACGCGCTGAAAATAATTCAACCCAAACAATTCCCAAAATTTAATCAGTCCTTACTGAATTTGAGTCTGACTGACATTTTACCAGAGCCCCAAATCCAAAACCAAGTTCCAATGGAAATCTTAACGGGAGACGATATCCATAAATCAATTTATACTGACACCCATTCGCTGGAAGAAATCCAAAATAAAATAAATAAATACCAAGAAAAGATATCAAGTAAAAACTCCCATATCCTGTCCACAACTTCTCTATCATTTACGAGCCTACTAGTTCTGGCCATAATGATCGCTGTGGCAGTAAAATATCTTAACCCTGTTGTCATCAAGATGAGACAACAGAGGAATCAACCACCAGGTAACCCCGAAGTTTTATCAGAGGGAATTCCTTTAGAAGAGCGAACTCCTGCTCCCCAATCCAGTTTAAGGCGAGCCAGAAGCCTCTCCAAAACAAAATCAGTCCAAATCGTCTAAGAATGCGAAACTGACACTGTGATCACTTGGTCACTTGATCGAAGTAAATTTATAAACAAAAGTAAAACCTGGTCACATGTGCAAAACATATGAATAACTAACAAAAACAATTTGTAGTAGACATAAAACAGACCAAAAGTGTCAGAGGAAAAAATGTATTACAATTACATAACAAAATAAGTTAAAATAAATAACTTCATGTAAAGAAAAATAGAATAGAAGCAATTTTAAATTAAATAAAGTACATAAAGGAATATAAATAGATGTAGCACTAGATAAAAATGACCAAAGTAGGGATGGAATATATATATAAAAGAAAATAAGATATGTAGTAATTATCGAGCGTAAAAGATGCAAAACAGTGTAATTACTTGAACAGTATAGGTAGCAAAAACAAAAAGTAAACAAATCACTACGGATAAAGTACCCAAAAATGCATAGAGTAGTATAAAATTAAAATGTATTAGAATTTTAAACGAATTAAAACTAAAAATAAGTCAGAATTAGGACTAAAAGATAAAGTATAACAGAATAACTAACAAAAAAACATGTCTTTAAAGTAACAATAAACAAATAAAGGATTAAAGTAATAAACTAAAGTAGCACTAGTAAGCTATTAATAAATGTAAGGTACCGGAAAAATAGTCTAAAGCAAAAACAATGTGTTAAAATATAAAATAACCGTAGAAATAAAGAATTACACTGAAATTAATTAACACATAGAAAAGAAAGTATAATACAAGTAAATAATGTAAGAAAGACAAGAAAAGTTTACCAGGCTACTACAAATTTTGACTTATTATCGCATGATATATAGTAGTTAGATAGTAGCTTAAAGAAAGAAAGAAAGGTAAGAACCTTGTAAATAAGAGAGGTAAAAAATAGAAAATTAACTCACAAAAATGTAACACCTTACCGAACCGACCCAAAGCCAAAAAACTAATTAGAATACTGCTTCACAAATGGCAAGTTTCCAAAACCGCAACCACTCAGAAAGTAAAAGAACCAAAGCCGAAAACCTAATTAGAATACTCCTGTTTCCAAAATCGCAACCACTCAGAAAGTAAAAGAACCAAAGCCGAAAACCTAATTAGTATCAAACATTTTTTTAACAAGAATACTCCTTAAAAAAACTGAAAGTTTCCAAAACCGCAAAAAAAAAAACCTTAAATTGGGGTTTTTACTTAGTTTTTTATTTTTTTTTACTTTTTTATAATTTTTTTTTATATATATAAAACGAAAAAGGAGGATAGGAAAGCAAAAAAAAAAGGGGTAAAAACCTTTTCAAAAAGAAAACGGATTATTGCGGCGAGCCTAGTCCTCATCGCTGTCTACCGCGGGTCCGGAGAATCCACAAGGGGGAGGAGTGGCCATTATCCGGCGAACAATAGCAGTTAACGGGTCATTAAAAACAGGATGGCAGCACGCACACAGCCCATATCGCCCAGTAATGTTGAATGTGGCACCTGTAAACAAAAAAAAGTATGGCTAAATAAATCGAAATCTGCAAAAAAAAAATCTAAAGCGGAACTTACCAGCGCCAACCCAAGACTGTCCTTGGTGCGGGTATAGAGGCAAGTCCACCCAATACGACTTGCCCGCAACTGCTTCCGTCCCCCACATAGTAAAGGGCCGCTGGCCAGTCCTGTGCAGGACTAAGCGAATGGGTCCACGCCAGTTTGGTAGCACATGCACCACATGAATTAAACAGGCCACGCAGGTAAGCCCAGGCGGGCACTTGAAGGGCGTCTTATCCACCTTCACCGTAAACAACATCTTGCGAAAAAAACATTAGTCTTGACCAGAAAAATAACTTGTTGTCGACACTCCAAAATTCACAGCGCAAGTGCTAACCTGCTGGCAGAGAAACAACGCCGGCCCGGGTAGTATCTAACTGCAACAATGTATCCATCCTCTACCGTTTCAATTAAACCCAAACAAAACAGTAACCTAATACCCTAGATAAAAAACCCCGAGATGCAAAAGTCTTTTGACGGAACGAATTGTTCCCCCGAGAGTTATTCCTCTCCAAAGACTAACTCTCTCATTCGCGGGGGGAAGGATTGTTATATATCTGAAATAGACCTAAAAAACCTGAAAAAGGGTAGCAAAAAAAATTCATTTAAAAAAGAATTCATCCATATAAATTTTCAATAAGTTAATCATGCTTAAAAACATGATTAGCTTATCTACTCGATCAGTGAAGAAAATTGCATCAGCAATTTTCTTCACATTCCATAAAGTTTAAGCAAAATTATTCCCATGGCAAATTTTGCCTTCAGCAAAATTTGCCAGTAGAAATATTTAATTTAAAAAATAAAAGAAAAGACAAATCGTACTTGTTGATATGTACTGCTAGATGTATTATAGAGTGCAGTGCCCAGCCACTGTCTTTTTCCTGGAATTCTTCTAGCTGAGTGTGTATTGGATCCAAAATGTTTGATTTAAACCACTCCTCCAAATTATCATCTGCATTAATCGGAGCAGTTCTTACTTGAAAATATTTAATGTCTTTTATGTTTTCATTGTGAGCACTTTGTTTAATAAATTCACCACATAACGTTGTAGAAACTTTAATATTAAAATAACGTTTTAGAGTGTTCTTAATACGACGCGTAATTAATTTGGATGCGTCTTGCATAAATAGCTTCGGATCGATATGTTTTAAATTTGCAATAACACCTTGCCGAATTCTACCTGCGAACGCTGTATTTATTTCTTCCCACTTTACAAAATCACTTCTTCTTACGCGAGCAATTCCTCCACCTCGACGAGGAGTTCTCAATAGCGCTCTTAGTGCTTTAATTTGCTCCAGACAGCTCTCGAAATGTCGTTTCCTAGCACTCTTATTGCACTTCCGAAATGCAACTTGAAATTTATGCATGTTTCTGTTGCACTTTTTAGCAATATAGTCTTTATTCTCTAAATTTGTTAAACACTTCGACACATCCTTCCGCAAGTTTTTAATTACTGACAAACTTTTATTTACTAGCGCGGTTGTCATTTTTATTTTTTTATGTTTTTAAACTATCACTGACACTCACTGAAACTGACTGATGCTCCCCAAGAGGTTGTTTGGGCTTTTATAGGAACGGTTTGTAAACATGAATGATCCTGCTGCTACAATAATCATTGCACAGGATGAATTCCAACGAATTTGCTTACAGGCTGAGATGATATCGAATTACACGATAAACAAAAAAATCATTCAAATTAATTTGATTACTTCATTCTGCTGGTCGAATTTGCAAATGAGATTGTTTACATGAATGCATACAAGGAAATGTAAAAATTTGTTTACTTTTTGCGATTTCCAATGAAATGTTTCGATCGGTAAAATTCTTGGAACAATAAAATTTTTGGCTGCCTACAGGAAGTGTGGTATCATATTAGATGAAAAGAATAAATGTGCTGATATAGCTTAAATTTGTTTACACAGATGTGCATGACTCATTCAGCTTAAATGCGAATTTGTTTACCGCGGTGATATCAAATAATATCAAAAACAGGGGAAGCATGCCTAATGTTTGGTAAATATTTAATATTTGATACCAAGAACCTCACTGCCCCAGAACCCCCATAGAAAGTTATCTAGAGCTTCTGATATCTACAAATTCCTCGCTAAGAAATATTCAAGTAAGAACACAGCAAATCCAAGATGACGTCATGCTGATATTCAATTCAATTCAATTCAAATCAATTCAATTTATTTGCAAGCTGGTAATGTACGCAAGATTACAATCTTATAAATGTACATGATAAATTATCAGGGTACAAAAGAAAATACTATGAGTCCATATAAAAAACACGATCAAAAATGAGCATAATAAGATATTGCAAAATCAGTTCAATAAGCAACAACATTAATCTTAAATGATACAATATGTATATATGAAAAAAAAGAGAAAGAAAATATAGAAAAGTACATAGCAGAAGTTGTTACGTGCCCAGACTCACGCAAGATTAAATGTGGCCGGCTCAGGGAGATGGGCGGGTTCAATCACTAAACTCTACGAGCTCTGAATTCATAACGAAAGAAACATCCTATTTGACGAAGAGAATATTCTAAGTTTGGGCGCCACGTGATTTGGGACAGTGGGGAGAAATCACGAAACCACTTAATAATGAGTACTAAATGAACAACACGGGAGGAAAGGAAGGGATAAATATAGGGAGTATGTATATAAAAAAAACTTGAACGAAGTGACGTTAATAAAGTAATGTAATAAATAAACAGTAATGATAAGTATTAGAAATTACAAGAGATTATAACAGCGAACTAATTTAGAAGAATCTCCATCAATTAATCGTATTAAATCAAAGCGATTTACTAAATGATTTAATCATGTATTTATACAAACACCGAACGTAAACACAGTGCGAATACTTTCAATGTGAGGAGTAAGATAATAACTACTTATCTAGGTCACTAGGCCAATTATGTGCTACTGTAAAGAATCATTATTTATCAACAGGCAAAACTAAAACCACATACATTTATACTACAACTAACAACAGACAAAATAATAAATACAATTATGTAACAACAGGCCGAATTATAAATGTACTAACAACAATAATATATTAAATAAATAATTATTCTTATTGCTAGACATGCAAAAAAAAAATAATAAAAAAATAATTAAGAATAACTAATAATGAGGTGATGTGCCAAGGTCAACATTTATAAATGATCGGCCAACAATCCTAGAGCCTATGTTTATATGTACCTAGCCGTCTCAGATAATCCCGAGCGAATCAACGTTTTCCATTTAATTCGTAAACATGACAAAAATAAAAATCATACGTGATCCACACCATCTATCTTCCTTGGTACGAAACTAAGCGTGTGTCCGAATTCGATATTAGCAAAAGCGTCAACCATACCACCATGAAATTACTACAAAACTTCAAAACTTCGGAGGGGCTTAACGCCAATTCGATGACGGATGGCTACTGTCACTGCATAGAGGTAAAACAAACACGATTCTTATTTCTTCATTACACTTGTCACATCACCGACACGTAGTGGATAAGCATAATTAATTTCTGTTTCGTTCCTTTTGTATATATATAGGTATAATAAAAAAAAATAGTATTACTTAACTTTCTTCCTCGTTCATATCTTCTTAGACCGATAAATCCCACGGACCTTAACAGGGACTATATATAAAATCCAGGAAGTATCCAAATCTGAACCGAAGGTAAGCGTTTTCTTTCGTTTTCTTCTTAATTGAGTGCTCCTTTGATTTTCTTTTTTTTCTTTTGGAGTATTTGTTAGTGGTGAGAGTGTACAACGATTTCACGTCGCTCTAAACTATACTTCAATTTCTGCCCTAAAACACCGAGCCAATATCCCCGTAGGTGAAGTAGTGTTTACCTGCCGTGTGCGCGAATCGTGAAGTATCGGTAGCGACAACTCACTCTAAACTTTTAATAAAATTGACATGGAGCTTCGCCCCAATTGAAACTTCGGCACAAACTGACTGACTAACTCATCTTCGGCGCTTTATTTATAGCCTGGAGTCCCGCTAAGTCCGCGAAGATGTGACGGGCAAAGGCCCCCTTTTCAAAAATACCCGGCGACTGAAGCAAGTAAGTCTCAATTTGTTCTTTTGAGCGGAAACTATGGAAAAAGTGCTTTCTTTTGAAATAATTTGCCGGTGATGTTATAAGTGCAGTGAAAATAATATCTGAAAATAAATTTAAAATCTTCATGGCGGATGGTAAGTGTACTCACGTGACCGGTGTTTTAAAAAGTGATTGGTCAAAAGGTTTTAATTCTCCGAAATTAGTATTCTGGGCATTTTTCCAATTATAACTATCGTGAATCCGTGCAACACAAGATTGGAAAACCTACGGGCAATATAATTTCCTCGAGAAAATGTTAGTTTCCGCGATAAAAGCCGCCGAAAACAGCGAGTGACAGTTCACCTATTTTTGTTCATTTCCCTGATTATTCGCGATTTCGCGCATTAAAAATGCAATAAAACCCTTTTTCGAGATTAAACGTTTGTTTTTGAAGTGGCAACCGCATATCAATAATGCATATTTATCGAGATTTCGTGTCACGTTTGCGGTCTGCTCTTAGTGATGGAATCTTGTTTTTCGTGGATTATTTCCACCAAAAGGTGTTAAAAGTCCACTTAGTAATGTAATGTGAATCGCTCAAGACCATCGAGCTCCCACAAAATATGGAGTTCTTCACATAATCGTGTCTACTTACGTACTTCTTATTGATTACGTTCTCCTATATGACTAGCTTACTTAAGCCCTAAACTGGTACTTATATTGATTGTGGCGTGGAAGTACTAGCCGTATCTTCTTAGTGAAATTGCAGTGCTTGACTTCCTACTTCTCCAATATGGGCTGTCATTGTTCCAGTGTACTAATTGGTTTTCACATCTTTTAGGTATTGCCACACGGGCCCCAAGGACTTGCGCAACTGTCCTGCAAAAGAAATTGTTGGCAGGAGTAAATCTCAAATAAAATGTGGACAACACAGGACTACATAACAATGAAGATTCACATATGAACGCCAAATACATTGGACAACACTGGAATCGCATGCCCATTACATAAGTAGTCTTCTGTATTTGAGCGTGATTCTTTGTTGACAAATTCATGCTTTCGTATAATTTCAGTTGGCTATCAAGGTATACCGATCTCGAGTAACCCCACAGGTATAGGTACTGAGAGGCATGGGGAGTCGAGGAACACCAGCCAGTGCAGATGGAGCAGCCAACTGCAGGCCCTATTAAGGTTTCATATATACATATATATAAGTTTAAGTATAATCATTCAAGCGTGTATGGCCTATTAAGGTAACGTTAGCATTATGCAATTAGGTTTAAAAGTAAAATCCTAACATCCCACCCTTCCTTCCAGGAAAATTTCCCAAATTTTCCTCGTTAAGCCTTGCCTATATCTTCCTGTTCGCTAGCGTAAAACTTTTTGAGATGCTTTATGTGCCATGTCCCTCTATGTTTTCCCGCTTCGTCAGATAGATCGAATGTTACGGCCGACTTCTTCTTAGCTACTCTAAACGGACCCAAAAACTTCGGTGCGTGCTTGGCTGTGAAAACTTCTGTTGCATCTGATATTGCATAGTTTTTCCTCATTACTAGGTCGCCAACCTCGAAGCTAACGTTTCTTCGACGCAGATTATACCTACTTGTTCCCACTTGGGAGGCCTTCCTAAGCCTTTTCCAGACATCATCGTCTATGGTCTCCATTTGCTTTGATCTTTTAACTAAGTCCTCGGATCTATCAGCTAGGAATCCCTCTTCTAGGACAACTGAACAGTCTCCTTTAAGGCGCATTTCTCGTCCGAAGAGGACAAAGTATGGAGTAAGGTTGGTAGCTTCATGTACCGAGCTCCTTATGGCGCACGCAATTCTTGCTAGATGAGTTTACCAAGTCGTGTGATTATCTTGGACATATGCCCTCAACATAGTCTTAACCACTTGGTTTACCCTTTCGGAAGGATTTGCTGAGGATGGTAGTATGCTGTGAAGCTTAAGGTTGTACCATAAGATTTAGCCATTGACATAAACTCCCGGCTTCGGAACTGCCCTCCATTGTCACTAACCAGCCATCTCGGCACTCCATAGACTAAAAATATTGATTCCTCCATAATTGTAGTACCAGTCGCGGATCGCAACGGGAACAATAATGTGAACTTGCTAAAATAGTCCACCACCCTCAATATGAACGTGTGACCGCTCGTGGATCTGGGTAGAGGACCAATTAGGTCAGTGCATATCATCTCCCATGGCTATGAAACATATGTGCGTGATTGTAGAAACCCCTTAGGGCCTCCTAGATCCTTTTTAACTGCCTGGCAGACCGAGCACGATCGCACGTGTTTCGCAACATCCGACTTCATTTTTGGTCAATAATACCGCCGCGACGCATGACCCAGAGTCCTTTTCACACCACCATGACCGCTATCGTCATGAGCTTCCTTAATCACTGCCAAGCGATCATTTTTCGGAACCACCTCTCTCCAAAAGTCTTCATCCGAAGCCAACTGTGGGTATTTTAACTTGACCTTCTTATATATCTTTCCATTCCATATCATCCAGGAGCTATAACTGTTCGGGTTCATAAAAATTAGCTTCCTCATCTTTTCATGCCACTGGTCAACAGGCTTTTCCGATGAAATCTCTTCCACCAAATCTTGATTAGCTCTCGAAAGTGCATCCAGGACCGCGTGATCTTTCCCTTTCCTATGAATAATCTCATAGTCAAGCTGTTGAAGGCGGACTGCCCATCTAGCCAATCTACCTCGAGGGTCCTTTAAGCGATTCAACCAAATAAGGGAATAGTGATCAGTGATGACTGTAAATTTAGCACCCTCTACATAAGGTCTGAGTTTTTCTATGGCCCATATTACAGCCAAACCTTCCTTTTCAGTAGTCGAGTACTTCCTTTCGGCTGCTGATAGAGATCCGCTTAAATAACAAATAACCTTCTCCCCGTCTGAACTCTCTTGTGACAAAACTGCTCCCAATCCGCAGTCTGAAGCATCCGTCTGAATCAAGAAAGGCAGTTCAAAGTTAGGACAACTCAAAATTGGGGCACTCACCAAGCACTCTTTAACTTCTATGAAAGATTCTTCGCACTGACTGTCCCACACAAACCTTTTTCCCTTTTTCAAAAGACTGGTCAGAGGAGCGATCAGAGTTGAAAACTGAGGAACGAAACGTCGATACCACGATATCATCCCAATTATTCTCCTGACCCCGGACACATTTATGGGCTTTGGGAGGTTTAAAATGCCCTCCACTTTCTCCGGATCCACACTGAGTCCATTCTGGTTGACGAGATATCCTAAATATCGCAGTTCTGGACGGCAAAATTGACACTTGTCTTTTCCTAGTTTAAGTCCTGGTTCCCGTGTCCTGCACAATACTTCTCTTAATACTTCCCTGGAGTATTTGTTAGTGGTGAGAGTGTACAACGATTTCACGTCGCTCTAAACTATACTTCAATTTCTTCCCTAAAACACCGAGCCAAGATCCCCGTAGGTGACGCCTGGTTTTGAATTAATATTAGTAATAATTAAAGTTAGCAGTAGGAAACTTTTGTTCATGCCAATGGATTCTATATGGTGGGTAGGTGGGGGGATAATAAGGATAGGGAGGGGGGAATGACATTTTCATCAGAAATCCTCTACGGGCTTTGATTTTCGAGATATTAGCGATCTTACCTTTTGAGGTGTAATCAATATTAATAATTATTCAAGTTACCCTGGCGGGTTGTAGATATCAGCATGACGTTATCTTGGATTTGCTGTTTTCTTACTTGAATATTTCTTAGCGAGGAATTTAAAGATATCAGAAGCTCTCTCACTTTTTATGGGGGTTCTGGGGCATTGCGGATCTTGGTATCAAATATTAAATGTTTACCAAACATTAGGCATGCTTCCCCTGTTTATGATATTATTTGATATCACCGCGGTAAACAAATTCGCATTTAAGCTGAATGGTTTATACATACCTGTGTAAACTTCCTGTTTACAAATTCGCATTTTAGCTGAATTAGTCATGCACATCTGTGTAAACAAATTTAAGCTATATCAGCACATTTATTCTTTTCATCTAATATGATACCACACTTCCTGTAGGCAGCCAAAAATTTTGTTGTTCCAAGAATTTTACCGATCGAAACATTTCATTGGAAATCGGATAAAGTAAACAAATTTACACATTTTGTTGTTTGCATTCATGTAAACAATCTCATTTGCAAATTCGACCAGCACAATAAAGTAATCAATTAATTTGAATGATTTTTTTGGTTATCATGTAATTCGATATCATCTCAACCTATAAGCAAATTCGTTGGAATTCATCCTGTGTAATGATTATTGGAACAGCAGGATCATTCATGTTGACAAACCGTTCCTATAAAAGCCCAAACAAACTCTTGGGGAGCATCAGTCAGTTTTAGTGAGTGTCAGTGATAGTTTAAAAACATAAAAAATAAAAATGTCAACCGCGCTAGTAAATAAAAGTTTTTCAGTAATTAAAAACTTGCGGAAGGATGTGTCGAAGTGTTTAACAAATTCAGAGAATAAAGACTATATTGCTCAAAAGTGCAACAGAAACATGCATAAATTTCAAGTTGCATTTCGGAAATGCAATAAGAGTGCTAGGAAACGACATTTAGAGAGCTGTCTGGAGCAAATTAAAGCACTAAGAGCGCTATTGAGAACTCCTCGTCGAGGTGGAGGAATTGCTCGCGTAAGAAGAAGTGATTTTGTAAAGTGGGAAGAAATAAATACAGCGTTCGCAGGTAGAATTCGGCAAGGTGTTATTGCAAATTTAAAACATATCGATCTGAAGCTATTTATGCAAGACGCATCCAAATTAATTACGCGTCGTATTAAGAACACTCTAAAACGTTATTTTAATATTAAAGTTTCTACAACGTTATGTGGTGAATTTATTAAACAAAGTGCTCACAATGAAAACATAAAAGACATTAAATATTTCCAAGCGAGAACTGCTCCAATTAGTTAATGCAGATGATAATTTGGAGGAGTGGTTTAAATCAAACATTTTGGATCCAATACACACTCAGCTAGAAGAATTCCAGGAAAAAGACAGTGGCTGGGCACTGCACTCTATAATACATCTAGCAGTACATATCAACAAGTTTAAACTGCTCCGAGGATCTTCGTACATACCCCTACCAAAGGAGATTGGTTTAAAGCAAGCTTCCGTTAATGTAAAGAATAATGATGTATACTTCACGTGGGCCATAACATCAGCGCGCTTCATTCAACTGTGCTAAATTTAACTGGAATAACATTTCCCATAACGCTTAAGTAAATTAAACAATTTCAAGACCAGATCGATATATCAATAAACGTATTCATCCTGGAGAAAGAGCGTTCCTTCACCACAGTTCCAGTTAGACTTACAGAGCACAAGATGGAGCAACATGTAAATATACTTATGATACAAGATGACTATGATAATACAAAGTATGAAGATCATATGGATGACGATGATGATGATGATTCTGGCAGATATAATTTCTGCTGGATTAGAGATCTTTCGCGACTTGTATCGAAACAAACTTTAAAATATAATGGTAGACGGTACATATGTGATAGACATTTGTTCTACTTTCGCTCTGCTGAAAAACTAGCATCACACACTCCTGAATGCGAGAAGCAAAACGACTGTAGGATTATGTTTCTATCAGAAAAAAAGAAATGGTTGGAATATAAGAATTATAACCATAAGAATCCCATCCCGTTTTGTGTGTATGCCGATCTTGAGTCAATATTGAAGCCGATTCAGGGAAACGATCAAAATACACAGCGAATCCAGGAACATGAAGTTCACAGCATAGGATTCTACTTCCACTGCAAACATGATGCTAAGCTCTCATATTACAGAGCATATCGAGGCAAAGACTGTCAAAAATGGTTTGCATTAGAATTGCAAAAAATTGCATCCAAAGCTGCACAGGAAAAACTGAACATCAGGCCAATGCAGCCCCTGACTAAAAAGGAACGGTGTTCACATATGGAAAATACTTGCTGCCATATATGTGAAAAAAACGTTAAAATATAAAAAATAAATAAACGGTAAGTACTGAGAATCATAATTCAATTCATTCTTTCATAATATCTTTTAACAGGAAAATACCGAGGGCCAGCGCACAATTCATGCAATGTCATGTATCAAGATTGCTCCATTGTTCCAGTAATTTTTCATAATTTATCCGGATATGATGCCCACTTCATTATTAAGGATATAGCTACAACTTTCCCAGGAATAGTTGATCTCTTACCAATTAACAAGCAAAGATATATCTCGTTCACCAAGCACATGGAAGGCAGCCACATAAAATTCAGATTCATCGATTCGTTCCGTTTTATGGATGAATCTTTAGATAAGCTATCATCATTGCTGCCAATGGATAAATTAAACACCACAAGATCAGTATGGCAGGGATTGGATGATGACACTATCAAACTTCTTACACGCAAAGGTGTCTTGCCACATGATTTTATTGATGAATGGGATAAATTGGATTTCCGGAACTTGCCAACACAGGAAGCATTCTTCAATAAATTGACTGATAGTGCTATATCCCCTGAGGACTACAATCATGCTGAAAAGGTCTGGCAGACATTTGAAATACAAACACTAGGTGCAATGGTAATATGTCAGAGTGCAAATCATTTACATAAACTTGCTGAAATCTCCCATCAAGAAAGCATCCAATCAAATTAACTGCTGAGGCTGAGAACACAAAAATTGAGGACAGTTTATTTAGCAGTATTCGATGGTTAACGGTATCAAAGGCCTTTGAGAAATCTAGCATGACAAGGATACCGACCTCATCATTATTCACGCTTCTTCTCAGATCAGATATTACCTTCAACAAAGCTGTCTCACAACTATGATTCTGTCTGAAACCGGATTGCCAACGTGATAACAAATTGTTATTGTGAATCTGATTACAAATTACCTTTTCAAGAACTTTAGAGAGAAAACACGGAATGCTAATGGGGCGAAAGTCTGCAGGACTACTAACCATCTTTTTCTTCGGAAAAGGCAATACTTTAGCCAATTTCCATCTTGATGGGAAAACAGACTGAGTCAAACAAGAATTAAATACATACAGTATATGTTGTCCGATGCAAGGCATTAGGATCTTAACAAACTTTGGTGAGACGTTGTCCGGTCCAGTAGCATCCGATTTCATACAGTATACGGCGCCAATAAGCTCATCATAGTCAATACAGCGAAGGGCGAATAAACTATTACGGTTTTGTTGCGAACTACTGATAGACACTTTAACATTATATAAGGCTGATTGATTCGGATCAGTAGAGGCAAAAAATCGATTTAAATCATTGGGATCAAATTGCTGACGCTGGCTTTCTGTGCTATATATCCCCGCCTGTCTGAGATTTCTTCATAGAATCTTTGGAGGTAGTATGATCGAATTTAGACTGATAATAATTGTACTTGGCGGAGCATATAGCAGATGTTGCTTTGTTGCGTGCACTTTTATAAAGGGAACGTACAGTAATAGTCTTTAGACGTTCAAATTGTCTGTACAAATATTCACGTTCAGCTATGAGGGAGGCAATAGCTGGTGTAAACGACGCGCAGGACATCGTTTCAACTCTCTTAGTTCGCAGGGGTACATATTTTTCTAATACGTTATTAATTAGATTTTCAAGAATTCGCAATTGTTCATCCACGACGCTACGGCGAAAGATATCATTCCAAGGCAACAACGTGCACTCTTGAAGAAGATCAGATATATTTAAATTTTTAAAATCACGGTACGTAAAGCAATTTGTTAGATTCACAGGCCGAGGAGCGAAATCATATGTCATGAATAACAGATCATGATCAATGTCTGTTCGCGTACTTTTTCAAGTAAAAACATGAAAAACGTCCAAATGTATGATAAAGAGAGAAATTGAGAGTGACGCTCACAAAGTACGCGAACGGTTTCGAGTAAAAACTTGTAAAAGATTGCAATTATTCGGGATCTGTAATAACGACGTGAAATTTTCCTAGCACATAGTACAATGAACAAATTTAATTTACCACTTTGAATACGTTGAAATGTTCTTGGAGAACATTCTACTTCTACTGGAGGAGGAGAAACAGGTTTTTCCTTTTTTTTTAAAACTAAAAACTTGAAAAATAACCGAAAACTTTAAAAATAACTGAAAACCGCCGACAAGCTGTCAAAACTGGCACTTTAGAAGTTTTTACTCGACGATTTTTCTCGAGTCAAATCAAGTAATAAATTGAACGAGTATGCGAACGCGAACGCCTTCGAGTAAAAACTTACAAAAAGTTTTACAAGTTTGTACTTTCAAGCTAGTACGCGAACAGACCTCAAGGAAGCTAGGAGCTTATATTTGATTATGAAATAAAACTTTGCTTTCATCAGTTGTTAGAAATAAGTTAAGGAGTGACGGATTGGAAGTATCGCAATATGTCGGTAGGGTATTAATAATATTCAGATATGTTGACTGCATGAAGTGTGTGAAGGTGTCTGTGCGAGAGCTATGTAGGTCTCAAGATATTAACATTGAAATCACCGCCCATAATTATATTGTTACGAGCGTGGCCATAATTCGTTATTTAAAACACAATATTTCAGATATAATTCAAAAGTTCTTTCTTTATTTAATTTCACTATTTACTTTTATAACATTTACAAACAATTATCAAATCTACTCTTTATAGTTATCGCTAGTACTGTGCTTCTAATTATCGCAATGCAAGCAGTTTACTTCGTTCACTTCACTGTCTGAAATAATACTCGCCTCCTGATGTGAGAAGCGCCGTATTTATACTCTACGAATTATCCTAGATCTTTCCTGAATATTCCATTCTCCGAACCCATAGTTTACTAGGATTTCACTAACCTAAAGTTGTTTCCATTTCAAATAGATGTCGCTTGTATCACTTTGTGGCGCGTAACGCTGCCCCCTTCCTATAATTGTTCGTCCCGAACAACAGGTGATCCACGGTCTTGATACTCGCAGTATTGACATAAACGATCTAAATGAACGATTTTCCGTTTGCCTCTTGTGGCCCCGGTGAATCCTGTATACTGCGTCATTAATTCTAGTCACTACTGAATACGGTCCTTCCCAGTGTTGTTGTAATTTGGAGAACGTCCCTTACGTCCTTTCGGGTTGTACAGCCAAACAAGGTCGCCTTCATTAAATCCGGCTGAATTAGCACGTAAGTCATAGCGGGTCTTCATCCGATCGGTATTTATTGCTAGTTTTGATCTCGTGACCTCGTGTACATCAGCTAATCGTTATCTAAGTTCCGATACATAATCGTCTGGTAACTTTTGTTCACCTCTGGGTGTACCAAACTTGAGGTCGCTAGGTAAACGCATCTCCTTTCCGAATATGACCTTTGCTGGAGTTTGTCCGGTTGTGTTGTGAACAGCTGATCGATAGGCCATTAAGAACATGGGAATATGTCGATCCCAATCGCGTTGGTGATAGTCGACTACTTTCTTTAGATGCTCGACCAATGTTCTGTTGAAGCGCTCTACCATGCCATCAGATTGTGGATGCAGAGGAGTTGTTCTGGTTTTTCTTATTCCCAGCATTTTACACATCTCTTTGAAAGTCCGTGATTCGAAGTTCCGTCCTTGGTCCGAATGAAGTTCATGAGGCACACCAAATCTACTGACCCAATTCATTATAATTTGTTTCGCCACTGTGGTTGCCTCTTGATTAGGAATTGTAAAAGCTTCAGGCCATTTAATGAAATAGTCAATAACAACTAATATGTAACGGTTACCATTATCTGTTTCTGGAAAGGGTCCAGCAATATCTACGGCTATCCTCTCAAATGGGGCTCCTACATTATACTTCTGCATTTCTCCTCTGCTTCTGCGTGGCGGCCCTTTGCAAGAAGCACAGATAGTGCATCTGCGGCACCACTCCTCCACATCCTCTCGCATATGTAACCAATAAAACCTTTCTCGTATTTTGGAAATTGTTTTATTCACCCCCAAATGTCCATCAGATGATCCACTGTGCATTTCTTTTAGAACATCGTTGACCTTTGATGCTGGGACGACTATCTGCATTCGGAATGACTCGCCGTTAGTTGCCTCCCACTTACGTTTTAATATACCGCATTCAACGTGAAGGGAATTCCATTGAGCTCAGTAGCTCTTCAGCTTCTCACTCCTCTCCGAAATATCCTTCAATTGTGGTCTTTCCATGTCTTCTTTCCACGCAAGAATGGGTGATATGTCGGGGTCTTCTCGTTGTGCTGTTCGCAAGCTCTCGTTGTCCCAACCGTCGATGGTTCCACCGTTATCAACTGTATAGTTCCGTTTGTTTCTTTTTCTTCCACCCGAACGCAATGTTTGCATTCAAATTTGCATGGACGTCGTGAAAGTGCGTCTGCATTTCCATGGATACGTCCTCTTCGGTGTTGGATTTCAAAGTCATAAGTTTGCAGTCGCTCTATCCATCTTGCCACTTGCCCCTCAGGGTTCTCAAACTGCAAAAGCCATTTAAGCGCTGCATGGTCAGTGCGGAGGATAAATTTCTCCCCGTAGAGATATTTATGGAAATGCTTGGTTGAGTTTACAATGGCAAGTAGCTCTTTCCTTGTAGCACAATAATTTCTCTCTGATTTTGAAAGTGCTTTGCTAAAATAAGCTACTGGCACTTCTTGACCATCCTTCTCCTGTGAAAGCACTGCACCAATAGCATCCGTGTCCAATATAAAAGTTTTCCCCAGCTTTGAATAATGAAGCGCTGGAGTTTCACAGAGGTGTTGCTTCAAATTTGCAAAACTTTCGTTACATTTATCTGACCATATGAACGGTTTTCCTTTTCTGTAAGTTGATGTAGGCTCCTTGCTATATCCGCAAAACCTTTTACGAATCGCCTGTAGTAGGTAGCTAATCCAAGAAAACTCCTTAATTGATGTTTGTCCTTTGGAACTGGCCAATTTTTGACAGCTGCTATCTTTTCTGGATCAGTTCTTACTCCTTGTGATGAAACTATGTGCCCCAAATATTTTACTTCATTTTTAAATAGAGCGCATTTATTCGTACTGAGCTTCAGTTTCGCACATCTCAGCCTTTGAAGTACGTCCCGTAAGTTGTTTTTATGTTCCTCTAATGTCCTTCCGATTATTATTATGTCATCTAAGTACACCAGACATGTTTTCCAGGTTAATCCTCGTGAAACACATTCCATGAGTCGTTCGAATGTGGCTGGAGCATTACATAATCCAAATGGCATAACTTTGAATTGCCATAAGCCACTCCCAACTGAGAAAGCAGTTTTCTCTCGGTCCTCGGGATGTATTTCCACTTGCCAGTAACCACTCTTCAAGTCCAGGGTGGAAAACCATTGCGCTCCAGAAAGGGTGTCTAGTGTGTCATCAATCCTTGGTAATGGATAGCTATCCTTTTGCGTTACGTTATTTAGCTGCCGGTAGTCTACACAGAATGGGGTGCTGCCATCCTTTTTCCTGACCAGAACAACTGGCGATGTCCAAGGGCTATTAGATTCTTCTATTATACCTTGTTCCCTCATGGAGTTTATCATATCTGCAACTTCTGATTGTTTCGCTAGTGGTAGTCTTCGTGGTATCTGCCGAATGGGCCTAGAATCTCCTGTATTGATCCGATGCTGGACAAGATTTGTTTTACCGAAATCTTCATCATTCATTGCAAATAATTCCGAAAATTCATCGACCACCTCTTTGGCATCGTTGTATTGCTGTTCAGTTAAGTCACTAGACGAAAGAACTTTCTGAACCTGTTGGGTAGTAGCTGGTATAGTTTTTGTCTCCTTGACATTACTACCATTATCCAAATTGACGATTTGATAAACGGGTTCACAATTTCCAATTATAGCACTTTCTTTTAGTTGTACCTCATTTTCGGATGTGTTAAGTCTTGCCAACAATGATGCTAGATGTAACTTTTGTGGGGTAAGGCTCCACCAGATAGAGTCGGCAGATCCCGATGTCATCAGTAAGCGTTGTCCATATTAGTGTCTCGGAGCATGGCGAAAGAGTAATATTTTCGCAGACCATCGTCCTTACTTTCGCAGGATAATCTGCTCCTTCTCCTAGTCTCATAGGAATTTCTATATTCCCATATTTGAGAATCCGCTCTCCAACATCCAGATTTATTTTGTATGTGGTCATGAAGTCTATTCCAAGAATGCATTCATCCATTATGTCTGAAATCAGGAAAGTGTGAGGAAATAGTAGTTCGCCTAGTTGAACATCCAAACTTATTTCTCCAAAAACGGGTGCTGCTGCTCCAGTTGCTGTTTTTAATAAATATTTGGTGGTATTGTGAAGCCATTTGTTCTTGACAAGATCCGCTCTAATAATTGATCTTGAAGCTCCAGTGTCGATAGTGACAACACAGTCATTTTTTCCTACACTTCCATATATAACAAGACTGCTATTATTTCTCTGCAACTGGACTATATGAATGATGACTTCGGGGCAGTCGACCCTACCAACCAACTTCTGCCCCCCGAAGTTGGTTTTTACATGTTTTCCGACTGCTGAACAGGGGAGCTGGTGCGACTAGTCGCTGTTTTATTTCTAGTCTCTCCCCGAATAGCTTGCTCCCTGGCTCGACATCTTTGGCATTCTGTTCTGTCCTCCTCGAGTAAAAACTTGTAAAAGATTGCAATTATTCGGGATCTGTAATAACGACGTGAAATTTTCCTAGCACATAGTACAATGAACAAATTTAATTTACCACTTTGAATACGTTGAAATGTTCTTGGAGAACATTCTACTTCTACTGGAGGAGGAGAAACAGGTTTTTCCTTTTTTTTTAAAACTAAAAACTTGAAAAATAACCGAAAACTTTAAAAATAACTGAAAACCGCCGACAAGCTGTCAAAACTGGCACTTTAGAAGTTTTTACTCGACGATTTTTCTCGAGTCAAATCAAGTAATAAATTGAACGAGTATGCGAACGCGAACGCCTTCGAGTAAAAACTTACAAAAAGTTTTACAAGTTTGTACTTTCAAGCTAGTACGCGAACAGACCTCAAGGAAGCTAGGAGCTTATATTTGATTATGAAATAAAACTTTGCTTTCATCAGTTGTTAGAAATAAGTTAAGGAGTGACGGATTGGAAGTATCGCAATATGTCGGTAGGGTATTAATAATATTCAGATATGTTGACTGCATGAAGTGTGTGAAGGTGTCTGTGCGAGAGCTATGTAGGTCTCAAGATATTAACATTGAAATCACCGCCCATAATTATATTGTTACGAGCGTGGCCATAATTCGTTATTTAAAACACAATATTTCAGATATAATTCAAAAGTTCTTTCTTTATTTAATTTCACTATTTACTTTTATAACATTTACAAACAATTATCAAATCTACTCTTTATAGTTATCGCTAGTACTGTGCTTCTAATTATCGCAATGCAAGCAGTTTACTTCGTTCACTTCACTGTCTGAAATAATACTCGCCTCCTGATGTGAGAAGCGCCGTATTTATACTCTACGAATTATCCTAGAACTTTCCTGAATATTCCATTCTCCGAACCCATAGTTTA
Organism: Dioctria linearis; assembly: GCA_963930735.1. Classification (NCBI taxonomy): domain Eukaryota; kingdom Metazoa; phylum Arthropoda; class Insecta; order Diptera; family Asilidae; genus Dioctria; species Dioctria linearis. The sequence continues at coordinate 124,702,846 of OZ005742.1, read as the reverse complement.
CTAGGATTTCACTAACCTAAAGTTGTTTCCATTTCAAATAGATGTCGCTTGTATCACTTTGTGGCGCGTAACGCTGCCCCCTTCCTATAATTGTTCGTCCCGAACAACAGGTGATCCACGGTCTTGATACTCGCAGTATTGACATAAACGATCTAAATGAACGATTTTCCGTTTGCCTCTTGTGGCCCCGGTGAATCCTGTATACTGCGTCATTAATTCTAGTCACTACTGAATACGGTCCTTCCCAGTGTTGTTGTAATTTGGAGAACGTCCCTTACGTCCTTTCGGGTTGTACAGCCAAACAAGGTCGCCTTCATTAAATCCGGCTGAATTAGCACGTAAGTCATAGCGGGTCTTCATCCGATCGGTATTTATTGCTAGTTTTGATCTCGTGACCTCGTGTACATCAGCTAATCGTTATCTAAGTTCCGATACATAATCGTCTGGTAACTTTTGTTCACCTCTGGGTGTACCAAACTTGAGGTCGCTAGGTAAACGCATCTCCTTTCCGAATATGACCTTTGCTGGAGTTTGTCCGGTTGTGTTGTGAACAGCTGATCGATAGGCCATTAAGAACATGGGAATATGTCGATCCCAATCGCGTTGGTGATAGTCGACTACTTTCTTTAGATGCTCGACCAATGTTCTGTTGAAGCGCTCTACCATGCCATCAGATTGTGGATGCAGAGGAGTTGTTCTGGTTTTTCTTATTCCCAGCATTTTACACATCTCTTTGAAAGTCCGTGATTCGAAGTTCCGTCCTTGGTCCGAATGAAGTTCATGAGGCACACCAAATCTACTGACCCAATTCATTATAATTTGTTTCGCCACTGTGGTTGCCTCTTGATTAGGAATTGTAAAAGCTTCAGGCCATTTAATGAAATAGTCAATAACAACTAATATGTAACGGTTACCATTATCTGTTTCTGGAAAGGGTCCAGCAATATCTACGGCTATCCTCTCAAATGGGGCTCCTACATTATACTTCTGCATTTCTCCTCTGCTTCTGCGTGGCGGCCCTTTGCAAGAAGCACAGATAGTGCATCTGCGGCACCACTCCTCCACATCCTCTCGCATATGTAACCAATAAAACCTTTCTCGTATTTTGGAAATTGTTTTATTCACCCCCAAATGTCCATCAGATGATCCACTGTGCATTTCTTTTAGAACATCGTTGACCTTTGATGCTGGGACGACTATCTGCATTCGGAATGACTCGCCGTTAGTTGCCTCCCACTTACGTTTTAATATACCGCATTCAACGTGAAGGGAATTCCATTGAGCTCAGTAGCTCTTCAGCTTCTCACTCCTCTCCGAAATATCCTTCAATTGTGGTCTTTCCATGTCTTCTTTCCACGCAAGAATGGGTGATATGTCGGGGTCTTCTCGTTGTGCTGTTCGCAAGCTCTCGTTGTCCCAACCGTCGATGGTTCCACCGTTATCAACTGTATAGTTCCGTTTGTTTCTTTTTCTTCCACCCGAACGCAATGTTTGCATTCAAATTTGCATGGACGTCGTGAAAGTGCGTCTGCATTTCCATGGATACGTCCTCTTCGGTGTTGGATTTCAAAGTCATAAGTTTGCAGTCGCTCTATCCATCTTGCCACTTGCCCCTCAGGGTTCTCAAACTGCAAAAGCCATTTAAGCGCTGCATGGTCAGTGCGGAGGATAAATTTCTCCCCGTAGAGATATTTATGGAAATGCTTGGTTGAGTTTACAATGGCAAGTAGCTCTTTCCTTGTAGCACAATAATTTCTCTCTGATTTTGAAAGTGCTTTGCTAAAATAAGCTACTGGCACTTCTTGACCATCCTTCTCCTGTGAAAGCACTGCACCAATAGCATCCGTGTCCAATATAAAAGTTTTCCCCAGCTTTGAATAATGAAGCGCTGGAGTTTCACAGAGGTGTTGCTTCAAATTTGCAAAACTTTCGTTACATTTATCTGACCATATGAACGGTTTTCCTTTTCTGTAAGTTGATGTAGGCTCCTTGCTATATCCGCAAAACCTTTTACGAATCGCCTGTAGTAGGTAGCTAATCCAAGAAAACTCCTTAATTGATGTTTGTCCTTTGGAACTGGCCAATTTTTGACAGCTGCTATCTTTTCTGGATCAGTTCTTACTCCTTGTGATGAAACTATGTGCCCCAAATATTTTACTTCATTTTTAAATAGAGCGCATTTATTCGTACTGAGCTTCAGTTTCGCACATCTCAGCCTTTGAAGTACGTCCCGTAAGTTGTTTTTATGTTCCTCTAATGTCCTTCCGGTTATTATTATGTCATCTAAGTACACCAGACATGTTTTCCAGGTTAATCCTCGTGAAACACATTCCATGAGTCGTTCGAATGTGGCTGGAGCATTACATAATCCAAATGGCATAACTTTGAATTGCCATAAGCCACTCCCAACTGAGAAAGCAGTTTTCTCTCGGTCCTCGGGATGTATTTCCACTTGCCAGTAACCACTCTTCAAGTCCAGGGTGGAAAACCATTGCGCTCCAGAAAGGGTGTCTAGTGTGTCATCAATCCTTGGTAATGGATAGCTATCCTTTTGCGTTACGTTATTTAGCTGCCGGTAGTCTACACAGAATGGGGTGCTGCCATCCTTTTTCCTGACCAGAACAACTGGCGATGTCCAAGGGCTATTAGATTCTTCTATTATACCTTGTTCCCTCATGGAGTTTATCATATCTGCAACTTCTGATTGTTTCGCTAGTGGTAGTCTTCGTGGTATCTGCCGAATGGGCCTAGAATCTCCTGTATTGATCCGATGCTGGACAAGATTTGTTTTACCGAAATCTTCATCATTCATTGCAAATAATTCCGAAAATTCATCGACCACCTCTTTGGCATCGTTGTATTGCTGTTCAGTTAAGTCACTAGACGAAAGAACTTTCTGAACCTGTTGGGTAGTAGCTGGTATAGTTTTTGTCTCCTTGACATTACTACCATTATCCAAATTGACGATTTGATAAACGGGTTCACAATTTCCAATTATAGCACTTTCTTTTAGTTGTACCTCATTTTCGGATGTGTTAAGTCTTGCCAACAATGATGCTAGATGTAACTTTTGTGGGGTAAGGCTCCACCAGATAGAGTCGGCAGATCCCGATGTCATCAGTAAGCGTTGTCCATATTAGTGTCTCGGAGCATGGCGAAAGAGTAATATTTTCGCAGACCATCGTCCTTACTTTCGCAGGATAATCTGCTCCTTCTCCTAGTCTCATAGGAATTTCTATATTCCCATATTTGAGAATCCGCTCTCCAACATCCAGATTTATTTTGTATGTGGTCATGAAGTCTATTCCAAGAATGCATTCATCCATTATGTCTGAAATCAGGAAAGTGTGAGGAAATAGTAGTTCGCCTAGTTGAACATCCAAACTTATTTCTCCAAAAACGGGTGCTGCTGCTCCAGTTGCTGTTTTTAATAAATATTTGGTGGTATTGTGAAGCCATTTGTTCTTGACAAGATCCGCTCTAATAATTGATCTTGAAGCTCCAGTGTCGATAGTGACAACACAGTCATTTTTTCCTACACTTCCATATATAACAAGACTGCTATTATTTCTCTGCAACTGGACTATATGAATGATGACTTCGGGGCAGTCGACCCTACCAACCAACTTCTGCCCCCCGAAGTTGGTTTTTACATGTTTTCCGACTGCTGAACAGGGGAGCTGGTGCGACTAGTCGCTGTTTTATTTCTAGTCTCTCCCCGAATAGCTTGCTCCCTGGCTCGACATCTTTGGCATTCTGTTCTGTCCTCCTCGAGTAAAAACTTGTAAAAGATTGCAATTATTCGGGATCTGTAATAACGACGTGAAATTTTCCTAGCACATAGTACAATGAACAAATTTAATTTACCACTTTGAATACGTTGAAATGTTCTTGGAGAACATTCTACTTCTACTGGAGGAGGAGAAACAGGTTTTTCCTTTTTTTTTAAAACTAAAAACTTGAAAAATAACCGAAAACTTTAAAAATAACTGAAAACCGCCGACAAGCTGTCAAAACTGGCACTTTAGAAGTTTTTACTCGACGATTTTTCTCGAGTCAAATCAAGTAATAAATTGAACGAGTATGCGAACGCGAACGCCTTCGAGTAAAAACTTACAAAAAGTTTTACAAGTTTGTACTTTCAAGCTAGTACGCGAACAGACCTCAAGGAAGCTAGGAGCTTATATTTGATTATGAAATAAAACTTTGCTTTCATCAGTTGTTAGAAATAAGTTAAGGAGTGACGGATTGGAAGTATCGCAATATGTCGGTAGGGTATTAATAATATTCAGATATGTTGACTGCATGAAGTGTGTGAAGGTGTCTGTGCGAGAGCTATGTAGGTCTCAAGATATTAACATTGAAATCACCGCCCATAATTATATTGTTACGAGCGTGGCCATAATTCGTTATTTAAAACACAATATTTCAGATATAATTCAAAAGTTCTTTCTTTATTTAATTTCACTATTTACTTTTATAACATTTACAAACAATTATCAAATCTACTCTTTATAGTTATCGCTAGTACTGTGCTTCTAATTATCGCAATGCAAGCAGTTTACTTCGTTCACTTCACTGTCTGAAATAATACTCGCCTCCTGATGTGAGAAGCGCCGTATTTATACTCTACGAATTATCCTAGAACTTTCCTGAATATTCCATTCTCCGAACCCATAGTTTACTAGGATTTCACTAACCTAAAGTTGTTTCCATTTCAAATAGATGTCGCTTGTATCACTTTGTGGCGCGTAACGCTGCCCCCTTCCTATAATTGTTCGTCCCGAACAACAGGTGATCCACGGTCTTGATACTCGCAGTATTGACATAAACGATCTAAATGAACGATTTTCCGTTTGCCTCTTGTGGCCCCGGTGAATCCTGTATACTGCGTCATTAATTCTAGTCACTACTGAATACGGTCCTTCCCAGTGTTGTTGTAATTTGGAGAACGTCCCTTACGTCCTTTCGGGTTGTACAGCCAAACAAGGTCGCCTTCATTAAATCCGGCTGAATTAGCACGTAAGTCATAGCGGGTCTTCATCCGATCGGTATTTATTGCTAGTTTTGATCTCGTGACCTCGTGTACATCAGCTAATCGTTATCTAAGTTCCGATACATAATCGTCTGGTAACTTTTGTTCACCTCTGGGTGTACCAAACTTGAGGTCGCTAGGTAAACGCATCTCCTTTCCGAATATGACCTTTGCTGGAGTTTGTCCGGTTGTGTTGTGAACAGCTGATCGATAGGCCATTAAGAACATGGGAATATGTCGATCCCAATCGCGTTGGTGATAGTCGACTACTTTCTTTAGATGCTCGACCAATGTTCTGTTGAAGCGCTCTACCATGCCATCAGATTGTGGATGCAGAGGAGTTGTTCTGGTTTTTCTTATTCCCAGCATTTTACACATCTCTTTGAAAGTCCGTGATTCGAAGTTCCGTCCTTGGTCCGAATGAAGTTCATGAGGCACACCAAATCTACTGACCCAATTCATTATAATTTGTTTCGCCACTGTGGTTGCCTCTTGATTAGGAATTGTAAAAGCTTCAGGCCATTTAATGAAATAGTCAATAACAACTAATATGTAACGGTTACCATTATCTGTTTCTGGAAAGGGTCCAGCAATATCTACGGCTATCCTCTCAAATGGGGCTCCTACATTATACTTCTGCATTTCTCCTCTGCTTCTGCGTGGCGGCCCTTTGCAAGAAGCACAGATAGTGCATCTGCGGCACCACTCCTCCACATCCTCTCGCATATGTAACCAATAAAACCTTTCTCGTATTTTGGAAATTGTTTTATTCACCCCCAAATGTCCATCAGATGATCCACTGTGCATTTCTTTTAGAACATCGTTGACCTTTGATGCTGGGACGACTATCTGCATTCGGAATGACTCGCCGTTAGTTGCCTCCCACTTACGTTTTAATATACCGCATTCAACGTGAAGGGAATTCCATTGAGCTCAGTAGCTCTTCAGCTTCTCACTCCTCTCCGAAATATCCTTCAATTGTGGTCTTTCCATGTCTTCTTTCCACGCAAGAATGGGTGATATGTCGGGGTCTTCTCGTTGTGCTGTTCGCAAGCTCTCGTTGTCCCAACCGTCGATGGTTCCACCGTTATCAACTGTATAGTTCCGTTTGTTTCTTTTTCTTCCACCCGAACGCAATGTTTGCATTCAAATTTGCATGGACGTCGTGAAAGTGCGTCTGCATTTCCATGGATACGTCCTCTTCGGTGTTGGATTTCAAAGTCATAAGTTTGCAGTCGCTCTATCCATCTTGCCACTTGCCCCTCAGGGTTCTCAAACTGCAAAAGCCATTTAAGCGCTGCATGGTCAGTGCGGAGGATAAATTTCTCCCCGTAGAGATATTTATGGAAATGCTTGGTTGAGTTTACAATGGCAAGTAGCTCTTTCCTTGTAGCACAATAATTTCTCTCTGATTTTGAAAGTGCTTTGCTAAAATAAGCTACTGGCACTTCTTGACCATCCTTCTCCTGTGAAAGCACTGCACCAATAGCATCCGTGTCCAATATAAAAGTTTTCCCCAGCTTTGAATAATGAAGCGCTGGAGTTTCACAGAGGTGTTGCTTCAAATTTGCAAAACTTTCGTTACATTTATCTGACCATATGAACGGTTTTCCTTTTCTGTAAGTTGATGTAGGCTCCTTGCTATATCCGCAAAACCTTTTACGAATCGCCTGTAGTAGGTAGCTAATCCAAGAAAACTCCTTAATTGATGTTTGTCCTTTGGAACTGGCCAATTTTTGACAGCTGCTATCTTTTCTGGATCAGTTCTTACTCCTTGTGATGAAACTATGTGCCCCAAATATTTTACTTCATTTTTAAATAGAGCGCATTTATTCGTACTGAGCTTCAGTTTCGCACATCTCAGCCTTTGAAGTACGTCCCGTAAGTTGTTTTTATGTTCCTCTAATGTCCTTCCGATTATTATTATGTCATCTAAGTACACCAGACATGTTTTCCAGGTTAATCCTCGTGAAACACATTCCATGAGTCGTTCGAATGTGGCTGGAGCATTACATAATCCAAATGGCATAACTTTGAATTGCCATAAGCCACTCCCAACTGAGAAAGCAGTTTTCTCTCGGTCCTCGGGATGTATTTCCACTTGCCAGTAACCACTCTTCAAGTCCAGGGTGGAAAACCATTGCGCTCCAGAAAGGGTGTCTAGTGTGTCATCAATCCTTGGTAATGGATAGCTATCCTTTTGCGTTACGTTATTTAGCTGCCGGTAGTCTACACAGAATGGGGTGCTGCCATCCTTTTTCCTGACCAGAACAACTGGCGATGTCCAAGGGCTATTAGATTCTTCTATTATACCTTGTTCCCTCATGGAGTTTATCATATCTGCAACTTCTGATTGTTTCGCTAGTGGTAGTCTTCGTGGTATCTGCCGAATGGGCCTAGAATCTCCTGTATTGATCCGATGCTGGACAAGATTTGTTTTACCGAAATCTTCATCATTCATTGCAAATAATTCCGAAAATTCATCGACCACCTCTTTGGCATCGTTGTATTGCTGTTCAGTTAAGTCACTAGACGAAAGAACTTTCTGAACCTGTTGGGTAGTAGCTGGTATAGTTTTTGTCTCCTTGACATTACTACCATTATCCAAATTGACGATTTGATAAACGGGTTCACAATTTCCAATTATAGCACTTTCTTTTAGTTGTACCTCATTTTCGGATGTGTTAAGTCTTGCCAACAATGATGCTAGATGTAACTTTTGTGGGGTAAGGCTCCACCAGATAGAGTCGGCAGATCCCGATGTCATCAGTAAGCGTTGTCCATATTAGTGTCTCGGAGCATGGCGAAAGAGTAATATTTTCGCAGACCATCGTCCTTACTTTCGCAGGATAATCTGCTCCTTCTCCTAGTCTCATAGGAATTTCTATATTCCCATATTTGAGAATCCGCTCTCCAACATCCAGATTTATTTTGTATGTGGTCATGAAGTCTATTCCAAGAATGCATTCATCCATTATGTCTGAAATCAGGAAAGTGTGAGGAAATAGTAGTTCGCCTAGTTGAACATCCAAACTTATTTCTCCAAAAACGGGTGCTGCTGCTCCAGTTGCTGTTTTTAATAAATATTTGGTGGTATTGTGAAGCCATTTGTTCTTGACAAGATCCGCTCTAATAATTGATCTTGAAGCTCCAGTGTCGATAGTGACAACACAGTCATTTTTTCCTACACTTCCATATATAACAAGACTGCTATTATTTCTCTGCAACTGGACTATATGAATGATGACTTCGGGGCAGTCGACCCTACCAACCAACTTCTGCCCCCCGAAGTTGGTTTTTACATGTTTTCCGACTGCTGAACAGGGGAGCTGGTGCGACTAGTCGCTGTTTTATTTCTAGTCTCTCCCCGAATAGCTTGCTCCCTGGCTCGACATCTTTGGCATTCTGTTCTGTCCTCCTCTTCTGGTGATGCCATTCGACGGCGTTTTGTGCAGTCCCTTTGGAGGGGTCCTGGTCTATAGCAATTCCAGCATCGCAGAATACCGCGTGAAAAATTGCTCTGTGATGGCTGCATTCTATTACAAGTACATTCCTCCACCGAAATTTCTCTCACTCGTACTGCACTTCGAGAAGCTTGTCTGGCAGATTCATACGCTAAAGCATAGGCTAGTGCTTCTGCTGTTGATTTCTTTCCTGCTAGCCTTAACGCTTGTTGTAAATTTTGATCTGCAATAGTGTTCACAAATGCTTCTGTTGCACTTCATTAAGGAAATCTGCATATACGCTAGAGTACGAAAGATAAGCTAATCTTTCCACATCAGCCTGCAGTTGTTGTAGTGACTCGCCATGCTTTTGAGTCCTGTTGCGTAATTGCAGGCGATATACTTGCTGCATGTGTTCATCTCCATAACGTAATTCTATCGCCTGTACTAGTGAAATGTAATCACGTTGCTTTTCAATCTGTATAGTTTGTAATAACTCTGACGCAGTACCTCGAAGTGCTAATACCAGAGCTGGAGCTTTGTCTGCGTCATTCCATCCATTTACTTCGGAAGCTGCCTCAAACTGTCTCTTGAAAATATGCCACGAATTTTGTCCATCAAATATTGCAGGTTTCATTCTGCCTGCACCGGATATTTCAGTTCCTTCGTGCCGAGGTTGTCGATTCTTCATTCTCTCCAAATCTGCTTTAAAGTTGTCAAGCTTCTCCGTAACATTTTGCTGTACTTCCCACACTTGTTGTTGCACTTCCGACACTTGCTGTTGAACTTCCAGCACTTCCTGCTGGATTCTTTCAATTTTTACATTTTGCTCGTCTAATGAATTTTTAAGAAAAGTCTTCTGTTCCTCCAAACAAGTTTCTAGACAATTCTGCAAAGAACTCTTCTGTTCATGCCAACGGGCTTCCAGAGAATGTTTTTGTTCGTCCAAACGCGCTTCTAGAGAATTCTTTTCTTCCTCAAAAGCATTCTTTTGTTCCTCAAGAGCATTCTTCACTTGCAGGGTTGAAAGCTCCATTTTGGTCATTAAAGTACCCAAAGCTGTTCTATATTCATCGCAGGCTCTTCTTCAGTTTCTGGTTCTTCCTCGAAAACGTATGTCTCAGGATTCTTTTCTTCCTCAATCAAAGGTTGTCTAAGTCGATCGACTAGTACATTCTTTAGACCTGTCGTTTGCAATGACCGCTTCCCCAAATCCACTTTCAATTCCAGTATGCGAAGCTCCTCTAGTTTGCGTCCCATTCTTGCGTGATTTCACAAAATTAATCACTCTTTGAATTTCAAAGTCAAATGCCACCACTTTATTTCGCGATTTTATTTTACTTCTGACACCAGTTGTTACGAGCGTGGCCTTAATTCGTTATTTAAAACACAATATTTCAGATATAATTCAAAAGTTCTTTCTTCATTTAATTTCACTATTTACTTTTATAACATTTACAAACAATTATAAAATCTACTCTTTATAGTTATCGCTAGTACTGTACTTCCAATTATCGCAATCCAAGCAGTTTACTTCGTTCACTTCACTGTCTGAAATAATACTCGCCTCCTGATGTGAGAAGCGCCGTATTTATACTCTACGAATTATCCTAGAACTTTCCTGAATATTCCATTCTCCGAACCCATAGTTTACTAGGATCTCACTAACCTAAAGTTGTTTCGATTTCCAATAGATGTCGCTTGTATCACTTTGTGGCGCGTAACAATATTCTATAATGATATCTACAACTCGTCAAGGTAACTTGAATAATTAGTAATATTGATTACATCTGAAAAGGTAAGATCGCTAATATCTCGAAAACCAAAGCCCGTAGTGGATTTTTGATGAAAATTTCATTACCCCCTCTCTATCCTTATAACCCCCCTCCCCCCACCTGCCCACTATCTAGAATCCATTGGCATGAACAAAAGTTTCCTGCTGCTAACTTTAATTATTACTAATATTAGTTCAAAACCAGGCGCAACACTTGAAAACAACAAAAGCCTACATTTAGGCGCACCACACATCCAAGAAAACCGTGGCATTTTGATGCTACGTGTGGGCACAACTGAAGCAAAAAACTTCATACATCAAAGAAAACCGTAGCATGCTGCTACGTGTGTGCACAGAAAACCTAAGCATGCTGCTACGTGTGGGCAAAAGTGAAGCAAACAAGTTCCCAAACCGTGGAATGCTGCTACGTGTGGGACAAAAGTGAAGCAAAAAACTTCACACATACAAGAGAACCGTACCAAACATCCAAGAAAGCCGTAGTACCGGAGCATGCTGGTAGTATCAGCTAATGCCGCTGGGGCGCAGTCAAGACCAAATTACACATCCAAAACTAAGCAAGTCAAGACTCAATGGTGTATCCAAGACAATAACCAGTAAGCCAAGACCCAATGGTGCAGTCAAGACATAAACCAGTACAGTCAAGACACAAGCCAACATTTAGTATGTACTCAAAACACCCAGCGATAGTGGCGCCATTTCCTGGTGGGAGTTCTAGATAAAAAACTCTGGTCCAGAACTCTACCCATATATAGCAACTTTAAAGAATATTCACACAATACCTCATGGTCTAATGGTAGAGCACCTCGGATTTTACAAAACCAAGCATTTTCGGTTCGATTCCAGCAAAGAAAAATCCAACATTAGTTTACTAAAATATCAGCTAAGACAAGAGCTTGAACAGCTGACGGGGATCAGCCAACCAGATGACGTCATACCCCTGGTCAGCCAAATGGTAGGAAAGGAATTCCCCCAGGCAGGCCCTGTGACGTAGACCAGTAGACGGAATCTCCCAGTGGCCCAGAAACCCGGTCCAGAACCACCAAAATAGTTGGAATTTTCCGGACACTTTTTGTATGGAAAAAGTGGTCTGGTACTCTTATACCGTAACTACCGCTGCAGATGCAATCACGGCAGAAGGAATAAGGTAAAGGTAGCGTTTACCATGCTACGTCTCTCTTGCCCATACGCAGGATTCAGTTAAGAATAACTGTTGAAAATTAAAGTCGGAATGAGTTTAATTCCTTATAAACGATTAAAATATCACTTGGACACAAGATAATATATTTTTTTAATTTAATTCGATTTTCGGGTGTAAAATTTCACCTGATTGGTTTAGTTTACATGCTTTTATGTAGTAAAAGCTTTAAAGGGTGCTCTAACGGTGATATATGTACAGAAACACAATATTTGTGCCACATGAAATAGCAAATCGATCCGTCCATTGTTATAAGTCAGTGGACAGAGCAGAAACAGCGAAAGCAGCAGACGCAGAAATCCGACATTTCTGCTTTGTCAACCACATTGAAAGCAGAAGCAGAAAACAGTGAGTTGTCAATTACACATGTCAGGTGTTATAGTTTGTAAAAAGTTGATAATTAATTTGTTATTTCTAACAAAATTAATTAATTTTTCCTCTATAGACATTTTCTTTTTTTCGCATCAAACCTCTTTAACACTTCCAAAAGAGAGGACGCCAACAATGAAATAAAAATTTTAGTTCTCTTTATATTGGGAGTACTGAGCAGAAGCAGAATTTTTGAGATTTGATCAACTTTCTAGTTTTGCTTCTGCTACTGCCTCTGCCTCTGCTTTCAATTTTTTAGTGCTCGAACAATTGCATGTGTTCAGAAAAAATCTGCTTCTGTCGCTGCTTTCTGCTTTTAAAGTGTGACGGCCTTCACGGTCTAGAGTACAAATATGCGAATAATATTTGGGGGAGGGCTTTTGGGGATGGGGGTCGTACCACCTCTAATTTGGGGTAGTGCAAAATATGTCATGTTTTGTATCAAATTATAGGCTGGAACAGAATGTGGTGCTGGCGCTGGCGAATAGTCTGCCGCTTACCTTGTAGCTAGTTCTGAATGCACTGCTGCAGGTTAGCTTTGTCAAAACTAATTTGATATTTTATATTTCAATCCATATTTCCGCTTTTCCTTTTAAATTTTTATATAGGGGATCCCACAATATAACTTTTCTTTACATTATTTCGTTGAACTTTATTGTATCAAAATTTTCCATATTGATTCATTCCAACAAACCGCTGCGCAATTACAAATGTCAATCTTGGAGCGAATACTGATTTCAAGTAAATTGTATAGGAAACAAAAAGATGAACATGAAAAAATTACAACACAATTTATTGGTTATAAATCAATTTATTCTCCAGAACCGATTATTCCAAAAGTCCGTACAAAACTAAACTTTAGCTTTTTGAATAAAAGTTACTTAAGGTTTCAGCGGAAACCGTCTAGACGTACAAAACAGAAATTTGTGAAAAACAAAAGTGTATGATTAGGTACATATAGAACGAGGTAATTTTATTGAAAAACAAAAGTGTTTGGTTACATTTAGAACTTTTGTTGTGTAAACAAGTGAAAAAGCTAGAATTGGGCTAAGACCAATTCGTATCGTCACCGATCTATGAAAGTTTGATTTTTGAAGTGCTTTTTTACATATATTTCTAGAACATTTTGTCGCACAGAAAAAATGATTATAACCAGTTTTATAGGATTTTGTATTCTGAAGAAGTTTGTAGTACTATAAAAATGTCTAGTACTGATTGTTTTCACAGTATATGTAAAAAACCTAAATTTTTATATGGCAACACCAAGAATGGGTTGCCCGAGTTAGTTCATTTTTAAAATTTTATTTGCTAGTATAATGAAAACACTGTGTACCAAATTTTAGGTCTCTATATCGATGCGTTCTCAGGCAGTGTCCAAATATATAGTGGAAAACGAAAGTTTTGTAGGGCAACCCCACGATGGACTTGCCCGATTTGTCTCATTTTCGAACTTAATTTTACTTTTTTTTTTAAAAGTCCGTGCACAAAATTTCAGCTCTCGAAGTATACGCGTTCTCGAGTTATCGTGCGCACAGACGGACAGACGGACAGACGAACAGACGGACAGACGGACAGACGGACAGACGGACGGACATGCAAAAATCAAAATAACTTTTAATATTATGCGTGGGTGTCTAATCCATTTTGCTCTACCATCATTATTTCGAGGTGTTACAAACGGAATGACAAACTTAGTATACCCTATAGATTTCATCTACCCTAGAATCTAGGGTATAAAAACGCTTTAGCAGTTAAAAATGAATGGGAATAAAATTTTACAAACTGTGGGAAAAATCTTTCAAGTAAATGAAAATGAAATAAATGAAATTGATATGCAATATCTGAAATTATTGATTATGTTAGGTTGTGTGTGTAGTTGGGAACGTGTGAAGCGAAGGCCATCTGAAGGATCGTCTAGTTGGTGTTGATGTACTCTGGTTGTTATAAAAGATGACTGGAGGTTGTGGTACGTCTGGTCCTTTTCTCAGCCTTTTATAGATTTTATAGTTGCCACAAATGATAAGTACACCCAAACTGATGAGGATCATTGTTAAGTAAGAAAGGGTCTCACATTTTCTCCATTGTCCAGTTGCTTAGTTTCTTGAGGCTTAGTTTTTCCATGACGTAGCTGCTATTGACTTAATTAATTGAGGTATGTAAAATCTATATTGAGTTCCAAAAGGTAGCTATTTTGCTTGAGTATGTTATCATGTTAATTTTTATTGTACAGTTGTTGAAGTTGATAAGGGTGACTCCCTTTAGCGTCTTGTTTTGTATGGCTGAATCACAGGTTGTGTCGTCTAGGGTTGTATTTCGGCTGATGATGAGCAGTAAATTGGGCTCCAACAGCTGTATATTCTCCTGGACTTCATTCTCGATCAATTTAAGTTTGATTTTTTGTTGTGTATAATATTTGGTACGCATGAGTCTTCCTCTACGTCCTTCAATGAAATTTTTTCGCAGTACTTCATATTTTCCATCGTTTGAAGGCTTATCCATATATTGATACATGCATTTGTTTAGTAAAAGGAAGGCGGCTTTCAAATCTATGGTGTAGTTATCGTTAATGGGCAGTTCTTTTAAAAGGTAAAGGGAAAAATTGTCTGTGGATAAGATAGGGATCTGTATAACAAATATTAAATTAGAGCCAGTATAGAAAGCTTGTAATTTGATGACTTCATAAATGTTGTCATCTGATAAAATAATAGTGTTTTGATTTCTCAATATCTCGTGAATGTAGAATACTTCTTCAGGGTGCAAAATGTGTTTGATATGATATCTAACTTTGCGAGGATTATTGAGTCTGAAATGTCTTTGAGGTGTTCGTTTAATAGCTCAATATCATACATTAGTTGTTCAAAGTATTGATGGAGTATAAGTTCTATATTCAATCATTTAATTTTATTGGCTACGTTTAATTGATACTCTTGAATGTAATTTTCTAGTGTTTTTTGTTGTGCATTAACATGTGTGGATATATTATTGAATCTTTCAATCAGCCCCCCTCCCCTTCCTCCTTAGTGATCCAGAACTCCCAAAAAAGTTTGGGAAAAAAGTTGCTACTTTTTGTATGGAAAAGTGCGCCAGAACCTGTATAGCGTAACTACTTAGAAGCCCATAAAAAGGAATATGAAATATTTGCTAATTTAATTTACGAACGAAGTTCAAAAATTAAGAAAAATAGTATTAATAGGTTGAATAAAAATCGGAAAGAACCGCCGGATTTTGATACAGATCCAATAATTTTTGAATCCGAAAATAGACGTATTAAATTAGCACCCAAATTTATGAAACATAAAGTCATTAAAAATAACAAAATTACTTTCATCGCAAATAAAAGAAAAGTTCATAAGCAAAAGATTAAAACGAAACGTAAATTTTCAGGGTTACCAACAACGCCCAAGGACAACGATTAAACATTCAGGATTTGAGCAAAAACCAGGGATTACTGTCCCTAATTTTAGGAAACGCCAATTTAATTGAAAATTATTATAAAATATTGCATATAATAAATATCACCAGCATTGGCAGAAATATAGATAACTTAATAAATCAAACAGGGAACCAAAAGGAATATACTGTAAAAACAAAAATATTGGAAAGCAAATATAATAAATTGGTACATAATTTAGACGTAATCGTCCCAAAATATAATATAAAACGTGGGTTAATAAATGGATTAGGTACAATCATAAAAGATATTACTGGAAACTCAGACCACAAATCAAACAACTTAACAAACAAGTAATCCTAAACGAAAGAATGATTGAAAGATTCAATAATATATCCACACATGTTAATGCACAACAAAAAACACTAGAAAATTACATTCAAGAGTATCAATTAAACGTAGCCAATAAAATTAAATGATTGAATATAGAACTTATACTCCATCAATACTTTGAACAACTAATGTATGATATTGAGCTATTAAACGAACACCTCAAAGACATTTCAGACTCAATAATCCTCGCAAAGTTAGATATCATATCAAACACATTTTGCACCCTGAAGAAGTATTCTACATTCACGAGATATTGAGAAATCAAAACACTATTATTTTATCAGATGACAACATTTATGAAGTCATCAAATTACAAGCTTTCTATACTGGCTCTAATTTAATATTTGTTATACAGATCCCTATCTTATCCACAGACAATTTTTCCCTTTACCTTTTAAAAGAACTACCCATTAACGATAACTACACCATAGATTTGAAAGCCCCCTTCCTTTTACTAAACAAATGCATGTATCAATATATGGATAAGCCTTCAAACGATGGAAAATATGAAGTACTGCGAAAAAATTTCATTGAAGGACGTAGAGGAAGACTCATGCGTACCAAATATTATACACAACAAAAAATCAAACTTAAATTGATCGAGAATGAAGTCCAGGAGAATATACAGCTGTTGGAGCCCAATTTACTGCTCATCTTCAGCCGAAATACAACCCTAGACGACACAACCTGTGATTCAGCCATACAAAACAAGACGCTAAAGGGAGTCACCCTTATCAACTTCAACAACTGTACAATAAAAATTAACATGATAACATACTCAAGCAAAATAGCTACCTTTTGGAACTCAATATAGATTTTACATATCTCAATTAATTAAGTCAATAGCAGCTACGTCATGGAAAAACTAAGCCTCAAGAAACTAAGCAACTGGACAATGGAGACAATGTGAGACCCTTTCTTACTTAACAATGATCCTCAACAGTTTGGGTGTACTTATCATTTGTGGCAACTATAAAATCTATAAAAGGCTGAGAAAGGACCAGACGTACCACATCCTCCAGTCATCTTTTATAACAACCAGAGTACATCAACACCAACTAGACGATCCTTCAGATGGCCTTCGCTTCACACGTTCCCAACTACACACACAACCTAACATAATCAATAATTTCAGATATTGCATATTAATTTCATTTATTTCAATTTCATTTACTTGAAAGATTTTTCCCACAGTTTGTAAAATTTTATTCCCATTCATTTTTAACTGCTAAAGCGTTTTTATACCCTAGATTCTAGGGTAGATGAAATCTATAGGGTATACTAAGTTTGTCATTCCGTTTGTAACACCTCGAAATAATGATGGTAGAGCAAAATGGATTAGACACCCACGCATAATATTAAAAGTTATTTTGATTTTTGCATGTCCGTCCGTCTGTCCGTCTGTCCGTCTGTCCGTCTGTCCGTCTGTCCGTCTGTCCGTCTGTCCGTCTGTCCGTCTGTCCGTCTGTCCGTCTGTCCGTCTGTCCGTCTGTCCGTCTGTCCGTCTGTCCGTCTGTCCGTCTGTCTGTCTGTCCGTCTGTCTGTCTGTCCGTCTGTCCGTCTGTCCGTCTGTCCGTCTGTTCGTCTGCCCGTCTGTCCGTCTGTGCGCACGATAACTCGAGAACGCGTATACTTCGAGAGCTGAAATTTTGTGCACGGACTTTTAAAAAAAAAAGTAAAATTAAGTTCGAAAATGAGACAAATCGGGCAAGTCCATCGTGGGGTTGCCATACAAAACTTTCGTTTTCCACTATATATTTGGACACTACCTGAGAACGCATCATATAAAGACCTAAAATTTGGTACACAGTGTTTTCATTATACTAGCAAATAAAATTTTAAAAATGAACTAAATCGGGCAACCCATTCTCGGTGTTGCCATATAAAAATTTAGCTTTTTACATATACTATGAAAACAATCAGTACTAGACATTTTTATAGTACTACAAACTTCTTCAGAATACAAAATCCTATAAAACTGGTTATAATCATTTTTTCTGTGCGACAAAATGTTCTAGAAATATATGTAAAAAAGCACTTCAAAAATCAAACTTTCATAGATCGGTGACGATACGAATTGGTCTTAGCCCAATTCTAGCTTTTTCACTTGTTTACACAACAAAAGTTCTAAATGTAACCAAACACTTTTGTTTTTCAATAAAATTACCTCGTTCTATATGTACCTAATCATACACTTTTGTTTTTCACAAATTTCTGTTTTGTACGTCTAGACGGTTTCCGCTGAAACCCTAAGTAACTTTTATTCAAAAAGCTAAAGTTTAGTTTTGTACGGACTTTTGGAATAATCGGTTCTCGAGAATAAATTGATTTATAACCAATAAATTGTGTTGTAATTTTTTCATGTTCATCTTTTTTTTTCCTATACAATTTACTTGAAA